>KZ269979.1:151717-330908 GCA_002249935.1 Onchocerca flexuosa | reverse complement strand
TTGCTTAAATTTTTACATACTTTAAAGGTCTGCAATTTCTGTCTTCTCTTTTTAATAATAATAATTAGTATGAGGTAAAATTTGCTGTGAAAGCCGCAATTTATCCATTTAAAAACTGAAGAGAAAAAATTAATTCTTTCAGTTCTTCAGATTATTTCTTTTTTTTTTTTTTTTTTTTTTTTTTTAAGCGATAGCTATACTCATTCTCCTAAGACTGCATCATTGTTCTGCGCAAGATTATGTGTCAAGAAATCTTTTTCATATTCAAAATTCCTCATCATAAATCCAAAGATTCAAGCCAAAATTTAATGATAATTGCGAATGCTTACAACACCTTCATTATATGGAATTAAATTGATGAAATCAGTGAATAAAAGTGAATGTATTTATAGCATGTTTGATCACTGAGAACTAAACTGATCAGAAAATTCTACTACAATTAGTAAATTCGCTGTTGATTTTCATTGAGTACATCATTTCAAGTGCTGTTGCACTCCTTGTTATTGCTATTTCCTGCAAGTAAATGAAGGCTTCAGATTCATCCTGCCATTACTACAAAAAGCATATCGTAGACGTTTTTTGACTTTATTAGCTGGATACTTTTCCATGTGAAATCCTGAACACTCGAAACTATATTCTTTGTGTTAGTTTTTCACATAATACCATTCCGGTAAGAATTGTAAATCCAACAAATTATTTTTGCTAATTTGTCATTTAATTTCGATCTGACAATTGTCGGAAATATCTCGGAGTAATTCATTTGATTTATATTCTGGAAAAACAATTTTTTTATATTACCATGCCTTATTTCAACCATTTCGTTTGTTCCAACTAACAGGAGCTAACATATGATGTTGAAATGATTTGGATATCAAAATAAGCAGTTGAACTTTCAATAGTTTTGATAAAATTTGAATTGAAAAAAAATTTTTTTTTATATTCCAGATATCAAAACGAAGGAACAGTCAGTAGAAAATATGATGAAGTTTGTATTCAATTTAATTCATTCGGAGTTTTGTTTCTACGTATCACTTTGTAGAAAAATATTTTTCCGAAGTAGCATATTTCACATTAAAAAAATTTCTCTACTAGCTCACGCTGAAAGCCATATTTATGAATTTAAAAAAAAAAAAAGAAATCCTCGCCAATGGAAATTGATCATTTTAAACTACATAAATGTTGATCGAATAGTTGCCAATAGTACAAATAAAATTCCTTTAGAAGAGCTGAAACAGTAATGAGGATGCTTTATTTCTTTCTTTTTATAACATAAAAATCTCTTAGTTCTACATAGTTGTAGACAGTTCAAGAGCGAAATTCATTGCCTCAAAGCTGATATTTTACATTTTGTTAGCTAAAAATTCCAGAGGCCGAAAAGAATTTTTACCTCCGAAATATATGACTTGTTCCGAGGCAGCAAAACAACTGCTGGAAATCGCAAATCGGATAGCGAAAGATAGAATGGAACCCGGTAAGTTTACACAAAAAAATTTCGAAATAATATGAATGCAGCCGGTAAATTTACAATTTAAGAGTAAATATGATTTAAATCGCATCGGCTTGCTACTAACCGGTAGAAAAATGTTATCCATCATTTTCACAAAAAAATTCTGGATTCTAGCTATAAGAGCATTTGGCAATATCGTTTACATTCTTCTATTTATACCGATGTAAAATAAATATTCATAGTTCAAAGTAACAAAAAACATTAAAGATATATGTAGTCGCACAAAAAAAAAATACGATTTTGATGCTTTCTAGTTCAGTCCCACATATAAATTTCCCATGAAATTACTTTATATTACTTTTTTAACCATCGTGTTATAGAATATTAGTATTATTTTTCACTTAATTTGATAATCACTCTTCACTGTTAGGTTTTTGGTAATTTTTTTTTTTTCAGCTTATATGCCAAGCACAGAATGCGTTGCTCTAGCGAGGATAGGATGGAATGATCAAAAGGTTTTTTTTTTTTTTTTTTTTTTCAAAGATTATTAAAAAATTAATATTCTAGCTAATGTAAAACAATGAATTTATAACCTCGTCGACAAAGTACACATACAGCTTTGCAGTATTTGCAATTGCGTGACTGTTGGATGAACGTAATAGTATAGTAAAGCTTTAGCTTGAATAAGAGACTGGATTTTTTTAACTAAACTAAGAAAACTCTCTAATAATCTCTAATTTTTGAATGTTTTTTGAATAGAGATTATTAGAGAGTTCTCTTAATACAGTTAAAAAAATCCATTCTCCTATTCAAGCTGAAGCTTTTGTCTATCGGAGTACTCAGAGAGGTTAATTGATTAGTTTCAGATTGTTTTCTGCTCTTTGAAGGCATTATGCGATGTAGACATGGGACCACCATTGCATTCGTTGATCATTCCTGGTGATTTACATCCTATGGAACTGGATTTTTTGAAAAGTTTCCCCGCTTCATAATATCTTTTAATTTACAATTTTTTTTTTCAAAATTTTGTATTGTTATTTTATCTCTTTACATCTTTTCAAGTGTCTATGAATTAAATTGTTAGATTATTCTGTAAAGTTGAGGCTATGTTCAATATATGGTAGCATTCTTTTGGCTGCACCATCAAATTAAATTTTTATAATAAAAATGGATGAAAGCAAAGAGAAGTAAGAAAATCGGGACTTAGGAATGACCAAACAATAACATTTTATGTATGATCTCTTGTTTAAATTAACATGCTATATTGTTGGATCATTAGTTATTTGGACTAATTTTCGAAGTTAAATTGCTGAATTTATCTGATGATTTTTGTTTTGTCAATTGCGGATTACATTTATCATCAAATTGTTGCTCGTTATCTGTTCCAATAAATAATTTCATTTTGCATTTTCTGTTAGATTTCAGCTGCATGCTGCAGTTATTTGAGAAATATCTCTTATTCTAATTACCTTGATATAAAAAATATGTCATATCTATTAACAAATCTAATTTACGAATTTCCTGATTGGAACAATCATATTTTTCTTAATGTATGAAGCCATTGCAGGGAAGCTCATGTGGGGGCAATGTTCAACTGGCATGACCTCTTTTATTAATAAAATTAACAAAAATAATGAATTGATAAATCCTTCCTTATTCTCTCGCTGTATTTCTTTAGATTATATTTAACTAGCAAGATAAAAAGATCAGTTGCAAATATTTGTTCTAGTATTAGTAAATGTTTAAAATATCGAAATTTCTGTCCAATCGCCTTTTTTTTTTGAATTTCAATTTTAAAATTATTTATTATAGGCGAATGAGTCGGAATGCCGAAGAGGATGTCTTAAAATGATGACATGCTGAATCCTGCAGTTCTGTAGGAACTGTAACTACATGAAGATTTGACAAGATTCAAGACCTGGGTTTCGATATAGTTGGGTTAGAAAAATTGTATCGACATGGCTGAAATCCAAATAATCCAGTTCTGGCATTTTTCATTAATTAAAATTCGTAAACTTTTTTATTCACAGTGGAAATAATCAATTCTGTCAAGTCTTAACAATTTTCCCAAACTTCCTGCAAAATTAGAAAGTTTTCTTTGATGTGACGAGATGTACATGACATATCTATCGCACAACATCGAAAAGTGGGTTCAATTCAAGAAGTATATTTGTGCCAATTTCTTCTTTTTCCTTAGTGCATTGTTTTTTGTTTTTTCGTCATTTCAAAAGTTCAGTAATCAGTCATTTCGTTGCTGCACGATTTCAAAGAAATCAATCTTATTTTGGAAATAATGAAAAGTTAGAAATATCTCGGAAAAAAAAGTCACTGATTGCAGAAAAATGACATGGCTTAATTGCAGTACATCCCAAAGAAGTCGGAATATTATATCTTTGACTGAAATGAAATTTCCTAAAAAAGTTTCAAAACAAAAATTTTTTTTGAAACTTTTTTGGAAGTGATGAATATGAATCGATCAGTTCTTAAAATTTGATACCGTAATAGATAATTAGTGTTTAGTTTAAATTTTATATTGATTATTTGAAATTTTTTTGAAAGTGATGAATATGGATCAATCGATTCTCAAAATTGATGTCGTAATAGATGATAGTGTTTAGTTTAAACTTTATATTGATTAAATATTTGCTTTGTTGAATAATTCATATTTCTACTAATATTTCGAGAAATAGAAAGAAAAACTGATAACAGGAGATATATGCCTTTCGCTTATTCCCTTTCAATTTAAACTGCATAAATTTGTTTTAAAATTGGCATTAATTTCTATTTGGCTTCTCTTGATCAAGCGTACGTTTAACTTAGATTATGTTGTGGTCTGCATGTGGAATATTCGACATGCCCTTTCATTTTATTTTATTTTCCCTATGTTTACCATCATTACTAAACATTTATATAGTTCATGATGTTTTCATTCAACTTATATCGTTTCCGTGGAAGTGAATGCTGTTTGATCTTTCTCGTTTTTTGAATTCTATACAATTCGGGATTTTTCGACCAAAGATCAATTTATTCTTATAAATATAGGATGACCACTCTCAGATTAATTTGGATTTTTCCAAAACTATTTCTCAAAAGTCCAGGTTTGGCCTAAACGCAGACAAACTTTCAATTCTTTTATAAGTAATGGTTATTTTATTAATTTTTTTGAATTGATTTTTATTACCACTAATTTTTCAACTATTTCTAAACTGGTTAATATCGAGTTAAATATAAGTCACTTGACTGCATTCTTTATTAATAATTTATTCGTTAGTAATAATACGAAAGCAAATTGTTAAACGTAACATTGTGAATCTTTTTCATGAAATTCATGAATGTATTGCAAGATTACGATCGCCGGAAGATATGCTACAGTGGATAAACAGTTAATTTTGTTTATCTGATTTGGTATGAAGAAAGAAACTATTGAAAGAACAGATCTGAATATTTCATAGAAATATCGCGCTTTTATTGCAACCATTATTAGCCCAGTTTGGTCCAAAAATTTTAATTGGCATTCATTTCACATCCAACTTAGATTCCTTACTAAATGACCAATTTGCAAAAAGCATATCTTGGAATGCAATGTTTTTGGGGTGCCGAGTCAACATTTGCGAAATTGGATGGTGTATTGGCAACACGAGTTGGTTATGCTGGTGGTACTACACAAGCACCTAATTATCGGAATATCGGTGATCATACAGGTATGTGTGTTTCGATTTTAAAATTTCCATATACTTCAATCTCTATGCTTAATATGTATTCAAAGAAATATTTTGTACAGAATCTTTTCCCCTTGACTCATCTTTTATCAAGTTCGGCTTGTTGAAAGAAATATTGTTCTGAATCAAAAAGATTATTTATAATTCGTTTCAATTTATCCAATTCCATACCATATTTCCTTTTTTTTCTTTTTTTTTCTTTTTTTTTTTGTTCAAATATTTCTCGAATCATCGTGAGAATTCGGAATAGATTTTTAACATAACTAAGAATCTATTTTAAAATCCGTAGAATCTATTTCTTTTTCATAAAATTGATGATTTTTATCAATGTAGGGAGATTATTCCATCAATTTTGAGATCTATGCATAGGTTTTAGGTTCGAGCAGCCAAGTTCAGAATCTGCTAACTTAAAACATCGTAAATTATGAAAATGTTTGATCATAATGAACATCTCAAATATTTCAGAAATAACGGAAGTTCAATTCGACGAAAAAATTATAAGCTATGATAAAATCCTGGATTATTTTTGGGAGCATCATGATCCAACATTAGAATATAAAAAGCAATACAAATCCGCAATTCTTTACATAGATGATCAACAAAAAGAGACAGCCAAAAAGAGTTTTAAAAAATTGCAGGTGATTTAAATTTCCTGGCAAATTTTTCCTTTTAGAAATTACTTTATTAACAATATTCTTTTTTTCATGTAGATTATTTCACATTTAATGATTTTGTTATTACTCAATAATTTATTTTATTTTGCTTTTATAATTCTATTTGTATATTAAAACGAAGTTGCTGATTTCTTTATTAAAAGAATCAATTGATACTGATTACGGTGTATTATGCATAATACCGGAGAGGAAATTTCGAAGAGAACGAAAGTTTTTGAAATTAAATTAGGTGTAAAGTAGATCATCAACGATAACCAAATTATCTACAGAATCAGTAGTAACTTGTTTCACTGTAGCACACTTTAAGCCACTGAGAAGTTATACACGAACCTACCAAAATAAAGTCGCAAAAGTAACAATACCTTTGTAATGTCGGAGAGAAAATTTTGAAATTTTATTTAAAAATTTCAAAGAATTTTCTAGGAGAAATATGGCAACAGGAAGTTAAATACATATGTTCAAAAATTGATTCGATTTTATCAGGCAGAAGATTATCACCAGAAGTATTGGCTGCGCTGTCAAACGGCAATTTTTAATAAGGTTGACGAAAAACCATTCTATTCAATGAAATTTTTTAAAATCTTCCATAAATTTGAACCCCTCATTTGAAAAGAGTATCTGAATTCCGTTGATGAGACGATTGAATGATTTTACTTTTAATGGTAAAATGAAGTGTTTCATCTCTTCATTCCAGCAAAATGTTTTGTTCATAGTGATCAAAAAATTTTTGGTTTTGCAAGTAAATTAAAATGGACATATTGTTTCGCTCAATCCATTGTTGATTCAGCCATCGGTGTTTTCGGTTTTGGAAATATTTTTTTTCTCATTTTTGACATTACAATCAAAAATTTCTATTACAGTTGAATCTAAATAATGAAGAAGTGGTGAGTTCAGTGCTGGCTACAAAAGTGAATGCATTTTTGGCAGGATATGAAAATTTCGATGTTCTCAAACAACTGGCTGATCAATACCGATTGGATGACGATGTTGTCAAATTGATTGAAAGTATTGCCATAACAGGTGGGTATGGAAGTGCGTGTCACGCATAACATATAATCGTTGATTATGAAACCATTGTGAGAATATTTGTCATTGTACATAAAAAAATTGATTGTAAGAGTGTTTGCTCGTATATGTTTCCTATCAAATGTTTGTGATTCTAGAGAGAAATTCCGCTACCGATTAATTTTAAAGTAATTATTTATTTTAATCAAATAAAGTCGTAAATGTATAAATTCATATATGCATGTCGATAACGGCATAGAATTTAATGGAATACGAGTAGGGAATTCAGCAAATTGAGCAATTGGATGCTCAAATATATCGAATGACATTAAATGACGTTAACGAGAAAGCAGATAACATACGCACTTAAGATAATGTTGATCATATCATGGATGTCGGAGGGCGCTCAAATACTACAAAGTCCAGAAAAATTTAATAAAGAAAACTCGAGCCTTTCTTCGAAGAATAAAAAGAAAAGCCAATAATTTAAACGGTTTGTCATTCCAGTGGACATTAGTCAAAGTGTTTTAAATCGTTTTATTTGCAATCTAAAAGTCTGAACTAGTCTGTATGCTACGATGCTATGACTTTGAACGTTAAGTGTTCGCAGCATTCTTGTACATTATAAAAGCTCGGCATATATATATGTATATATAACGGCACGCATAAGTTTCCCTCCATCGTTTGTCTTTTTTCGTTAAAGGGAAGGAAATCGCTGAATTTTGTGTTGCAATATAGCATGCGATTTGTAGCACGAAGGCGTGCAAGCGATCGTTTGCCCTTTGGCATGGTTGGAATTTTAGTTTGCAGTTTGCTAATTTTGTATAGTTTGTGTGATGTGGACTTTGTCGGTGTGTGTTTGAATTTTTGGGTAATTCATATTCCGGAATTAATGGGGGATTGGTAGAATTGGTTCTCGTATTGAAACCTCGGGACAAGGTAAACCGAGACAAGAATGATCGCTAGTTTTTACGAAGAAATTTGGGCGGACTGCTGATTTTTTTGAGGCGTTTTTTAATTGCAACCTTGCTATACTTTACTTTAATTTGTAATTTTGATTATTAATTTTATTACTGGTGAAAATCTCTTTGGCCCACGTTTTCGGTACAAACACTAAACCATAAAAAAAGCTAATGCAACAAGTGATAATTGATCTTTTGAGAGAAATCCGAAACTAATTGGATAGTTATTTCTGCAAAATATAATTACTAATTGCTGAGTGATCGAAATTTATTGACAGAATAATTTTATGTTCGAAATCTGGTGATGTGAAATTAAATGGCAAGAAAGTCTTAAGATAGTCCAGAAAATTCTTGTGGGGATTTGCTGAATGTGAATTAGTGTAGCTTTTAAGTTGACTGAATATGAATGCATAGCCGCTTTTGTGCTACTCAGATTGTTTACACAACTATGTTTATTATCTTGTTTGGATAGTATATGGAGTTCGAATTTTGTTTTGATCTCTCTTATTAGATACAGAACTCATTGCTATTTTCTTCAGTTCTTCTTTAGACAAATTAATTGCTCCCCAGTTACTGCAATTAATTCATATATAATATTTTGAAGGTTAAGAAGACACCAGAATAAAACGAAGGATGGGAAAGATTTACTACTAAGATATTGGCATTAAAATTCACCACTGAAATAATCCAGTTTGAAATTCAACAGTAGAGTAATACCTGGTAGAAATTCACAAAGAAATAACAAAGAAATATTTTAAGGTTCCCCTGCAAGGTTCGAAAGATGTCGGAACAACAAACCCAGTCGCAACAAACATCTTCACTAAAGCGAGGCTTGGTAAAACAAGTCTTATGTGGTGATGCTGTCGTTTTGCAGGTATTTTTCATTTCATTCCATAACTTCAGGTTTTTCTCATATTAGTCATATATGGCATCACGTCTATTTAATTATGTCGTATCTCAAAAGCATCCGTATTATGTGAATATTGAATGATCAGATAGACTGCTGAATATGGCTAAATATGGTCACATTTTGATCGATCTATCCTGCTTTTAAATAAGGGTCTGATTCGGGAATGTGAAATCTGAAAGCTACAGTCAACTAATTTGGAATTTCTAAAATATATCTTATAGTTTTTATTTCAGTACTACATCTTGTAGTTTATTTTTTTTTTTTTTTATTACATCAGTAAGTACGGTCATGTATTTTAAAGTACTGCAGGCATATTTCAAATAATTAGAATCCATAATTTCATTCTCATCATTTAATTTCCTAATAGTTTCTTTAATTATGTTGCATAAGCATGCAACATGCCTACAATACAAAATAATCAGGTGAAAAAGGGGAAAAAAAGTAAAACAATGAAAAGAAAACAAGTCATATCACTTATCTTAAAAATATTTTCCAGGGTCCGCCGATGAATGGTCCGCCGAAGGAGGTAACGGTATATCTGAGCAATGTGATTGCACCACGGTTGGCTAAGAGACCAACAGATACTGAACCCGGCAAAGAAGACGAGGTGAATGGGAACTTTTAGAACTAATAATTTAAAGGAGATAAGAAAATTAAAATGTGGGATTTAATTTTAATGATGTAAAGAAACAGAAAGAAATAAAACGAAATGAAATTTAATAGTTTAAAGTAGATAAGATGCATAAAAGTTTCAAATAGAATACAAATAAAAAATTAATGATTTGATTGTAATTTATTATGAAATATAAATTTTTTGTTGGATTCCAGCCATTTGCTTGGGAATCGAGAGAATTTCTACGTAAGAAACTTATTGGGCAAAATGTCGTTTTCCAATGCGATTATACGGCTACATCAGGAAGAGATCATGGTCGGATATATCTCGGTGGAACAAGTCAGTTTTTCTAATAGTGTTTAAAATTATTGAATCAGGAAGTGGATTATTATGTCTACCGATTTCTACTATTTATTTAAGATATTTTTTTTTTATGACGATTTGAATCTTAATTTCACATATTCATTAAATCTATATAAATAAATTTTAAATAAATACAAAGATTTCAAAATGCATTATTAATGGAACTTTTTTTCAGGTCTTGAAAATTCAGAAAATGTGACGGAGACATGCGTATTCGAGGGTTGGCTTGAAGTGAGAGTAGGACGTATTGCTGAGTAAGTCGCGTGTGTTTCTTCTTTCATTTCAAAAATTATCGTGCATAAATGAAGTTCTTTTCCAGTTTTAAATTGGATGAAATCTATGATTTATTTTATGAGTTTAATTTAATAAGTTTCAAGTCGCAGTAATATTATGATTTATAGCGAATATAGCACTAAGCTGTTGGAATTGCAAGAAGCTGCAAAAACCGCGAAGAAAGGGAAGTGGGCGTTAGAGGAAGGAAGCGCACAACAACATGTAAGATTCAAAGTTTCTATAATATTTCGCATTTATATAGTTGATTAATTTATCAGTCTTATTAATCCAGTCAGATTTCATGTCCATGATAATCTTAATGACATCTCATTTTGCTGTTCTATTACTCATTGCTGCTTTTTTCCGATTTATTCCGAACTCAAGGAAAAATATTTAACACAATTTTTTGATCAAAATAAATAGTAACAAGTTATTGGTGGAAAAAAAAGAAAAAAATATGCAAGCTAGCTAAAATGCTGTGCAGCATGACCTCAGGAAATTTCTTTAATATAAGATAGGAAATTCTGATAATGCAAAACAGAGTCTTATTCTAAATATATCCATCTTATGATACACAAATATCCAGAGACAAGACTTTGGAAGTTTTTTAAAATGTACTCATATCCAAAAAATTAGTAAGATGTCTTAAATTTTTTTGGACCATCTCACTCTGCTGTATAATCATTGTTTTTATTTTCACTTCTTTTTTTCTTTTAATATTTTGATGTTCATTGTAAAGTAATTTTGTTCATTGTAAAGTAATTTCAGTGTAAAGTAATTTTGTTGTGTTGGCAGGTACGACATGTGAGATGGATTATAGAAAATCCACGAGCTCTTGTCGATACATTCAAACAACAAAAGATCAAAGCAATCGTTGAGCAAGTACGAGATGGTTCAACTGTCCGTGCTTTCTTGTTACCTGATTTCTATTATGTAACACTTATGCTCTCAGGTGTTAAAGTAAGTAGCTTTTTTTTGATTACATTAATAATGCTTTTGTTAATTGGGTCGTAGTTGCAAGTAGATGAGATGGCTTTAATCTGCAATTTATCACAAATAAATTTGTATTATATCAAATCTGAAGAGAATATCTATTTATACGCATTTTGCTCTCTTAAGTTAAATTGTCAGATGAAATCATGCGTCTTAACCATGTGCAAATTATCGTGAAGTAACTCGAAATTTATAGATTTGAAATTTCTTATGAAGCATGAGATTTGAGAAATTCAATTTTCAGGCACCAGCTATACGTACTGGAACGGATGGTCGAGCGGAAGACTATGCTGAAGAGGCACGTTATTTTGTTGAATGTCGTTTGCTACAAAGAGATGTGGAAATTATTTTGGAAAGCACTTCAAATCAGAATTTTGTTGGTTCCATCATACATCCTAAAGGAAATATTGCTGAGTTGTTACTCAAGGAAGGTTTTGCTAAATGTGTCGATTGGTCGATCGCTTTGGCCACATCAGGACCAGAAGTACTACGGGCTGCAGAAAAGTTCTTCATATATTATTTCTTTCTAAAATTAGTTAATAATTGATAAATAAAAATCAATTTACAAGGTTAGGAATATATGGTAAAGCATATTAACTTATATGGACATTTCCATCAAAAAATTGTAATCCATTTTATCTCCTGCTGTAGTAATGCTGGAAAATATTGAAGTCATGTTCTTTATTGAACATGTTTTAACTTATTTGCATCTTGAATGGATCTTGAATCTTCGTGTTTATAGTAGATTTTGCTGTTGACAATTTTTTCTACCATATGTTTTCATCGGAAAGTTATCAATAATGAACAGAAAGAAACAGTTTCAGGAAACTTTATCGATAGAATCTAGCATTCCTAGGGTTCCAAAAATTATAAAAAAAAAATACAAAAAAATATATATGAAAAAATGTATACATATGTCATAGCAGATAGTAGTATAGTCTTTATAAGTAAAGAACATGATTGTTCATAATTTCGAAACTAAATTCAGCTATTTAGTCTATAAAAAAAATTGAGTTTTCAATTATTAAGTTTCTTCATATTTCTTTTTCATTACATTAATTTAGGATAGCAAAAGAGAAAAAACTTCGTATTTGGCGTTCTTATCAACCGTCCAATCAACTAAATGTTGATAAAAAATCGTTCATCGCAAAAGTGATTGAAATTGTAATGGGTGACGCACTTATTGTACAGAAAGAAAATGGTGATGAAATCAAAATTTGGTTGTCATCTGTAAGACCTCCAAGGTTATAATTACTTTTTTGTTTGGGAAGTGTCTTGAATTTTTAGCGAATCTCAGAAAAATGAGGTGTGATAGATATTGCTATGATCTTTTCAACTAAAGTTTCCAAATCTTTGGAATTTTCGCTTATGTTTATTTAATAATCTGATGTCATGGGTTTCTGTTGCGATGTTATAATTTCTTTAAAATGTCGTTTTTCCAGAGAGGAAAATCGAGACACAGAAAACAAGGTTGGTCGACAGTTTCGTCCATTGTACGACATTCCTTATTTGTTTGAAGCCCGCGAATTTCTACGTAAGCGACTGGTGGGCAAGAAAGTTCAGGTAAGCTCCAATACGAAGCATAGTACATACTTTTATATTTCTTTTTGATAAATTAATATACTTTTACGGTACACTTTTTCGCTTCGAAAAAAAGCATTCTAAAATATCGTGATCTAATCTGAAAAAATTGTGCATATACTTCCTTAGGCATCTGCCAGTGATGAAATGATTAACTCAAGAAAAGTTAGGTCAGAATACCAGTGCTTATTAGAGCTTAATTTCAAGAATGATACGCTGCGAATTGGTTGTTGATGTAGCTCAACCATTTTGAATCATTTCATTTCAGATTACTGTTGATTATATACAAGCAAAAACAGAACAGTTTCCAGAGAAAACTTGTTGCACTGTTATGTCAGGAGGATTGAATGTTGCTGAAGCGCTTGTTTCAAAGGGTTTGGCGAAGGTAATACGATACAGAAGTGATGATGACAATAGGTATAGCTATTTGATGTTTTCTTCCTTTTTTAAGGCAGTGTAGGATTTGATTTATTTTTTAATTCCGGAATATAAATTCAGAAAAAATCTATTGTTTTCAGATCTTCTCAATACGATGCTTTATTAGCTGCTGAAGCAAAAGCAGAAAAGAGCAAAAAAGGTCTATTTGCCGACAAAGAATTAGGCGATAAGGGTCCAGTTTTGAGGATTCAAGAATTGCAAGGGGTTAATTTATTGGTTTTCTCCGTTTCGCTTGTTTTTGGAATTGATTTACATATTTTCTCTAAATGAATATCATCAACTTAGAAATAAATTGAATTGCCAGATCTCCATATAAACTCATCTCTTAGTTTAGATCTCCTTATATAAACTCATCTCTTAGAGGGTGGGCCAACAGTATTTAAGATAATTAAGTCTATCGGAAAGTGAGAATTTGAATTCCTTCCTAACTATATAATCTAAATTTGAGTTGATAATGAGCTACATAAAATTGAGGATTTCATTTGCAGGACGCGCAACGTTCGAAGCAATTTTTGCCTTATTTGCAAAGATCTGGTCGCTCAGAGGGTATTGTAGAATTTATTGCATCTGGTAGTCGGGTACGCCTATATGTGCCTAAGGAAACGTGCCTTATAACCTTTTTATTTTCTGGTATTGATTGTCCTCGTGGTGCTCGTATTGGTCCAGGTGGTAAATTGATTGGTGAAAATGAACCGTATGCCGAAGAAGCTGCTAAATTTACACGTTCAAAAATTATGCAGCGTGAGGTTAGTTTGGAATTTTTAAAATATATAGAATTTCAAAAAATTTTTTAAAAATTATTGATGTCTTATAATACATTTGTTTTAAAATTTTTTGTGTATTATAATTCTTTTGAGGTACGAAATTTCTTTCAGGTAGAAGTAGAAGTGGAAGGTATGGATAAATCTGGAAGTTTTATTGGCTACATGTTTGTACAAACTGAACAGGGTCTTTGTAACATGAGTGTAGCATTAGTAGAGAATGGTTTAGCAAGTGTACATTTCACAGCTGAAAGAGGTTCATATTATTCTCAACTTTGTGTTGCGGAGGAAAAAGCTAAGAAGGTTTCAGTTTTTTGTTTTCTTTTTTGGATCCATACTTTCCTTATATTTTGCAATTCATGTTTTTGTTTGTTCAGAAATGAGATATTTGGATTTAACTTTGTAGAATGGTATATTCTGAATTTAACTCTTAATTTTATAATGTCTAACTTTCTCTTTTGTTGGTTTTATTGGCTGCATATTAACACCAACTGTCAATATCTGACCAATGAACAAGTCATAAATCTTTTTTATTTAATTGAAATTTAGCTATAATCGGGACTATTTCTTCCGATTTTGTGATTTGAATTTAGTAAGGATCTGCCGAATGCTAATGACTAAACAGTTGTTTGATGAAAGATTGCTGGAAGGAAGTTGTAACAATTTTTTTTTTTTTTTTTTTTTTGTTTTAGGCAAAACTAGGAATATGGGCAAAATGGATTGATGAAGAAGCTATTGTGCAAGCTGAAATTGCTTCAGCAGCTGAAAAGACGGAACGTACAATAAATTATCGAAAAGTGGTTGTTACCGATGTGCAGAGAGGGAATTTCAAATTCGCTGCTCAATTGGTAGATGATGGTAGGTTGATTGAAACTTCTGATAAAGAAAATTAAAAGCAGAAATGATAACTTTAGGAATTATGTAAGGAAAAAATATGATTTTGAGAGGGTCTATAGTTAATACTTACTCAAGTTAACCAAGTTTTATTATGAATTTGTAATAAGAGAGTCGTTATTACATTACTTCTTGGATTTTGTATTTAGGTGAATTTTGAATTAGATTTAGGAATAAGTTGCTAATTTTTAAAAATACTACAGGTCCAAAACTTGAAAAAATGATGAAAGAATTACGCGAAGAGTTGAGGATAAAACCACCCGTAGTTGGTGCCTATGTGCCACGACGTGGAGATTTGTGTGTTGCACGATTTTCGGCTGATAAATTGTGGTATCGAGCGCGTGTTGAGGCAGTAAAAGGAAAGAAAGTCGATATTTTGTATATCGACTTTGGAAATGTTATTTCTTCTCAACTTATTATAAAAGATGGCTGGAAAGAGCTGAGATTAGTTAACTGCCTGCAATCTTTATTCTTCACCATCTCTCTATGATGCATCACTTTATAGGTCGGCTATATAAAGTTGCATTGTTTCCTTTGGAAACTTTACAATGTTGCACGATATTCATTATGCTCGAGATGAAAGGGTTTTTCCTGAATAGTTGAGCAATATGAAAAAGTTTTGGAATTTTCGAAAATTCATATTAAATATATATGTCTTGTACTCTATAATAATTACAGAGAGAAACAGTTGATGTCACATCGATGGCTGCTTTGCCAGCTGGTTATGCAGCACAGCCATCAGGTGCACACGAATATCAAATGGCTTTTTTGCAAATGCCCAACGATCCTGATTACGCAAATAATTCGGACATAGCATTTGAGCAGTTTCTCTTCTCAGCACCGTTCATGTTTATAAATATTGAGTATCGGAATGCCGGAGTAGAACATGTCACAGCAATCATTGAAACATCTGACGGTACTCGTACTGACGTTGCGAAAACACTTATTGCTGAAGGACATGCTTTAGTGGAACAAAAACGAGAAAAGAAATTCGCTTCATTGGTAGTTTCTTATTTTTGCTATCCATCTACTTTGTTAAAGCATATTAACATAAAATTCTGTATAGGTTAAGTAAAAAAGTGGGTGTATTGGATGGTAGAATTAAATTCTGAAGAAATAAATTCTAAAGGAATTAAATTTTGAAGATATGTTGGGATACAAAAAGTTTACATAAAACAGATTAGTGTCTTGATCAGTGATAAAAATCATTTAATTTGAGGCACTTCCAGCGTCATTTATCATTACTTGGAAAGTTCAGTGGGCAGGACATTTTTTCTATGTGTGGCCACAGAAATGAAGAGATATCATTGAAGATTGAACATGTAAAAATAAGTAGCAGCATTTATTGTAGATTGCGGAATATCAAGAAACTGAGAAGATAGCCCGCCGTGAACATCGCAACATTTGGGAGTATGGTGATTTTACTGGTAATGAATTATAGAAATTCTGAAGAATACTAAAGATCAGAAAGAAAAAAAAGAAAAGATATTGTTACTTTTTTTTAGTTTCATTGTTATGAAAGTCAAATGATAGTTCGAATTGATAGATAAAATTTTGATTGTTTCGTTGTCGTTATCACTTTCGGCTTTGTTTTTGTCATCTAGTTTGCCTTGTTATCTTTTTATGCCTAACATATCTTATTGTTCAAAAAAAAAAAAAAAATAAACCTAAACGCTTCCATCGCTTTTATTGTTGTATTGTTGATATGTGCAATGTGATAATGCTGAAGTATGATCAGAAGATCACAGTTAAATTCCTTCTCTTTTACATTGCCTTTATATTAAATCTTTTCTGAAAATCTCTAGCCTTATTGTATTTTGTTGATTTTTCTTCATGCAGTGCTAGATTTTTTTAGATTAGTCTAAGGGTTATAATAGGACGAAGTAGTCGTTTTGACATACAAGTCTATTGTTAGTATATTGTTAATTATCATCATTTCATGAGTTCCAGTGTTATTTTAAAGAAAAGAATTTTTTCTTGCTGTTCATTGCTCGAATAGAATGATTGTGATATATATCTTTATTTTATGTTATTTTTTGTTTCATATTTTCTATAAAATTTCCAAAATCTCCTCTAAAATTTATCTGCAATATTCTGTGTGAATTTCTTGATAATTCTAATGCAGCAGTTTATTTTTTTCTTTCATTCTCCTTGTTCTTTTTGCTCACTTTTTTCATTCCTACAGAGGTATTTTCTTTAAGTCAACAATGTTCAGTTTCCAATTTCCCAATTTTTTTTAGAATTATTTTTCTGATCAAAAAAAGTTTGTTTTGTAATTGTTTCTTTCTGTGGTAGTCATTGTGGTAAAATTGTTTTCAAATACAGTAAATGCATCCTGTTTGGAGATTCATTGTGTGGGATTTTTGAATTGATGAAAGATTAACGTTCATTGGATACATGTTTTAAATTATGCAATAAGAATAGATATGATTGTGCTGAAGTTGGGGGTGAATTTTCTAAGACGATCGATTAGGCATGGACTGATTCGTTGGTACAATAACGTTAAGAATATTATGCAAGAGATCTTTGTGTATGTTAAGCAGGATGTTGCACTTCATCCTAGTTTGAAAGCAAGAACACGATCTTTGGTGTATTTGAGAACTGTAAGCGTTTTTAATCCTGAGAAGTTTTCAGAGCGTATGTTATTGTGCCATAATAATTTGAAAAGATTAAGGTTGTTGAAAAGGAAATTTTGCTAATAGCTGTATCAAATTAAGGATGACATAGAAGAAGCTGCAGTTCTTAATATTAGTCTTTGCGAGGGAGTTTTGCTGAATTTGAAATGAAATCCCTGGATATCTAAATTATTTCTGTTTGTTGATATCACTTTATTTAGTTCCTCCAATTTCTCAGATATATTCTGGAAATATGGGTGCTGGACATCGAGCGGGACCATTGAAACAATCAAATAAAAGACATAAAAGCGGTCGGCATCGTAGTAAAGGTGCATTGGATGCGGTTGCTGGTGGTATTTTTTTTTCTTTTTCGTTTTCATTCGCAGATATTTTCGTATGATTTAGTAAGTTCGGAATTATATGGATGGTACTGGATTGAATTGGAATTCAATTCAGATTAAGAAAATGAAGAAATTAGGTTGATTAGCTATTGTTACAAAGCTTGAAAAAAGATTAAGAAATAAGAAGAATAAAATATCGGAATATTACTTTTTGTCCGTTTGCTATTATGTTTTTTCAGGTAAAGTAGGTTGCAAAGCAGTAACTGGAAAACATCGTTTTTTGGTTGGCAAAAAAGCTCGGCGTCTCCAAGCTAAGCAGATACGTGATAATAAGCGTGCTGTTCTATCTGAGAGTTACATCTTTTCTAATAATTATCTTCAACAGCCTCCAATATTTGTCGTACGTTTTCTTTACCACATTGACTAATTTTATTTCTCGTTCTTAGTTTGGGGATTAAAACCTTCTATGAAGAAGTTGTTGAAATTAGAATGGTGAGAGGCAGTCTGTGCCTCAGAAAACTTTGAATACTGATAATAAAAAATGATAGAATTATTGTGAATTTTTTGATATTTTTGCAGTCAGCTTGAATTGATTTTCGTTATTTCGTTTGCTATCAAATTTATTCCGATTTATATTTTAGACAGTCTTATCGTTCGACAGGAATTATACGTCGGATGAACTTATTGCGTTATTATGTTCATGTGACCAAACTTCTTGTCGAAATACGAGTTATAATGGTTGTTTAAACCATCTATGGTAAATTTTTTACCATTTTTACTGATGAATAATTTCAAATGATACAAATATTTTTGGAAAAATTCGATCAGAAAGTTGAGCAATTGCTTGCGATATAGTTTTAGCTTGATCGTATGCCATAAATAAATAAATAAATAAATAAATAAATAAATAAATATATATATATATATATAAAAGCAGTATTATATATGTAGTTTACTTTGCTATAAGTAGTATTATATATATACTACTTTTTTAATTTTTTTCAAAATAAAAGCAAAAAAACTTTTTGTTATTTTTAACCAGTACCTACATAAATGGAAGAGATTGGAAAAGATTCATGATTCTAGTTAACAACTATTTTCTTTAATTTAGTCATAACTATTCTGTTGTGTTTCTTGCAATTTTACTTGGTTCCTTGAAAAAATCCTAACAATTTAAATTAAAATATGTGGAAGATTTTTAAAAGACGTTTTCATTATCTAAAATTTCCTTTTTTTTAACAAAATCCTTTTCAAACATTTGTTTTTAAGCATAGAACGGCTCAAAAGTCGTTATGTTTTTGGCGCGCCGAATTGTGCAAATACTGATGTTGTACTTGATTATGTAAAAGTATCCGATGTGATTGCCTTTATTTGGCCAGCAAATGCGGAAATTACGACGGAAGATGATATTTTGATAAGTACTTTATTGGCACATGGTTTGTCAGTTACAGTACACTTTGTGCCAGGCCTTAGTACCATGGCTACAACGAAACAAAAAGAAATTGCACGGAAAAATGTTACAAAATTGATTTCAAATTGGTAATCTTTCGTCGATAATTCCAGGCTGTTGGTTCTGTATGCAGAAATTAGAGATCGGAAGGGAAAAAGTTTTTTTACTCCTAATTTTAAGTCGTTCATTTTTAAATTTCTTACTGCTCATAATTTTATCATTCGAAGCATCTAAAGGATCATATTATCCATGTAACAGGTATAAAGCCTGAAAAAGCCTCAAAATATTCCTATAATTTCTACAATTCCTTAATTCCAGGAGTTTTGAAGATGAAAAGCTGATGCATTGTGATAATGAAAATGATGGTTTACTTGCCTTACGTTCGATTAGTACAATGAAAAAGAAGCAATCGTGTATGCAAAGGATGCGACCGCATTTAATTGCTGAAAATGTTGAAAAAAGTGAAGCTGAAGTATAATTTTCATTGAGTTAAATTTTAGTTCGTCTAAGATTAAATAGAAAAGAAATACAATTTATTAAAAAATGCAGAAAATGAAAAATAAAGCAATGGTGATAATTGACACGTAATCAGTTTATAGTAGATTAAGTAGTATGCTCGATAAATATGTAGTCCCATCCATCATAACGCCTGAATCATTCGGAATTTGTGCAGAACATCTGGATAGCCATTGATTTCATATTCTGGTCGAAATACCACAAATTTAGAGAAATTCATATTTAAAATTTAAGTAATGAAATCAATAATTGTATTGTCAGGGAAACTTGTGCACGCTGAAGGTTTCCGGATATTTAAAGGGACCGTCATTGAATGTTAACAGTCTTATTCACGTGCTACGGTTGGGTGATTTTCAAATCAAACAAATTGTCATCGAGAATGATCCATATGTGCCAGATAAGAAGGTTTTTGCTATTTCAAATGCTATAATTTTTTTCAAGAAATCTAAATGAGGCGTATTGTTGACTGAATGAATTTGAGAAAATGGTTTTCGGAAATAAACTTCAAAATTAGTTTGGAACGAGGGTGAAAATTATAATTTTTAAATGAAAAAGTAACAACTGATTTCTTTACTAAACTAAATCAACTATGAAATTTTCCTAATGTTTAATATATTTCTGGAAAAGAACTGTGATTGTGCAGGCCGAAAATTAAACGAAATCTAGTTTAGAAAATATGACTTTTTGATGTGATAATAATTATAGGTTCGAGTTGATACGAAGGTTTCAGAAACTATATTCGAACCGGATATAAATCTGCAGACATCATTACTGTCCGAAATGATTGCAGATCCTATGGATGCAGAACAGACGTGGCCAGCCGAGGAAGAGATTATGAAGGAAGCTTGTATGAACATTTATTTTCATCATGAAGAGACGCTGGAATTTCACAGAACATTTATATTTTTCACTGGAATTTCTGAAAAATCTTAAATACTTTAGAAAACTTTACGGCCTTTAGCATTATTGTTGTATGGATTCCGTATAGCTTATGATTCTAAATCTTAAAGGGAAGGATGTGGGTTTGCTCCATCATTCTACAAATATGAAACTTTTCAGTGAAAACAAAGAAAATAGTGAAAAATGTACCTGTTGGTACGTCGGCATATCAAGCTGAATGGATTATTAACGATGAAGATGAGATATCTGATGAAGAGACTGAGGTGTTTTATTGTTTTTTGAAATGGAGTGGTACTATTAAGTCTAAAAATTTCTCAACATAAAAATGAGAAAAATACTTTTGTGAGCCACTTATTTTCTGTGATCTCTGAAAACAAATCCCAACTTTTAAAAGTAGTTATAAACTACTATCGATTAAAATAAGTGTAAATATGAGATTAAAAGTAGTTCTGGAAACTCATGAAGTTGCTAATGCAATACTCCGATTTTTAAATATGTAATTCATTCTTAAACATTGTTTTAAGCTGAAGAAAATAACACGATTTTTTTTTTAGGATGATCTAGAATACGATAATGCTATGGAAAAAGCAGTAAATGGTGGGGAATCAGATTGCGAAAATGAAATGGAAATAGAGAAAGTTCGTTTTCGCTTTCGCAGTATCACAGTTCATTCATCTCTTCAATTTAGCTCTAAAAGAAAGCGAAATTAGTTTGTTTCAATAAATTTCATTTTCAATATTTAGATGAGTGTAAATAGTGATACGGAAAGTTCCACGGAAATCAAAGACGAAGAAATCAACATGGCAGAAGTGGAAAAATACCGAAAAGCCCGTGAAAATGAGCAGTTCCCAGATGAAATTGACACACCGATGGATGTGCCAGCTAGAATTCGTTTCCAGAGATACCGTGCTTTAAAAAGTTTTAGGTTTCTTTATTATTTGATGATACTTTCCAAATGAATGACCTAAGAAACTAAATGTTTGAGAAGTTTGATGCATGAAGTACCGATATAATTTCAGAACATCACCTTGGGATCCACTTGAAAATCTTCCGAAAACATATTCTCGAATTTTCAAGTTTTCGAATTATCGGCATTCCAAAAAAATTGCATTGTCAAATATTGAAGCTAAAACTGAATACAGCCCACCGCGAGGTGCATTCGTTTCTATTTATATATCCAAAGTCCCTATCAGTTTTATAGGTTTGTTTATTTTGTGTCTTTTTGGCTATTATTTCTTTATTACTTTCGCATTTTATTTTGTTTTTGGTCTTTTTGCTCAGGCAATGAAAAAAAACTGTTAGTTTTTTATTTATTTGCAAAAACAAATAATAAATTCATTAGGAGACTACTGCTAAAAATTGGATCCTATATTATGAGAAAGCTAGGGTGATAAATTGAAGAGAAAAATATAACCTGATTTTAAAGAAAAGTTAATTATGCTAGCAATTTTTTTTTCATCAGCTGTATTTCTAGTTCTTTATGGTGAATCTTTCTTTTTAGTTGGCCGATGATACAAATAAGTTTCGTATTACCAAAAATCTATTTTTGCTAGACATCATTTTGTTAGTTTGGAAATACAATAAATGATTCTGTGAATTTTAGGGAAATCTGAATACTCATTTGTTAATTATTTTCCTTATTTTTCCAGATATTTGGCCGCGCAGCACACCGTTAATAATTTATGGATTGCTAGCTCATGAACAGAAGATGTCACTTGTTAATATGGTACTTAAAAGACATCCATCCTGTACAGTACCAATACCAAACAAGCAAAGATTGCTATTTCATGTAGGTTATCGGCATTTTGAAGCCGAGCCTGTCTTTTCTCAGCACATAAATGGCGACAAGTTCAAGGTAATTTCTGAATTTCAGTAAAGTGATGCTTTTAGTACTTGTTGCTGCTGACATACATCATTTACGTTGATAAGCGGTTATATTTCACATAAGCAAGCATATATTAATGTTAATTTGAATTATTTTTTCTGATAATAAATTGAAGGATATGATAAATCAGCAATTAAGTAAGCAAGGAAAAATTCCATTTTTAATATAAATTAATTATAATTATTAATTATCAAGATATATTAATGATATGTCGTCGGAGGCTTAATTCAAATTATCAGGAATTTATATAACTTCTTTCTAACTTTTAATTTATTTGAAAATATTTTAAGTGCAATATTTTTCATGTTTGCAGATGGAGCGGTTCATGCCGAATGATGGCACATTTGTTGCATCGGTATTTGCACCATTAATGTTCCCACCTGTAACCGTCTTGGTCTATCGTTTAGATAACCGAGGAAATCAACAACTTGTAGCAACGGGTGGAGTGCTAGATGTCAATCCTGATCGAATCATTCTTAAACGCATCGTCCTTTCTGGACATCCATTTAAAATCAACCGAAGAAGTGTCGTTGTACGGTATATGTTTTTCAATCGCGGTAAGTTTTCTTTTCTTAAGTTTAGAAAGATTGTGCTAAAATACATGAATGCTAGGCAAAAAATTTGGCAATTATCATTATTCAGCATTTGCTTGTCAATGAACTTAGTTTTGCTAGGCACTTGCTTGATTATAAGGTATCAAATCAATTTTGATCCCCAAAAAATTGAAGTTTTGGTAATAATGAAATAATTTTTTTGTGTGCGATTCAATCGATATATACTACTAAAATTGTATTGGTCCTAAAAAACTTTTTTTTTTTTTTTTTTTTTAGTATGGGAATTTTCTACTTTTTATAATTAAGTATTCTAAAATAACGTTACATTGTTAAAATCATTGTTCTTTATTTCTTTTCAGACGATATTGAATGGTTTAAACCTGTGGAGTTGCGTACACCATCTGGACGAAGAGGACACATTAAAGAAGCGTTAGGTAATTTCTTTTTTAAGTGATTATTTCAGGAATTTTAATGCGGTAAAATTCATCCGGAAATTTTGGAAGAGGAAAAAGAACCTAGGAAATTTAAAGATCTTCAGAAAAACAGAAAGCTTCAATCCGCTTTACAAATCTTCCCACATTTTGAAATTTTCATCATCGTAAAATTTAATCAATAATAATTTGACAAAAGAGCTTGTTAAACAGTACGGCCGGCACAGGAAGATTAAACCCATTAGGTCAAAAGTCCTTTTGTAGGATTTCCGCGTAATACAATGTATCTATCTACTCAGCGATTCTGTTGATTTTAAGGATTTTAAAACAGGTGATGGAATTTAGATAGAGCTATCTAATATGATTATCAAATTATTTGTTCCTATTTAAGGAACACATGGACACATGAAATGTATGTTCGATCAACAGCTTAATGCGATGGATACAGTGATGATGAATCTTTACAAACGTGTTTTTCCGAAATGGACATACAAACCTGTCATGCTGTATCCTTCATCTGGATCGCCTAATGAATCTGGATTAATGGAAATATGATTTTCATTGATGATATTTTTCTAAATCACATTGTTGTTAGTGCTTGAGTTTTGGATGAATGGTTAAAAGATATTCGGAATTCTCTTACTTTAAAATTTAGCAATGGTTATTCGATATATTTCTTCATGAATTTCATTTTCAATTTCCTGCTTCAAATTTTGCCAGATTTTGTGAATTTCGTAGGAGCTCAAATCCATTATATACAAAATTCATCCAGCATGTACAAAATGATATTAAACTTCTAGAAATAGCTTGTTTAGGATGCTAGATTTTAGCAACTATTTCTGAAAATTAATATATCATTTTAATTAGTGTTGTATTAATACTATCCAAATGTAATTTGACATCATAAATATTGAGCTCACTCAATACTTTTTCTGATCTTTAAATATATTTGTGATCTAAATTCTCAATTATTTTAGATCATTTTTGGCCTAGTTCCATTCATTATTCAACATACAGATGGAATAGTACTTTCTTCATTATCTTTTCAGTTGCATTCTGATATATTTCAGGCGATATCAATCTTTTCCAAAAAAGATTGAAAGTAGAAAATACGCATGATCAAGTATTAGCACTGAAATCGTGCTTTTGCTGTATTTGTTATTATCAATCCTTAATTTTAAATTTTTGCGATTTCAAGTTCTGCAAAAAAAAAATCTTGATTTTTGTTCGTTGCTTTTATTCGAAATGATTAATAGTTCTTATATTTCATGTCAGCAATTAAAAAAATCATTCTGCTGCTATTCAATGGTTTTTTTTTTTTTTTTTTTTTTTTTTTTTTAAATATTGCACAAGACCATAATGAATCTCAAACATTTAGATATACTTCTAATACATTTATGTTTTCCATATCAGTGATTGTCGCCTGATTCATTATCCTCTCCTGAGAATTATTTCAGTTTCTCAGTATATGATATTTCAAATCAAATCGTTGTTTCTGTATCCTTTTTTAGTAGCGTAGCACTTAATGAATTCAATAGCAAAAAATATCACAGCAACTATTTATTACGAATAAATTTAGAATCAATAGTTCATGAACTAAACAAATTTATAATAACAATTAATTCTGACATAATTCTCAAATGTTGTTGACTAAATAATAACTTGACAGTACTCTGAATAATTTCGCACCAATTTAAAAATGCTATGAGAGGAATTCTTTGCGAAGGAAGGAATGTAATGAAAATTGCTCGGATAAAGTATTGTATTTTAAAGAACTTAATAAAATTATACATGAGAAGCTATCAAAGCTAGTGATTTAACAATTAAATTGCTGACTAATACTAGTATTGAATTTCGCTATGTCAATTATTGGAATTGATCTGGCATCGTATAGCGCATTGAAGTAGATTTGGCAAACTTGAAAGCCAGCAAATGGTAAAACGTTTTGAAGTCAAATATCTCCGTATTTTCTAGCTTATGTCGTCAGAGTAACTTCAGTGCTGGATCAACGTCATCTGTTTTCCGATAATGGATCAGTCGAATGAGGGTTAGTTTTTATATTACAATGGTGTTGATGCCATTAATAATGGTAATTTCTACATTTCAAAATTCCATTGTTAATTTTGTTTTTTCACGCAGTTTTCAATCAATTAAATGGTCATTAATTCTTATATTTCCTACATATTCCAGCTTTATTTTCACATTTTACATATGTTCAAGTTTCCTTATATCTCAAATATGTGTTGAAATAACACTTCAGTTGATAAACTAAGTAATACATGCAAAACAACAATCATTCAGAATGGTATTGAAACTAACAATTCTTTTAAAAATTTTTACTGCGATTAATCTACTCTATTACTTTCATAATTCAGACTATAATGTTTTGCCATTGTTAAATGGTTTGATGGATGCATGATAGTTTTTAAAATCCTTAAGAAAATTTTCTATTTGTAGAACATACTACAGCAGAAGTACGTCGTTTTGCATCATTGCTGCATGGACTTAACGCTATTGATGATTGTCGCAGAAAAACGGGACGAAAATTTATTCAGATTCAGGTATATAAATATTTGAAATTTTGCAATGTTTAACAACATATTTATTCATATATCTATATGACTCACGTTTAGGATCACTACATATTAGATTGTATTTTAGAAAGAATTTAGGAAAGGAAGACGTGAGAGAATATTTAAGGAAAGTGGATGATAAGCTACAACGTTTTAAGAAAGCAAAAGTAGTATGATCCTAAACGAAACAATAGAGAGAAAGAGAAATGCAGAAAGAATGATAAAAATATCGAAATTTCAATTTTCCTCTATTGTTTGAAATGAAAAATAGAATGATGATTTTGATATCAAGCAAAATTATACAGATATATAAAAACTAAAAGTTATTTAATATTATACGGTGGTACAACTGATTCCACTTTCCTTGCATTCCATTGGTATTACTGGTAGATGAAACCAGGGTAAATTCATCGCCTGCAATCGCTAGATTATTAGCATTTATTTAGAATATCATTGATATAATTATTATATAAATAAAACGTAATAGCCAAAATTGTGGATGGCAAGTTATATATCTATTTCAAATAGACATTGCGATGAATTCTCGGAAAGCTCAAATTACCGCAAAGTTGGTAAATAGAAATTAATTAACTCTTAGTAATTATGAAGGGATGAACTTTTTTGCAGTTATCATGGAGTTATAGAAAATACTTAGTTGTTATAAAGAAGTAAAATAGTTCATGAAAAGAAATTGATGAATTAAGTAAATAAATTATAATAAAGAAATTAATAATTTATCGTATCGTTAAAAATGGACTTGTGGTTATCATTTATATAATTCGAGAATGATGCAGAGAAATGGGTTTTTAATTCATTATCGTCCTTCCGAAGATAATAGAGTAAAACTTTATGGCGACAAAATACTTGCGATAAAAGAACTATGGTTTATGCTTGCAATCGTTGCGCTTTTTTTCAATTTTTTTTTACAACCTAATTTTCTTCCAAGCTATTGAAATTGAGTTTAAGACAGAAGAAACGAAGCTAATAGGAATAAACTAAAGATTGCCATCTTTCCGGGAAGCATTTATCTAACTTGTTGAATATCAGGCCGTGTATGATAATCAAATGTCATCATGGTGTCGATGGTACTTTGGCATATTTGACTAAGCTGTAGCTTTTTCGAATAACGATAAGTTCTGTTTCGTTGTGCTTCCACAATAATAGAATTATTAGCAACACGTTCATTATATGGCATCCGATTGGTAACCAGCACAAATGCTACTACACCCAATGACCTGAAATGAGGAAATGGGATGATCTATTGATCCATTTAAATTTCCAAAAAATTTCTGCAATGGAATTACAATATCAGTGATATATACCTACAACATTCGTATTTTTCCTTTTTTTTTTTTTTTTTTGTCTAGAGTACAATAACATTACTTTCTGATTATATTTGATTAATCCATAAATCTGCCAATTAGAAAGTTATTTTGTAACTAAGTACTAATTCTTCTTCTTCTTAATTAGATTTCCTATTGGCAATCTGACATATAAAATTCTCAAAATAGTTAAGTGAATGTTTTTTTTTCTTGGAATGTCAAGTTATAAATACTTATTCAGAAAAGTCTTTTTTACTTTAATTTTACCAGATATCTGCTTTGAATGGTAGATATTCTTGACCAAGAAGAATTTCTGGGGCTGAATAAGATTTCGATCCACAAAATGTCCTCGATAAATCACCATTTCGTGCCTTAATTATTTCATTTTCTATTATATTATATAAAACCTTCGGAACTGTTCTGAAATCCTTTCTTTTTAAGGAATTTTTTCAATACCTGAGCTATAAGGACTCGACAAATATGCTCATTAAAACTTGATGCACAAGTTTCATTAATTGAAAAATAATACTGTTATTCGGTCACTCAATTAAAAAGTTGTTGGTTGACCCTTTTGATTATTAATTACCTAATCTGAATTGTCTCTTAATTATTATAATTACTTCGGAAGTCACTTGTTCGATTTCTTCTTCAGTTCTTATGTCTCTTTGTTTAAATGGTTCAAAATTTTCTTTAACTGTTCATCTCCAAAAACGTAAGAAATTGATTGCAGTAAACTGAGTTATCAAAATATATTTTAATTTGAAACTTAATTGATCTGAAGTAAAAAAATTTGCGCCCCTATCATTTTTTCTAATATACCTCTCGACAGAATCCGAAATCAGCAATTTTGATAGAGTTATCAGCAAATAAAAGAATATTTTCCAGTTTCAAATCACGGTGTGCTATTGAATGCATATGCATATAATAAATCGCCGAGATGAGTTGCTTCATCCAACGTTGAGCTGTCGATTCCGATTGTGCACCATTTTGTTGTACAAATGTTAGCTGGAACGAGTACATTAAATCATGTAAAGTTATGGAATTTCACATTACCTTAAATTTTCAAGTTTAATATCATCCATAGATTCATTTATCCAACCTATTTTTTTCTACTTATTCAGAAGTTGACGGGAACTCATTTCAACTTCCAGAAAGTAATCTTAATATCATAGAAATAGTACTGTAAATCAGTTTTTCAATCGGACAGATGATTCTTTTACGGTGCCCTAATTTACACTCTCCATCGTGACTTTCAGCTCTTTTTATCACATATTTGCTATCCAGAGTTATTATGTTAGATGTTTCTTATGCTTGTTTATGAGTAAATCAATGTCCTGTACTTCCATTTATAGTACTGTTAGCAGTTCCTTCTAATATCTGACCAAGAATATATTTGACATTGTCGTCTTTTTCGTACAGTTTGTAGCTTAAATATTATGACAAAAGATGACTTACAAGATCGCCTTTTTCGGCAAGTTCCATTGGCAAATATACTTTGCCAGCTTCTTCGAAAACAGCAAAAAGGGCAACCAAATTTGGATGTCTCAAATGTTTCCATGTATGAATTTCACGCGGCAAAAATTTGCATTTGTATTCTTGAGTAACTTTTCGTGTGTCAATTATTTTGATCGCAACCTTGAAAATTTCATAAGTTATTTTATCGCACAATAAATGAGACTTTTAATTTTTTATTCAATCCATTATTTGAAATTTTAGAATAAATGATTAAAAAGTTAGAGTATTTTTTTGTTATTATAGCAGAGGATTCCTTGTGTGTAGAATCGAGGAAATTGATGAGATTTGCTCGAAAAAGCAAGAAGAAAAAATTGAGAATATAGAAATAAGAAGATACGCAGATCATAATTGCTTTCAATTTTTTGATCTCTTACATGGTGCATCATCTCTTTTGAAATAAACATTTTATAATTTTAAAATCAAATTGATCGTGTCTTAGGCTTTGTTTTAAGATTTATTGATTAGAAGTAATGCTCCACATTTATCTTTTCTGTATTTTGCCTTTCGTTGGTTATTATTAGCATTTATGAAATAATTTTAATTCATTTCTACTAAACAAGCCATGTTTATGTAAATTAAACTTAGTAGATGGGTTAATGCTCAAACAGTTTACATAAAGGAATGATTAATACTCTGTCCTCTTTGACGTGGAGTTGTGTCACTTCCGGCTTTCCGAAGTTGAATATATTGTTATGAAAAACAGAATGATTCATATTGTCAAAAAGTAAACAATTCAATTTTTCACTAGAATTTAAATCTAATTTTTTGTAGCGATGAATTCCTTGTAACCTATCTCCGTAGCTTATAGTGCAGGATAAAAAAGTGATAACTACGACATGATGGAGAAGCTGATGAAGAAAAGCATTGCTGCAAGAGTTGAAAGATAAAGACAGTGATACAGTGGATTTAAAATCTCAATTAGCAGGTAAAAAAAGCAAAATCCAATAAACAAATAAAATAAGGAAATAACTGATGCAATAAGTCAGTTAAATAAGGTACATTTTGGAATTCCCTTTTTCTTTTTCGGTTAGTTTATTCAAAATATTAGCATAATTCTGTTTGTGATAGCATAATACCTTCCTGCTAGTTCTAATATGTATACCCTCGCATACTTTGCTGTAACGTCCATAGCCAAGTTTTGGGCAATTTGTCAAGGCGTATCCATAATTTGCCAATACGTGTCGACTACTCAAAGGATAACAATGGTAGTTGCATACCGTTTGAAGTGGTTGCTGAAATTTCATTTTAAATATTAGTAATTGGAAATCATAAAGAATTAATTCATTATCTCTTTAAAATTTTTGCAAGTATCATATAAATAGTACTTTTATATTTACATGCAGTTTGAATAATTTTGGAAAACTACATATTAAGAAATGGCAACATTGACTGGATCATTTATTTAATTTCATTTGATACACATTAGAATCTATTATCTCAAAATATTTCGTGCAGAAATTTAAAAAAAAAAAAGTCTTCGAATTGCTTAATACTATACGTGTCCAAATTACTAATTTTTATATATTTGCATTTTTAAGGAACTGAAATTTTTCGAAAACTTACATGATGCATGCAGTGATGATCATGTGAGCGTTGGCAGTGATTTTGCTTGTATCGTAATTTAATTGAACTGTATAGCCATTTATGTGTCGAAATTTGATTTTCTAATGATAACTGTCGCTCTTCCTCGTATCTAGAAATATTGGTGGCTTTGACTTCAGCAGGAAAATTATGGATATTACAGGCAATTGTCAGTGACAATACTATTCGTCTCTTTCTCAAGTATCAAAAATTTTGTGTCAAAGTATCTTAATAGCATTGACAAGAAAATGTTGGATAGTTCAGTTTGTAGATTCCTCAAAATAAACTTCTTTTTATGCAAAAAATTAATTTAAAACAAATTTAGAAATTACCTCTTTGCTTTTGTGGACATTTTCTCTAATTTCCAAAAATTGATAAATTTGGTTATTAAATTTCACAAAGAAAACGATTTGTACTGGAAGTATTTTGGATATAATAATAGCAACAATTAAAAAACTAGTAGAACTTATTTATAGAAGAAATTTTTCGAAAATCATTATTTTAATTAACAATAAGTTAGATTACATTAAAAGATGGTGGATTGATGCAAATAAAATGAAGGGCGAGAACGAGAACTTTGGTGTAACTTTCTTCCGTCATCTTTGAAGTTATTATATATGGTACAAATATATTTTAATATATTTCTAACTATCCTTTTAAAATGATCGAGTAATCTTTAAATGCCACTTTAGATGCTAACGTGTCCATTCCTTTGCCTTCCGCCATCCCAAATCTTTTCGAGAAGAAAAGAATTCGGAATGTATGGGTTTTGGTAGCTAACTTTTGCTCTTAAGTGATTTCTCAGATATTTGTTAATAGATGTGAATTATCTATTTTACGATAACATTGTGAATTATATTTCCAAGATGTCAGACTATCCCTCTTATCTTTGATCTCAGTTATGAGTAGCAAATGTAACAAATAGAATAGTTGAAAAGAAAAATCATTATTTTTATGCATCTTTAAGTTATTTTGTGTAGAAGAAGCAATTTTTTACAATTCGATCCTAATTATTTAGTAATAGTTCCAAGTGAAGAGTTGCATTCAGCAAAACTAGTTAGAAGTTTGCTGGAAATAATCATTTGATAAGAGAGAAAAATGTTCGAAATTATCCCCATTATCTCGGGAAAAAACGAGCCCTATGGTAAGTTGGCTTGTGTCAAACCGCCTCCTGAATTCGACGAACACAATAATAATACTACCATTTCACTATGTTTCATTTAAATCTTTGTCTTATTTATTGAAATCAGCAAAATTTAGATGATTATGCAAATTTAATTGAAAATCTTATTTTGTAATCATCGTGAAAAATACTGTGGATTAGGAATATTTTTCTTGTTTTATTCTTTATCTTTTACTCTCTTTATTTTTTCTCCTCTTTTTTTCCATTTTTTATTCCTTAAGATACTTTTCATATTTATATGAAACCAACTTATTTATTGACGCTGTCCAATATTTTGTCCAGTTGAGAAAGTAGAGCATAATAAAAAAGCTGCTTCTCCCATTGGAAGAGATCGCCATTGGAAGAGATCGCTAATGTTGCCTGAATTGTAGAAAAATCGAAATCCTTATGGATACCTCTTGTAGTCTACTTGTTTTCCTTTCTCTGATTCTTAGAGTGTTCCTCAAGTTTCTCTCTGATCAAATGTACAGAAGATATGGAAGGACAAGGAATATTTCGCTCTCCCTTTGCCTTTTTTCATCTAATATTCTTTCCTGTTACAGACTAGTTGAATCCATAACTTCAGTATTACGAAAAACAAAAAGTATGTTTTATTAGAAATTTATAAAAAATTTAAGTAATACTTTTGATTTCAATGAAGATTGCAATTTATGATTGCAGAATGACTGTTTTTATGGTCTACAGCCGAAAGTGGTAGAATTGACGCATAGTGGAAACGCTATTGTTGATAAATGTATCATTACATTTTCCACCCTCATCCTGGAAGTGGATATCTTAGCGGAAAAAGCACGAAATACATTCTATAACGCGTTGATTGTTTACGGAGAAGATGGTAATTTTGCAAAAAATAAGTGATGTTAAATGAAAAATAATTAACAAGAAATTGGAATTTATCATTAATTAATCCATTAATCGGAAAAATAAAAAATTAATATTAGATTACATTTTATAATTTTTTCAAGCTTTTCCAGTGTTGTGATAGTTTCTTTTTTTGACAGTTGATGGATGCTTATCATCAGAGGCTGGTACTGTGAAAATGATTGCTCAATTTTTGCCACAACTTCAGGAACTTCATGTTTTTGTCAATCGTTGTAATGAAGTTTTCCATAATATTATTTCTCAAATTTATGCATTTTATTCCTTAAAGTAAGTTTCGTTTGGTTATTTCAAAATTTTATTTTTTTACTTGAATATATTTCTGTCCAACAAACAAAGAAGCGAAAAAGTTTGCTGAATCTAATAAACCCATACCAAAAAATTCATCATTTATACACTTATTATTATTCTCTCTATCTTGCATACTTGGAATATACAACTTCGAAAAAACATTTAAAAGCAAAGAAAAGTTAAAAGTCAAGATTACTGCTGTGTTTTTATATTCACTTATTCTTCAGGCGCAGTGTTTTGGACCAAGCTCAGGAAAGGAAGTTTCTAAATGTTTGGTATTCACTTGGATTACTATTATCCATTTTAATTTCACTTGACGAAATTATACGTCAACAATCCACTTTGCAGCGACACTGGCAATCATATTACAAGTAATAGCTGATCATCTATAATGAAAAATGATTTTTGAAGCATTCTATTTTTAAAGTATGAGGAAAAAATTTACCTTTGAAATATCGTTGCAGCTGTTTTTATTCCACATGAATTTCATGCAAATGAGCATCAAATTAATTTGATGGAAACGAAATGGAAAAAGTAAATTGAAATAAAAACTGATCAAAGAAAGATGAAATTAGAATCAATTCAAAAAATAACAAAATTAAATGCATATTAGCATTATTATTGGATATCATCAAAACTAGGAATACGATAAGGACAAGATAAAAATTATATTAGAAATATATTAAAAACAAAATTTGTGAAACTCAAACTGTAAGACACTAGGCTAACAGAATTAAATAATGAAGAAATGATTAACAAATACTAAAACAAGTATTTGAGAAAACGCTTTCTCTCTGGGAGAATCCATTTCGGATTTTTAATTCCCGTAGTAGAACGGAAAAGTTGCGCTAAAAAAACAAAAAAGAAAAAACTAAAAATGCGACTAGATTGTCTTATGATTTTGATAGTTAAATAATAAAATAGAATAGGATGTGTTTTTTTTGTCGGTCAGGAGGAAGTGAATAGATTATTTCCTCAAATATTAAAGCGACAATATTTATTTCTTGCGAAATTTCAAGAATTTTCAAGTTTTTGTAAATATTTCTCACAGAAATTCTCCATTATATATTCATTTTTCATTCATGAAAATCATCTTGCAACAGCAATTTGCCAATGCTTTGAATCAATCCAATTTCAGAGCAATGCAAATGATAGCTCATAATCCGTCTCAGTTCAGTGCAGAATCGGATTTGTTACAACCTCTTCAACGGTTAATTGCAAGCATCGATCAATCAATTACACGAGCTAATCTCTACAAAGTAACAGTTTGATTCCTATATTGATCGATATTTTCATTAAATTCAATTCGAAAATGTGTCGTAATCCCTGTAACCTTATAATCATTGGGAAGACATGTTATTTCGATTGATTGAACGATTTGATTCGTTTAAATCATCATTATGTTAACTAAATTATTACATCTTTTAATTTATTTTCTGATTCATGATTAGTGGAAAAAAGTAGAATTTCTCACAAAACTTCCAGTACTAATTTATTTCCAAATTATTTATGGAATTTAAGATTATCTTGCATGCAAAATTTCATTTTATAGATTTTTTTTTCATCAGGCAATATATATTGATGTTGAGTTTGTAGAGTTGCTGTCAACAAATGTTTGAGAAGAATTTACATGAGAATCATCAGTTTAGTGAACGATTGAAAGAGATAACAATTGAAATATTTGAAAAGTGGGATCGAATAGCTGGTAGGTATTCCTTGAAAAATTCCTAGTTAAATAATTTTTCGAACTTTTTTGAACTTTCGACTGAAATTTTTGATTTGCCATTTGGGTCTTTGCTAAAAGTCTCAGACATTTTTAATTTCAAATCCTCACAGAAAATTTCGAAATTTCAAATCTGTTTATTTTTCGACAAAAATTTTAGGTTAACTATTATAATTTTTCTCCAAATAACATTTACATGGCATGTTTCAGTGGATGATTTGCCAGATAAGCGACAATTAATGGCGGTCGTTGCTCTTGCCCTATGCCATATGTTCATTTTTCGAACAGTTGATAAGAAAATGATGCGGATCATCTGGAATAGTTATAAAAAAGTATGTAAGAGAAAATACAATATGATACTACTGTGTACACACTGGTTGATTTAATCATGTCCTAAATAGATGTGGAATGTACTCCACAATATTTCACAATCCTGATTCATAATTTAAATCTGCAGTTAGATCAAGTGAAATAATTGGAAAATCATCAGACAGTTATTTTCCGGAAATCATTTGTGTAGACATTCAGAAAACACATTGAACTGAATAAATCGTCTTGCTATTCGGATGATTCCATTGTTTTCTGCTGGAAATTGACCATTAGGCTTGTCGTGATGAATTTTTTCATTCTTGCAATCGATATTAAAAATAAATGGATTTATTAAAGATATCAAATCATTCTGCAGAAATATATTTCTAGTCACACATCATATATCTACTGTTTTCATTTCTGAATTCATTTTAGCTCGCAGTATTCCATCTCTATGGTTATGTGGTTTGGTCTCCATGTGAATTTATGCTGGAAAATTTGATTGAAGTAGATCGTGTGATTGATAAGAAAATGATAGCTGCAATGACAGTTGCAAAATCTGCCCAATTTGCTCAAAATATGGAAGCATTGCCACGAGAAGCAGCTAATGTAGTAAACTTTGTAAGTGAAATGGATTTTCTATACAAAACTTCAGCATTCCAATTTTTTCTTCTTTAGAAGTGATGTAAAGAAAGAAGTTTACCAGCTCTACTTCAACCAGTTAGACTAAACTGAATTGTTACCGGTTCCTGCTATATTCCTTCAGTTTTTCCCTAAATAGTAGATTTTAGGATTTGTTGGAAATAATTTGCCTCTGCATGTGTATATATAAGTAGTTATTCCGGGATGGTGATAAATAAATTTATTTAGTAGTTTTTGACACATATTGCAGCCCTTTATTATGCGAAACTTTGTTAAGCTTCTTTTGGTATGTAATGCTTTAAATTATTTTATTGATCGGTATTTTTGAAACTTAATGTTGTTTTTCATTGAAAGATTTCTAGCTATTCACCATTCTTTAGATAAGTTATACAATTTTTCTTGTTCGAAAAGAGAAAGAAATTCCGCTTATATTTACTAAATTTTAAAAATGTTCGAATGAAAAAGTAAGACATTGCTATCTTTAAAAACCCTAAATGGTTTTCTGTTCGATTCAAAATAATTCATATTTTCATATTGCAGTTAAATGAATGGAAGTGCGGTATGAACGAAACGTTAAAAGAGACGCCTGAGCGAATGTCGAAGGATCTTTTGTCCTTACGAATCTCACTTTTTTTGCGAGTAAAATTTTTTTATTTCTTTTTCAGTTTTTTTCCTTAAAATAAAAGAAAGTTTCGTTTTTGATTCTGCTACAATTGATCCGCTCACAATAATATTGAGGGATTTCTATCGTTTCCAAATTGACCTGCTATATGCTAAATTATTCTCTGACTGAATCAAATGGGTCTTTTTTGAAAGTAAAGAAAAAAACAACGGAAATGGGAGCAGAAAAATGAAGAAAAATTGGATGACTGATTTGTAACCTCTGTGCAGTACATTGACATCCATGGGTTTCGATCAATACGTATATTTCGTATTAAAATATGCAATATATGAGTCTAAATAATAAAAAAGAAAGGAATAAAATATGCTCATATCCAAAACAGTATTGTATAATTAGAGATTGAAAAATTTTACACTGAAGATTCAAAAATCATCTTGAAATGCAAAGCAGAAAATGATGAGAAAGATTTTCAGGGTATTCGCTATGCGAATTTATTGTGTTGCCTTTTGAAAACATTAATGAATAGATTGGTGATAGAACAGAAAGCTATATCTCGTAGTTCTGCTTCAGCTGCTTTTCGTTTAATTGAAGTAATTAAGGTATGATTTTAGTTTTTAATGCGAAACTAAATCAGTTGAATAATTCTAGCAAAGATTAATATTTTTTACATAGGTGTGATTTGAAGTGTAATCTTGGTTCTATTTGGTACAGGTAGGTTACCACAAAGTTATGGGGATTCAGTATTTTTATTTCACATTTTAATACATTATAACAATTTTTCGGATTTTTAATAGTTTTTTTAATGTATTGATAACGAATGTGTAAGCAATAAGATAGAGAGAAAAATAAGTTTTTCTAAAAATTCGAAATAATATTCTTCCTTGATGTTTTCAACTATTCTCTCTCTTTGTTGTTTAATTTTTTTAATTCTATTATTTTTTCTCTGTCTTAGTTTGATGAAGTAAACTATATTTTATTTGTTAGAATTAAAAAATGAAATGCGTAAAAAAAGTGCTCAAGCGAAATCGCACGATGTTTTCTTGCTAGTTTTTGCATATATTCAAAAAGTAATTTGTAAAATTTATTTGCTCATTTACAGGATATAGAGAGGATATTTTGGAAATGGTGGTATGATATTTTAGAAAGTTGTCAAGAAGCAGTCCAGTACTGTAGTGCTAAGCTTATTCATCTAATTAGTATAGTACACCAGGCAACTCGAAGCGAGTCGGATCTTTCCTATCGTACTGTTGATACACTTTCTGCATTAACTGTCGCTGAAAATGCTCTTTCGGGTTCGAGTAAGTGTTTTTTTTTCTCCTTTTGATTTTATAAGCGAAATTAGATTTTTGTGCAATTTTATTATATTTTATAATTTAAACCAGCATAAATTGAAATTTGAAGAAGTAAAATTCCTTTCTGTAAAATTAACTCACTTTTTCAGAAGTACTGTTTTAATGCTTAAACTAATTTTTGATGTTTCAGTTACACGGACTAATTTGATTGTTGCGGGCATAGCGTTGGAGATGGCTTGTTATACGGTAAGTGTTTTTCTTTTTTTTTATTCTGATTCATTTCTGATGTACTTTTGATCTCATTTTTACTTTACAAGCAAACTGCTTAAACAAGTTTATAATATTTCATGGCCAATGACAATTCATAGAATTGATATTCTTGTTCATTTCTTATAGAATTAGTTTGTAAAAAATCTTTGTTTCACTGAGAATTCTCCAAATTGTTTTTGGTTTTACAGAAAATATTTCGTGGCAATGATGCCGAAAAGATAGACGAACTACTTATACGTCTAGAAACGCTCTCATCACTAGGAAATATTGTTTCTCGTACTTGTAATTGTTCATTTTTATTTTGGCATCGATCGTTCATCGCTGCATATTTTAATGCAATTATTGAGGATAGCAATTCGCGGCCTGAAGTTTGCTTATTTTTTTCTTTTTTTTTTTTTTTTTTTTTTCATCCAGATGCTATATTTCATAGTATCAGATCAAATATTATCTTTTATAATTGAATGTGACGATTGAATAATGCTTTTCAACTTGTCACTATACAAAACCATGCATCAAGTGGAGTAGTTTCAGATGTAAAAAAAATTCTGTTTATGCTACTATTTTAATTCATATATTTGGAACTTTTTTTTTTTATTTCTGTTATGAAATTTAATTTTTTCTGCAGCTTTTCTTCGATGCAATAAATGATATAGAAACAATATTGGGTTCAGATGAGAGCGAGCTGGATACAAGAGTCAAAGAATCAAAAAAGATGAATTATATGATAAGAGATGAATTATATGAGTTGTATGAAAAAGTTGGAATTTGAATTTGGAAATTGAGAATTACGTTAATCTGTAAACATGGAGAAATATATCATGTTTCTAATTGACTCATTATTTTAAACTATTCTTTTAATTATTATCTAGAAGGATGTTTTTAGCTTGAGTTTTTTTGCTAATAAAGTTTTTCTACAACGAAAATCTCAATTTTCCTGAGCACAATAGCTATGTTTTCAAATTACAATTTATGAGTAAGAGGATAACACTAGGTTATTTTTATTTTTTGTTTTTCCTCTTTTTTTTTTTTGATTTTTTAAAATTCTTTGCAGTATGATGTTCGAGAATCTAAATTTCGATAAATATTATTGCGTTTGAAATCTAACTTTATTAGAATTTTCTTGTTATATTTAGTCAAAATCACTTCACATAATAATTTACATTTTATTTTAGTTCTATTTGTAAGCACGTAACATCTTAGATATAATCAAATTGTTTTCAGTCGTATCTGAAAAATTTATGCGAAGCTGTAGAAACAGATTTACGATTAACTGTTCATTCGCACCTACAACTGGATGATCGAAGACCAAAAGATCCGATGCATGATACAAATATGCGTTTAATAAATTTATTGAAAATACCCGCAGTGCAAATATTTGATCGACTGATTGACGTTAAGAGTAAGTGCTTTTTTTTTGTGCAGTAACACCAAAACTCTGAGAATTACTGGTTAAAAAAAAAGTGATTTAATAAATTAAAAAAAAAAAAAAAATATAGAAGTGACAATCGCAAGAAAAAAAATAAGAATAGAATAGTCGCAAAGACGCGATAATCAAAAAGATCGAATAGCAAATTTGTTTGTTTGTGAAATATTTACCAAAATTGATCTCTCTTTTTCTTTCAATTTATCAAAATTTTAGGATATGTTGAGAAATATTTGGAAAGTACATTTTACAACTTGACTGCGGTCGCTTTGCATGATTCGCACACCTATATGACGATGAGCTTGTTGGCCAAGCAAAAATATGACTTAGTCTTATGTCAAAGTCGTCTTCCGTTCCAAAAACTTAATCAAGGTCCAGATGTGTTATTTGTTGCCCGAAATATCGATTCATTTGTGGAAAGTTATGACTATAATTTAAATGAACAGGTACATAGTTCCAGATGTCTTCGAAAATTTTTTAATGGATATCAATTCACAAATTCCAAACTAGACATTTCACATGTCAGTTGCATCATAATTTTTTCTATTCCGTTGGACAGAGCGGATGCATTGTGCTGAAACATTTGGCGAATTGGTGATCACAGATTACGCATTGCGAATGCATACTTATAGTAATAATCCAATTAACTTTATTCTTGAATTATTTCAACAATTAACTTTATTAGAACATAAAATGTTGTAGATTATAATTCAGCGAATATTGGTTAAAATTCTTTACATCACTACTTTTCAGACCTGCCAATGTAATTTATTCCCATATCTTCAATTTTGATTGATCTAATAAATCGATTTAAAATAATCCAAAGAAAACATATATTTCAAAACTTTATTTTTTGATAATTTGCAACAAATGTTACATTAGAAGTGTTTTATTATTGATCATTCGTTCTAGCATATTTCCGTTTTTTATGGAGTTTAGAAGATGCTTAATTTTTAGTTCTTCATCGAAAAAGATAGTAAAAGCAAACAATTAACAATATTAACCGTAGAACATGTTGCTAATTCGATACGGACGCACGGTATGGGTATCATGCATACGACGGTATGATTAAATTCAACAATTTTCTTCAGTTCCTCTGAAAGATCATTTTTTTTATCCCAATTTTTTTATGATAAGAGTAGGAACAATGAAAAAAGGGAGTTTATTCATTCGTAAATTTGTTCATAAACTGATTAATGAGGTATTTAAAGGTTACCTTTTATGAATCAAAATAAAAAAAAATGCTTAGAATTGCTTGGAATTCTCTCTTCACAATGCTTGGAATTCTTTTCTATCAGATTTTTACTGACTTTGAGATCATATTTTTATAAGATAATATCATGGTGCAAGGTTTGCAGCTCTAAAAAAGGAGTAGGCAATCAAGAAGGTAATTAATCTAAAATGATTAATAATGAGAAAATATTCTAATACAGTAGTTTAGCTGATCTAGATTACATTGCAGATCAATCATGCTTATCAATTTCTGAAAAAGAAATTCTACATTTTTTCTCAACTCTTATACGATGAACGTATTAGGAATCATTTGATTAAGGATGAGCGATATTTTCATGAGAATGTTGAAAAACTCGGAAAAATGGTCAGTCTACAAATATATAGAAATAAATTTTCTTTTAATCTTTTCGCTTCTTGCATGGAAATGTTTTTTTTTTTTTTTGATTTATGAAAGTAAAAGTTAGAAATTTGGGAAAGAAAAGTGAATTGAGAGATGCAAAAAAAGCCTATTAGAATTATTTGTTCTAGTTAGTCATGGTCTAGTGATCCTCAAATTTGTAACCATCGATTTTTCCCACATCTCTGAAAACTCAAAAATCAACAATTAAATATGCAAAAATTCTAGCTTAAAACCAACCATCTTGAAGCGAATTTACTTACTATACCAAAAAGCTAATTCCCAGCTTTTTTGTGCATAAACATATTATGAATGCAGATCAAATATAATCAATTCACAATATATATACTGTACATTTTTAAATAAATATTTCTAAATTTCCGAGAAATTCAGAATATTTTTGTCTAATAAACTTAAGCAATTGGAATTTTTCCTTTTTTAATTTTTTTCAGATTCCCATTTAATTGTCCATTATTTAGCTAAAAATTAAACTTGCATAAAATATTTCCTGTCACATTTCAGTATCCAATAAATCGAGCGCAAGGTTTCAACGCTGCAATTCGACTTCTTGGTGTTGCGGATGATTTGTATTTGGATAAATTACGTATTCTAATCACTGAAATCGGAAATGTTATGGGTTATGTTAGACTCGTTAGGTCAATAGTCAATTTTTTCGCTTTTTTTCTTATTCATTCAACGATCTAATTGATAGAAAGACCTAAATAATTGGTTAAATAGTATTATTAGTGGTTTTTAGTGTGCTTACGACTAGAAATAGTGATGTTTCTGGCGGTATCTTTCTAAATGTGTCCTTCAGTTCGCGAGAAAATTTCATGATTGACTTCGGAATACTGATTGAGATAACATTCATATCTTTCAGTATAAAAATTTCAGATGTAAATATCAAGTATACTTGCGAGCCATCAAAGAAGATTTTGTATCTTACGTAACTTTTGAGTTTTAAAAATTGTCGGTTGACAGTTTTTGATGGGAAATCTTTCTGGTAATTAGCTTTAAAGAAAAATTGGAGAACTTTCTTCACTACTTTCTGGCTTCGCAATAAATATTTAGATAATCACATTTAAATATTCGTTTTAATGAATTATTCTTAATTCGAACATTGTTTTAATGTCAGAATTTTAAATCTTATGGGTTTTCTTATCTCTAATTATTTCTTATCGGGATCATCTGAAAAGAGATCGGTCGAAAAATCCACAATATGAATTCCAAATATTTTCCAGTTTTTAAAAAATCTAGGGGTATAGTTTCAAATTATTTAACACTGCAGATCAGGTGGTGTTGAAGCGAGTATACAATCCTTGGGCTTTCTTCCCAATCTGGATGATATTCCATCTTTTGAATCGCTTGCAGTCAGTGCAAATCTGTCATCAGAAAGTATCGATGCTGCTAAAGTATTGGATAATGTATTCGATATGGCAAAGAAAAATATTAATCAGTCGGATAACTATTTACAGGCTTGTGACCAGAATTTTGCCTATCTATTTTATGATGTATCATTACCTAAAAATCCTCATATTCCTTTTTAAATTTCCAAATATCTATATCTATATATACATATATATAGATGGGTGAATGCATATAGGTTTCAGATTCTTGTGGAAGCATTTGCACCAGAATTACGCGGAAATACTAAATATGAGCATTTAAACTTCTTTTATATGATCATACCACCGTTGACGATCAATTATGTAGATCGAATGTTATCTTGCAAGGGGAAATTGGGACGACGAGCGAAACAAAACAATACTTTCACTGATGATGGCTTTATTCTCGGTATAATAAAGAGAAGTTGCTAGAAAGTCAATTGCAAAATTAATGAAACAACAGAAATTTAAAAAAGAAAACATTTTTTTCCTGTTTTTAATGCTCAGAAAAAAATAAAATGAAAATTTTTAGAAATTTTAATTTCGAGAAATTTCATATTTGATATGCGCAAGTTCCCAAAATTTTCGTGACTTTGGAATTTCTAAATTTTCAGAACGAGTGAAAAAGAATTTCTAAAGTTTAAAAAATTTTTAGGTATAGCATTTATTTTGGTTCTATTGGATCAATACGCCTATTTCTTGGCTTTGAACTGGTTCCATTCGGTAGCTTGCGAATGTGAAAAAGAAATTGCTAATGCTTCATTTGGTTCTAAAAGTTCATCCAGTAAAATTACTTCAGATCCATCTGTAGCAATCCGTCTGGCAAAGCTTGACCAATACCAGAAAGTTAGACTTTAATTTCTTCTGTGAACTATGTACTTTTGTTTTTAAGCATGTTTGAGTTTCTAGAATTCGAATTTTGCTTGAGAAATTGAACTTGGGCTTCAATTGAAGTTTAAATTTATTGTTTGAATTTTTATAGCTTGTGTGTGTTTTTTTTTTTTTTTTTAAAAAAAGAAAAGCTTTTCCAAGTTGTTTTGTTTGATCATTAACTGTCTTCCTAACTTTACTTCCTGCCTTTCTCCAATTCTGTGCTACAGAATTTTATATTTCAGGAATTCCAATTGCTTTCGTACACGTTCAGCTCGGCTAAAATATTCTTCAGTTCAAGTCATGGTAAATTTGTCTGTAATAAGTTTAATAAATTTATCCGTTATAATAAAATGCTTTCGTTGAAAATTGTTTAACTGAAATAGACTCAGTCATTTTTGTATCTGTCATGATTCAACTGTGAATCATTTGGTAGCAGGCGATTAAGACTGGCCATGATACTGTCGTTATATTCGCCTTTCAGAATATTAATATGCAAGTTATAGAAGTTCAAGAGAAAAGAAAAATTTTAGTAAAAAAAGTGATTCATCAGGACATTTTTACAGATGCAGCAGCTCAATCTTTGCATATTGCAGAACAGCAGTAATTCGAGCAGAAAATATAGCATGAAAATTGAATTTCCGTTTTATCTTCTTGTTTCCATGTTGTTTAGATTTATTTTTGAGAAACTGCTTTGTTTGAAATTTCTGGAATCATTTTCGTCTAGAAAGTCATTCTGAATTGATTTTTTTTTTTTAATTTACTCTTTCTCGAACTACTTTTCTGTTATATATTTTGAATTGAAATCTACATTGCGTTCTGATGTCTGTATATAACTAATCTAATGAATTATTTTTAATTCGTTGTTGCTCTTTCCCGAAATTTTTCTAAAAAAAGAAAAATGGATTTCGAAAATCCGTTAAAATTGGAATAACAATATACATTTTGCTACATTTGGCAATTCATCTGCTAAGCATTGATGAACGAACGTTCTTGGCCTCGCAAATGATCACTGCGACGTGGGACATTGAATTTGCATAGAGGATTTGCTGATGTTGCAATTTTGGATTTGGCAACGTGGAATTGCTGCACCTTGTGCTGTGGCAAGTGGTGATGCAAGGTTAAGTGGTTCACGTGTGTAGTCCGAGTGATTACCACGTGTGATGTCACATACGTCACGTATTTTGGATAGTTTTGCATCATATATTAATGATTCAACGCTACGTATTCGAATAACATATATGTATCAGAATAGAACCAAATTATCGGTCCAGTGATTATCATTTGATTCCGAATTATCCGACTTAACGACATTCCACTTTGGCATCGTGTCGTTAGATTAAATTAAATTTTTGAGCAATTGGCATCTAGATCTGTTCTTTGCTTTTTACTTTAAAACTATTTTCTGGTACTATAGATTGACACATTTTACACTGGAATAATTTTACTTCCGAGAAATCTTACGATTAGTTCGTTTAAATTTTTCCCAGCTTTTACTGCAGTTACAAATGACAAAACTACCATTTTGTTTTAGGAAGAAAAGAAAAAAATGGACACAATAGAGGAAGCTCCGTCAAAAGCAGATATTCAAACCGTTTTTCGAAAGCTTCGCTCTATACCAAGCAATAAGGTATGCTATTTTAGAGAGAACAGTCTTTAGTTTCTTTGCAATTATTACATGGAAGTTTGTTGGAGAGAAGTACAACGCGAACTTCATTTTCACTATTTTGTTTGTTAATGTTTAATTGAAAAAAGGGAGGATCGAACAAAAATATGTGTAGGATACTGAAAAATTGTTAAGAATAAGAGATCAACCATACTAGCAGTATCAACTGATAACGGTGAAGAGTGGATTTATTATCTTGTAATAAAAGATGAAGGCAGATGGAAAAGTTTCATCAAGAACAATAGCCGGATTTGTTCAGAACATTCAGCCAATCAGTTTTTCTCAGCAACTTTAGATTCGCAAATTTCAGTTTATTTTTTTTAATGGTTTTTTTTTTCTTGGAATACGTAAAGCAGTAATCTAGGAATGTTTCGATTGTGGTGCACGTAATCCTACGTGGGCATCAGTAACATATGGAATCTATATATGTATCGACTGCTCGGCAGTACATCGTAATTTAGGCGTTCATATCAGTTTTGTGCGGTCAACTACTCTGGATACTAAATGGACATGGTTACAGTTGCGTGCTATGCAAGTTGGTGGAAATGCTAAAGCAGTTTGTTTTGAGCACTTTTTTTTTTCTTTTTTTTAAAGGCATGAAACGAGAATTATGAATATTTTTATATAGGGAAATGTAGATCCATGTAATTCATTATTTCTGATTATTTTTTCTCTTTTTCCGGTTACTTTGTTTGTTTGAAGATAGCTCTCATTAGCATGTAAGCAACAGTGCATAGAAATATGTGATATGAATGACATTCTGGTGAATGAGGTTCTTATTTGGTAGTGTAAATGAAATGTCGAAAATGGTAATAGAAAAGAGAAGTAATAGAGAGGGGTCAGAAAATCTTTTTTTTTTCTAATTTTTTACTTCTGTATTTATAATTTAATTTAATTGATTCCTGAAAATCACTGTTTTGTTTTAAAGGTTTGACATTACAATTTTGTAAATTTCTACTCCAGATTTTAACCGCAAATTACATTTGACTAAATTAACATTTAAAAATTAATTTAAAAATGAAATTAATAAAAATTTGGTTCTTTTCATCTAATCATTACATAAATGATATGCCATCCTCTTTCTTTATTTTTCTCGCTTCTTTATGTCAGACATTCATATCGCTAGAGTTAGGGTAATTTGTTTTTCTTGTTTAGCAAATGTTAGAATATCATAACTAGATTCATTGTTTTTATAGATTTTTTTTATGGCTGCATTTCGTTTTTTACGTATATTTAAATTCTTACGAATAGCATTAAAAGATTGATCAAACTTGACATTTCATACTTTCAGAATAATTTTTTCAAGCAACATGGATGTGATACAAATGATGCTCAGCAGAAATATAACAGCAGGGCTTCAAATTTATATAAAGTACAAGATTTTATGTTTGAAATATTCAAAAGACATGAATTGTTTTTCATTAAAATTTTTTTTTCTTGATAGCTTTTTATTGTCATAATTGTGTAAAAATGATTTCTTAAAACTGATGTAAAAATGATTTCTTAAAACTTTCGTTTTTTAACGGGATTAGATCACTCTGCAGGTTATCTAAATAAAATTGCACTATAAAACCTTCATACTCTTGAAGTTGCTAAAAAAAGCTGGTAATAGCACAGCTGAATCCTCCAGAATTGTTTGCTTAGTTAGATTTTAAAAACGAGAAAAAAGGGAATATTTTTTAACCGTTAATGACTCTGCCAACCGATCGTAAGTGTCTTATGGCTATATCATCCATTGATTTTCAGGAAAAATTAAGCTCACTAGTTATGAAAGCACATAAGCAGTATGGCACTTCTTTGATGATCGAAAGTAGTGATTTGTTAACTGATGGGGGATCTGAAGAAAAAAACATGAAAGAAGAAGTTGATTTTTTTTCGCAGGATTTTGTTGTTCATCAGAGCAATTCTTCATCCTCGATAAGTCAAGATGCGTTCATTAATAGTAGCAATGAAGCAATATTAGGTGAACCTAGTTTCTTGATGCTTTGTTAATTTTATTTTTATTAAAAGTACTACCTGTAGAACAACGATATGTCATGGAGATGTGACTATATGTCAAGAAGTAAGACTGAGTGGCTATTATCAATTTAAGTAAAAAAAGTAATATTGAATTTTGGATAATAACACTATATCGACTAACAGTAAGTTCAGCATATGATCTTCTAATCGTATCATCTACACATATATTTCTGATATTGTATTAAAGTTGCTATGGATTTACTATGATTCCATAATTTGTTTTTAATTTTAAGATGCATATGTCCTATCATGCTCCATTTTCTCAACTGTTATTAATTCTTCAGCCGGTTAAAGCACCCTGTTAGATTTTGTTTACTTGATAGCAGATGGATTTGTCATCTAGTAACATTCTCGTTTGCAAAGTTAGCAAAGTTTACCAATTAGTAACAGCTTGCTTGTAAGAAGTTAAAATCTGTAATTTTCAGAACCGAATATTGAGACATTATCATTAAGTGATGCACCTCGTGAACAAAATGTTTCGCTGAAATCAAGCATTACCACTAAAAAATTGCCGGTGAAAAAATCGGGGGTATGTTGCATTTAAACTTGCCTGTGTCTCTTTATTTTTTGATGATAGATTTTTTTTTTTTTTCAGTTCTTATTTCCGTATAGATGTATAAATACTTTTGGATCTTTCTGTTATCTTCTTTTCTGGGTAGCACGGATAAAAATATATTCTCGTTTTTATAGATTGGTGCTAAGAAAGGGATGGGCGCACATCGCATAACTGCAAATTTCGGTGAAATTGAGCAGAAAGTATCTAATTATGACAAAGAGAAAGAGACAATGAAAAATTCTACTATAAAAAATGCAAGAAATGATGATGCTGATTCTGAGGGCCCGAATGCAATAGTTTCGAGTCGATTTCTGATGCAAGAATTAGAAAAAAAGGTCTGTCATGGTGTTGTCTTTTTAGAATTTGCAACTAGATTATTGGGACTATGTTCAATTGGCATAGTTCCTTGATTAGTTTCCCTGTTGAACACTTAACGAGCTATTGATGTTTGCATTTAAAACTGCTTGCAAAATTGTCCGTTTTTCATATTTTCATTAGTTTTAGTTATTTGTAAATTGGAAATAGTTTGATTTTAATATTTTTCAGTGAAAAACCCGACTTCTTGAAAATTTTATCTGTTAGGTTAAACAAAAAGAAAGCAATATGGACCTCAGTAAAGCAGACGTAGTGGAACGTCTCGGTATGGGTAGTGGTGGCGCTATCTTTGGGAAGGGAAGAATAAGTCATTCGGTAGCAAGCGGTATCAAAGCCATTCCTCAGGAAGGTGTTTCAAGAAATGGCAATCAAATTACAATTCCAAGTCGAAGATCAGACGAATGGGAAATTATTGACAAAGATTTAAGGTTCTGTCCAAAAGTTGTGTGAGTTTATGAATTTAAAAATGGAAAATGGGATAAGAAGAGAGGCATAAGATTATTGTTTTTCCTCTACTTGTTGCAAGCTACTCTTTATTCGGTCCAAACATTTGAAGAAAATAGTTTGCAGTTTGTTAGAAATTAAGTTTTTTTTTTTGGTTCATTGGGAAAAGATTATGATTATTAAAAATTATTTCATCTTATCATGAAGTTAATTTAGAGAGAATGAAGAACGATCAAACATCATCGATGATCATTACATCACTAAAAAAAATACTGAAGGAGAAAATGATTTCTTCGATAGCTGGGAAACTCCTCCTTCAACAACTACAATTAAGAAACCGTATTTACCTTATTTACTTTTTTTTTTTTTTTTTTCGAATCATTAACAGCCGTATATTAGTTTGAAAATAAGTAGTATTGTTTGTAATGAAGATGGTAGAAAGCTTGTCCAATAAAAAAAAGTAATTGAACTGTTATATGTAGCATTTCAGTGACATGGAAGCAGCACTAAACTCAGAATCGATAATTTTAAGAAAACAGATTGACATGTCAAAAGATTTGGTTGACAGTTTTTCATTAGATAATTTCCTTTTTTTGAGTAAATTAGGATTCTTGTTATCAAATTAACAGGTTAAAGATTTTCTTTTTGGAAGTTCGTTTCAGATCGAGGCCGATTATAACTCCTGCAGTTACTGAGCCATCCAATGATAATACTTTGAAAAAATTTGCAAATGCAAGAGCAATATCATCGGATCAATATTTTGGTGGTTCGCAAGTAGATGTGAGTATCTGATAGGAGAAATATTGATTAACGAGAAAGAAATATCGGAAAGTATATTCTAATAGAATTGGCAAACTTACTTAAAAATTGAGAATTTAGAATAACGACATTTTATTTTAGTATGAAGCACAATCCAGGTTGAATCGCTTCGAAGGTTCAAGTGGAATTGGTAGTGCTGATTTGTTTGGTGATGGCGAAAATAATTCATGTAATAGTTATGCAAGTCAGATACCAGAAATGGCGACTATCAGAGACAGTATGAGAATGGGTGCCAGCAAAGTAGCTGGAAAATTGTCGTCTCTGAGTAGTTCCGTTGCTTATTATCTTGCGGTAAGTGAACTTACAAATAATAATTAAGTTTTTGCTTTTATTTTTGCTGTCAAAATGATCTTCCAGAAAACTAAAACGCAATTTATTGTGGGATGTTTCTGACATATTGATTAGTTTGTGATTCTTCCAAAAAACTTGGTTATAGGCGATAAATATATAAGAGGAAAAAAAATTTTTTTCTTAGTTTTTCTAAAAAAATGTTTTCCAAAAACCTGCTTCGAGAAAAAATATGTCACAATAATGCTTTGTTCTCTGTCCAGTCGGTCGACTGATTCTGACATATTTTTTGGTATTTTTCTTGAGTTCCCTATTTGTTATTACAAATGTATTATTATTTCCGATTTTAAAATTTTCAAATGCGAAAAAATTATCATGAAATTCTGGATCTATTCATATTATCGCCGTTGTTGTGGAAGGCTTGAAATTTGAATTGAACTGTGGATGGGACAGATTTGTATTAATTCCTTTATTCACAGTAGCAGTAATCAAATAATATATAATTGGCAACACAGTAGAAAATGAGGCGTGTAGTGAAGGAAATTGGGCGATGTAGATTGGGATTTTAGAGAATGTATGCTGGGAACTTGGAGAGGAGCAATGTTGCCTAAAGTCGTCCAATTAGAATGAATCCAACTTGAATGAATGAAAAGGAGGAGTGTTTTTGGGATTTTGTAAGGGTATTTGAAATGTTAAAAATTGGGCGTGTTGGGATATAATACTTGATAATAAGATAATTGTTAGGAAATAGTTTTTACAAAAGGGAAAAATGTTATGATACATTTAATTGGATACAAAGATGGGAATAGATATGTAAATACAAGATTAATGATTTGATTAGCTATGACCGGAAATGTTAAGATGAATGTTGTAAATTAGCGTGGGAAATAGCACACAATAAGAAATAATTTTACAGATGATGATTCATTAGAAAATTTTACAAATTTTTAACCATTTGATCATATAATTCTGTAATAATTAATTTTGGAAATTTTGATTTTCCCGATAGCCACAGATTTCAGTATGTTAATAACTAAAAATCATTTTAAAGAACATCAAAAATTATCGGCGATGTCTTGAAAAGTTTGAATAATGCCGTAAATTGGATTTTCGTATAATTAGAATTTGATGAAATTAAAACGCTCAAACTTTATTTCAGCGAACAAAGACATAATTCCTGAAATGAAAAGGTTTATCATTAAATGAGTTTTTTTTTTTTTAGCCGGTTCTTATGTTTCTTTGATGGAACGTTATCTTCTAAGTTGCTTATAGTGTCTCTCTATCGATTATTTCTTTCTTTTTTTTGTCTTTATTTTAGTTCATTACAAAAGCATTTAATTTTTGTTAATGTGCGTTCATATTTTTTTCAAGCTGCTGCATTATGTTGCATGACAGATTTACAGTTTATATATAATGGATTGAAGGATTCCTTTCCCTCTTTCTTGTTGTTATTAAGAATTAAGAGAACAATATTCAGAAATTTTTCAAGTTCGAAAATATATTTGTTATTTAGAGAAAACATTTATAACCTTCTACATATGTTATTTGATCTTTGATCATTTTGAATGTGAAATTTTTGAAAGCATGAAAATGTGCTATTAAGAAATGTGTTGATTTTAGTTTCAATAAAATATCCTTTGTTTATTTGGTTAGATTTGGGAGAAAATGAAATAAAAAATATAAAGGAACGGAAACGAAGGAAACCCAAAAATGAACATGAGAAGTTAATGTTAAGTAAGATTCTAGATTTTGGAAAATGTTAGCTAGTTTTTTGTCTGAAATTACTTATAATTTTGTAAAATACCAGAAGGATGGACAATGTTCAAATCATCTTAGTGAAGATATTGATTATCGCGATGCTTTGGAAACGAATAATTAAGCAGATGCGTAGAAGGCCAGACTAATTAATATGTTACCTCAGTTTACTGTATTAAATAGAAAGAAAGATGTCCTTGCCAGAGTCCCGAACAATTACTATCGTCAAAGTTTTTACGCAGTTCTGCAAACATTGAAGGCAGTGGTAATCTAGAAATCTTTATGGAATTAAATAAAAATCTCGCAGGTAGACGCTTGCTACTCTTATACTGCTTCCATAAAAATATTGTTTAGAAATTCTTTTTTTTTTTTTTCTTCTTCCAAGCTTTTTTATCGTTGTTCACATTAGTATCTGGTCATATTTTTAAATCAAAATAAGAAGTTTCTAACTGTAGTAGTAAAAACATTTTTAAAAATTCAGGCACTTCGTTTTCCAATTCTTTTCTGTATTATTGAGCACAGGTTTAAGGAAAGAGGCAGATGATTCTGAATTTCCTCTGAACTAAAGCAGTTTATGTCGGTTGGAGTTTTTGATGAAATATGACTGGAAAATAATGTGATTACTAAGTCATGTCATTAATGCCGAAGTTTACTTTAAAAAATTAAAGGTGTAGAATGGCTTGACCATTGCTTTTTCTAAATATCTTTAATTAATTGAATTTAAAAAGGGTTTTTCTTCAGAATAACCAGGATCGATACTGATTACTGTTCTCGAAGAAACATGGGACGTTCAGTTGGTTGCTTATATTTAACTTACTTTCTGGTTTACAAATGGAGTAAATGATACTGTACTTTTTTTTAATGAACAGCATTTCGATAATAAATTTTGGTTTAAAAATTTTCTTCGGTTATCTTTTGTAGAATATATCTTTTTTGTATCAGAATTTTTCTTTGTCAAAATGTTTCAAATTTCAGTTTTTAATCATGTATTGGTAATAGAATTTAAAATTATGTCACGATTTGAAATCGTATTTTGTTTAATCATTGTAATCAGTGAATGTTTTTGGGATTGGGTATATAAAATTCGAATATCCTGATTTTATGATTCCATTTCAAGCTTCAATCTCTATTCGTCAATGAGAAATAGTAAAAACATAAGACGAAGACACGCTCATCTTGACAATTGGATTGCACTGGTATTAAGATTGATGTGTTGCAAGTTTGGAGAGTTAGTCAGTGAATCAAGACATTTATTATTGAATTATTTACTAGTCTTCGAGCGATGCCCACACTGATTTGAAAGTACTGTGCTACTTTTAATTTATTTGCTTGCTGAGTTTTGAAAAGTTTCGAAGATTGCGATTAACCATATCCTTCACTTTCCCATCACTTTTTTTATTGAGGCGAATATTTTTCACAGTTTATACAAAATCGAGCAATGGAAATTGGTTTTATGCTGAAGAATAATGAATGAAATAACAAGAGAGGGAGATCGAGAACTTTGTTGGTTAAGACAGTAAAGTTGAGAAGGGAAGAAAAAAGTACTAAATATATTTTTTTCTAGATGAAATGCTAGATGTATTTATTTTTTAGAAATATTTCGATATGTTGTGAGGCTTAAATATTGGTTCCGGTGAACTCTAGATCCATTTTAAATTCTATGGAAATCTATTCCATCATTCTCCCTTTCTGGGAAGCAATTGGATTGGTAATCTATGCTGTCAGTTAATAGTAGGACGAAACTGATGATATTGAAACATGAGAAGCAGAGATGATTTCAGGACTTCCGATTCAATATATATAATGAAGACAGGCCAAAAAAAAGCTCCAGAATTTAGACTCTGAAAATTCAATTCCAAATACTTTCAGGGCAGCAAGACGGAGAACCTTGTTAAATGTTCATTTAAAGAGAAAATAAACATATGTATAATATAACGCGCAAATATAGATGCCGCAAAAGCGAGACATCTCGAAAATGAGAATGGGCTTGTTAAGTCAATCAACTCATGAAATGAAATGGATTATTTGCATGCATTTTCGAACTATGGTTACATTAATGATATGACAAGCTCGCTGGGGATAACGTTCGAACGAATGGGCCATTCATCGTTTTGATCAAATAGGCTTCTTTCGAGAAATGCATCTAACAAGTCATGTTGAATACGAGCAAAACGAGGCGGGCTTTTTTGAAGCATATCCTGAAATGGAATATATCGAATTGGAATTCAGGGTAACACTTCAAATTTAAACGAAAGCTTTAGATCAAGCAAAGATACAGTAGTTCATGCATATTTCAATGGCACATGTCACTTTGACTTCATTTTAATAAGTGTTGATATTCGGTAATGTAATTTTTTTTTTGAGAACATAAATAAATGGAGGAAAAAATAGATTTAATCCGTTATTCAATTAGAAATTTTTCCTTCAAGTTTCAACTGCATAAGCTTTAAGCATCAATCAGTTATATAGCGCTAATACCAATGCTTTATATTACCACAATGCAAAGTATCGAGAACATCAATCAGGGAGTAGCTCTCCGTTACGAAGTAAAATTACTAATCGACCGAGAACAACTTTATTCTTCATTATTTCTTATATGACGTTCTCGCTCTAACTTTTCCGTTCCTTGTCTTAGTTCTATTAGACAGTGCTTAAAAAATTGAGCAATTTGAAAAATTCCTTAACATAAAGAGAACTATAGAAAATGTTTGTGCAAAATTAGTATAAAACAGACAAACCTTAACAAATGAGAAAGCATAGTCATAAGCCGCAATGCTACCATTATCGAGCTGAAAATTTCGTATCCAAGATCCAAAAGCAGACACATTTGGCTTTTCTATACTTTCTATATCATTAGTTGTCTCTGGTAGACCGAAATTGAATTTTTGCCGGAAATTTTGGTCATTTTGTGTTGCCTTAAGCAAGTCCTCCTCGCAAATTGGTATCAACATTGGATCATCTTCTGTATTGCACATTTGCTTTATTGTTGCAATAACAATTTTTTGCTCTTTTCTGAAAAGGAAGAATGAGATTGTATAATTTTCGATTCATTAATTTGGTTTGCGCCAATCAGTTTATATAAATTACAAAGAAAATGAGCATAACATAGTTCCTGACTTCACGTTCTTTTACACGCCCAATTTACTTAACTGTAAAGAGACTTTAATTAATCGAATATAAAACAATTTTTAATACAAACTCAACCTCAAGTTCCACGCTCTCATTTCCAACTGAAACCGATGTGAGATATCGAAGAATCCGAAACTCGGAAAAATATCCCAACAAATCAAAACTGACCCTTTTTTTTTCTATAAAAGATACTGCAGCACTATCTATGCTATCTTACAACCCGCTTTCATATAAACTCTAAAAAAAGAAGTCACCTTTTCAGTCATAGTTTTATAAAATTTTGAAGAGGTCACATTTGCACTAAAACTTAGTTTGATACAATACAAGGTTTTGACGCAATCATTAGTTGTATACCCAAAACCTGTACAATGAGAAACATGTGATTCCATCTATATTTAGTCAACTTATAAAAATTTAATCAGATATGGCTCCTGTACAATTTTAATAATTTTTTAATCCTAGTTTAAAATTTTGTAATAAATATTATTACAAAAAAACTGATGTTTAAGCATAACAGTTTTATAAAAAGGTAGGAAAGGCTGCTGGACATTATCTATGAAATGAAGTGAAATAAACTAACAGCTCAACTAGGTATGAATAAAAGCATAAATAATATAAATTGAATAAAAAATAAGGATGTCTTAGGAAAACGATCATCAATTGATATTTATTTTAATTAAATCTAGAAAAACTTGAACTTACTGTCCTAAATAGTTTACTAGCATTCGTCCATGCTGCCTTTTCAGAATCTCTTCCAGTCTTTCCTTATCTGATTCATATCTCAAATCAAAAATTTGCTTTTCGTATTCTTGTCCACCGACCTGGACCTAAAATCCCAATTTCATGTCGATTAAAATTATTTAAATAATTACGAAATGTAAAGAAGAAAATGATTCACAGAATTTTCGAAATTCAAATCCAATTTTATGAAAGCTATAAAAGGAATATCTCATCCAAATATTGATCATGGATTTATAAATCAATTCATAGAATACTGTTCAATATTAATTCATAGAATACTGTTCAATAATTGCTTCTGGAATCAATTACAATAATTATAATATCATAGTATTTAATATCTTATCCTTAATTTGGAAATTTTTTGGTACTTCGCATAAGATACTTACTTTACTTAGCAAGCTCAGCTCGGGTATTATGCAAGGCGTACGAAGATTGAGCACATCTGGATATATAATTTTAGATCCCTGAAAATCTTGAAGAATTTCTAAATCTCAAAAGTATTTCCTAAATTATATGAAAGCATTAAATCAAAGATTCATTTTATTTTAGAATTAAAGTTGGAATGAAAAACTGAGCGCGATTGAAAGAGTCTAAATTTGACAAAGACTTAAGAATCAAAATTTCAATTTAAAAAACAAAAGTTAAGCTCTCTACCTTAAATGTAATTTCAACCTCCAATTCCACCAGTTCTTCACTATCTGCATCGATTGAAGATAATAAACGTTCTTCAGCTGCAATCACCCAAAGTAATCGAAGCGGTTGTAAATAAGCCCTAAAAAAAAACATAGAACGATCATCAATGTTTGCTTCCTTAAATTACTCTTTAAGGACGGAAGAACTTTTTTTTATTGCATTTTATATAGTTTGATAAAAAAAAATAAATAATCTGAAAATGACTCGATATACAAAATAAAATCATCTGAATTTTCTCCCAGTTAAGCAATTTCATTTTTCAAATATTTAAAAATTATACACATACTATCTAAATAGAAGGAGAGAAATCCCCAATTCAATTCACTGTTTCGACTGAGTAATATTTTTTCTTTTCTTTTTTTATTTCTTTCAATCAAATTAAAATAGAAATTTGTTTAAACAAGAACAAAGAAGAACAAAATTAAAGCTATCTACCGATTATCACTGAGCGCATGAGGACTGATTGGAAAAAATGAAATAACGAGTGCAGCGATTGATAAATCATCTGTTTTCAGAGCATATCTAGAAAAGAGATGCTCTAAGTTCAGAAAAATAAATAATAACGGTATTAACAACTACTTAATGATAAATTAGTTTTATTTTTTAAATTATAATACGCTGTAGGGATTCTCGATTACTGAGAGTCTCAGTGTATGAATTGAACAAAATTTATGGTAAGCAGTGATATCAACTTATCTCTTTTGATAGATTGACACTACTAGTCCGACAAACTGATACCGAAATCAACCAAGATAATATTAAGTTACAATAGTGATATATAATAAATGATTTTAATAAAAAATATAGAACCAGATAAGAGACTTTTTTACTTTTTTTTTTTTTGCATTTATATAACGGGTGTGAAAAAATGGAGAAGAAAAGCAATAATTAAGAGTGGAAAAAATCGATATAAGTAAAATATAAGATATAAGTATATAAGTATAAGATATAAGTTATATATATATATAAGTTTAACTGCTCTTTTTATAATTTCTTTTTAATGGACAATCTCGAGGATAAGAATCGAAGAAAAAAAAGTTCCAGAAAAAAGGAATTATTTGAACCTTCCACGTCCAAGCATCAACATCCCCATTGCTGTGTTTGCAGCGACATATAAACTGTGCGACGTACTATCACGATACGCTTCTGGTAAGGTTACACGGGCACGAAGCAATCGACAAAGACGTAGCACTTGTAAATTCCCACTACCGGCCATAAGCTGAAAACAAAAAAGTGCTACAATGATTGAAAAATTGCCTGAGCATTCATTATTCAAAAATATATAAATTCATATTAAAATTAGCTCATTTTTTCTTTTCATAAATGTTTATAACTCATGTTTCAACATATTTGTCTTCAAAGTTTGACCAAAAAAATTATTTGATTTGAAAAATTTCCCTCTCAAAAAAATCTGATATCACTATGTAAGCTTTAAATTACTCTAGAATAGCAATATTTCAACTTTACTTGAAAATTATATATTCTAAAATTATCAGTTCATTTTACATATACTTGAATCACACAATAAAAATTTCGGGAAAAATTATGCGAAAAAAGAACGTACGATGCCCAATGAATTAACGAGAGTACCAAGCACATTAAGACAAGCTGTAACTCCAGCAGCACGAGTTAGCTTGCTGCAAATCCGTTGCACATCCAACAATAGAACCATGCTTATATAATGCCACTATAAATGAACAAAATATTTTATATAAAATTAATTTTATAAAGCACTGCAAAAAATTTTTCTAGAATTAAAAAATATTGTTAAGATAATTTAAGTGTTTGAGAAGATAGGAAAAACAAATCATGCTTCATAAATGCAGAAAAATGATCAAGAAAATTAGAAATAATGCTAAACGGTAAAAGCCACTGGCTACGGTCATGGTTGAACTAAGTACGAGGACGAAATTAGCATAAACGAGAAAAAAAAAGAAACAGACATTTCCGGTGGAAAGCTTTTAGCTAATGAATTATGAGGCAACTCGAAATATCTAAATATTAAACATGATACTTGTATCTAAAAAAATCAACATTCGATTAGCTGAATACCAAATTGGGTTTCATTTCCTGAGCAAGAGATAAAAACTTACGATTATATTAAAAACTTCAGCATTCCATGTCGATGCGAAACGAATAGCCAATGCAAAGCAGGCACCAGCTACGATATTCAAATACGTCTAAAAAATCACACTATCGAAAAAAGTAATGAATTTTAAAATTCTTGAATCAATATCTGTCCATTCATTGTGCATACTAAATAATAAATTACAGCTCCCGGATGGTAATAAAGCTTATGATTTTGGTAACCACCATCGAATAATTGTTAAAAAAAAAAATACTGTTTCATAACATACTCCAAACAAAAAAAAGACATCTTATTGAAAGAGAGGTTTTAAATTGAGCACTCAATTATATCATGGAGTCCTACTTTGATAGGATCATTCTTTTCAAATTTCACAGAATCATATCAACAGAACCATTCTTCATTACCACTACAATCTGATCACTAAATATTTCATAAAAATCAAACACATAAAAAAATTACTGATCCAAATCTGTGTTTTTGATTTAAAAATAAAAATGTTCTTTGACCACTTTTCCATGTTATCGCCCACTTATTATAATTTCGTATTAGTTTTTGATATTCAGCAATACGCTTCGAATATCTTGTGTTATATATGTTTTTTTTTTTTTTTTAAAGATTCAATTGTATTACTTGTGTCAGCCTTTTCTTCACATCGAATAGTTTTTCTCAATTTTAAAAAAGCATCTAAACTAGATAACTTGTAAACACTGACAGCTTCATGCTTCGATTAAAAAAAATTAGTTTTGGCATTAGCTTCGTGATTCTAAGTGTCCCAGTATAATACCAAGATTTGTCATATTTACGATGATCAATCACAAGCAACAATATAGGGAAAAGTACTAAATTGTCAGCCCGCTTTATTAACTCTATTATCTCCTGCTAAAGCGACTGCTCAGATAAGCATAATAAATAAAAGCGATATAAGTAACCTGAGCTATTGTTTGCTTATCAATCGCAGCTTGCAGCATTCGTAAATCTTCCTCATCATCATCATTATCAGTTTTCGATTGTTCGCCAAACAAACGCTGCTTATAATTTAATACAAGTGGTGGTACTGATTCTTCCACCCAACGTGTGGAAGCCGTTATTTCATTCCACAAAACAAGATGTCGGCAAAGTGTTCTGGAAATCATACTTTCAGGACTTATTTTTGAAAAACAGTGTCGTGACTGAATCAATTAATATCCCATTGCTTCTGGAATCAGATTTTCTAGTGCTATATTTAGCTAGCTAAATATAGCTAAGGGAAAAACAAAAACTTCCAGTTCCTTTTTCGGGAATTGCAATACATTTTTCTGACTATCGTAGAAATTCCTAGAAAAGTGTAATTTAACAAGTAGTGAACCTGAATTTAATACTATAAAAGTATCTAAAATATATCTTCACCTGAGTAAAATAAGATCCGGTCGAATTTCTTCAATCGCTGATATTGTTTCGGGGATTTTTAAATTTTCTGCTGCCCATTTATTTTCTGTTCGGAGATACATCAGACCTAAGGCAATAATAGCTGGACTCGCTGCAATAAATCAGATTTTTTGAATAAGCTGAAAATATAAGAATTTGGAAAATAATTCTTAATCCAATTTTTCCGAAAAACTATGGAAAGATTAGAAATGAATAGATCTTTGCGAAGAAAATGATTACTAGATTAGTTTTCAACAAGATTGTACATTTCATTCAGGAAAAGAAGCAACTAGTCCAAAAGAGATGAAATATGAGAGAGAATTCGGTAAGCAACATGCTTCGGAAATAAATCAGACGAAAAATCGAGAACCTTGAAGATAAATAATTCAAAAAACTGAAGCCTTGCTAAGTGTTGATTCAAAGTAATCAAATCAAACTTGATTCAATAATACACGTTAAAAAATCAAGTAACACCACAAGCAAAATTAGTCAAATTTTTTATGCAATCTATTTACAAGGATGGAAAGACTAACGAAATAAAATACCATATTTGTGAGTTCAATTCATAAATTTTTAGTTCACAAATTTCACAAATAAATGAACGAAAGATATGAAGCCAACCTGTCAAGTGTGGATTAACATTTTCGGATTCCCGAACATGATTTGACTGTGAAAAAGTTGAGGCAGTAGTAGAATGTCCCGAAGAAGTCCCTTCCGAAGAAGCAGTTGAAGGAAATACACAAAGAGAACGCAGTCCACCTTCCATTAGTACGATAAGTCTGGATGCTATTGCAGGATATTGTTCTACAAACGGAACACTCGACAATAAATCTTCGCCGCGTCCTTAATTTAAAAGAAATGTACTTTATCAAATTTGATATTGTAATCAATATTGACCAATAGAAATAAAAAATTCCCCTCAGGTTTTTGAGATAAAAAAATGTTTAATTTTAGTAAATTTCATTGTTTATTAATAATTTCTTTGACAATCATTATTAATGGATAAAAACAAGACAATTTCCCACTTTTCTGAAGAAAGTGAAGAAAATTCGACTGACCCAATGCAATAAGACCAATAGCAAAACCCGCAGCAAGAGAATATGAATATCGATCAGTTGGTGGTTCATAATCCGGACAGGCAGGGCGACCTATCTCGTTGATTAATTGACTTAAGATACCCATATGAGATGTTTGTGCAAACAGTAGGCCAAGAGCTACAAGTGCCGCTGTTTGAATCATTGTATCGATATGCAATTCAAGTAATGTTGGACCCATCATAAATGGTAAATGCGTTACCATCATTTTATACATCTAAAATAGTTTGAAAACTGAAATATATCAGAAAAAATTTGAAAAAAAAAAAAAATTTCACTGAAATTTACATCAACAATAAATCCTGTTTTGAAATAGCAAAACAGGATCGTACTGACTTCGAAAATCAAACTAAACTTAAGAAGACTACTCAGTAAGCTTGTCATCGTCAGTTGAAGGTTTTGACTTCCAGTGACGATACAATAACCGTCTCATACGAAGAAAATTTTACAATAATAACTTTCTGAGTATTATTTTTAATTTGATGTTTGGAGTATTGATACCCCAAAAAAAAATACCATTTGGATAATAACGATTAAGAACCTTATTGGTTTATTCAGAGTTTTCAAAAACATCGAGCGCATTGATTACAGCCAATTTTATATCGTGATAAGATGCTCATGAAAGACATCCATGAACTACGAGTCAATAAAAGTTTAAATCCGAATTTTTTGTGAATTTTGAAAAAGCTTCACAAATGACTAAGTATAAACAAACACGTTCAGAAGTAAAGTTTATATTTATAAAATTATTTGATTATTCTACCTGCACATCAGCAGTTGCTCGCCGACTTGCACCACATCCAAGCAGGATTGCAATGCTCATCACCGGATCACCACTACTCAAAAGTTCATGTATCATAAACAAATTCATACTCGTTATATGACCATTCAATCCGAATGCATACATCAAACCGGCAGCTTCTGGTCCTTGCTGCAATAAATTGAAAATGAATCAAAATTACGATTGATGATATTCGATCTTTTCAGAAATTAATCTTCAAAGAATAATTGTCGATTAAGTTCTGAAAATTTTATTTTTAGATTTAGTACTGAAAGAATCAATAATTTTAATACCAAATTATTGATGCTCATCGCAAGCCATTCACTATCAAGATGCAAACTATTCGAATCACCGATGCATAGTCCAGCAGCGACAGCATTGTAAAATGCGCCCCATTTGATCATGGGTTTAATTAACTGTAACAAATTCCTTCTCGACATTTAAGATTTATGAATTCGCAAGTTATATTTAATCATTATAAAGTTATTTATAATGCTAATTCGATTATCACTGCCTTTTACAGCTCTCATAGTAACCAATTAACATACACATAGCACCTTTTTACGTGTACTTGAAATTTTTTTCTCCACGAGCCAATACCTTCTATTCAGTAATATTATAAAATCACGATGAAATACTTTAATTTTGAATGCAACATTAAATATATCCTTTTTAAAGCAAATTCTTGTTCAAACTAGAATATGAATTCTAAATTATTCATTTCTCAATTGTTAGATAACTTATCGGTTTAATTGGCATGGAACAAATGTAATTTAATAATTGCAAATTAAAATTATTGTATGATTAAAGATACTTTGCAATAAAAAACCACTATGTTTGTTTATTTTTTTGTTTGAAATCATCTATTACTCTATTTCTACCCACCCATTATTAAAACCAAATTCATACTAGAAAAAGACGCACCTCACTTTGTGGCAGTTCAATTGGTGTATTCGTGGGATGCAATCGTCCTTGTAGATTAAGTGGAGGTATCGAACGTGGTCGACTAACGGGAGGCGAAAAAAATCGAAAATCAAGCGCTGAACGTCCAAAAGCATGAGTTATATTACGCATGCTAAAAGCTTTCAGAAGACGCTCAGCCATTTCTCGTTGGCTCGCCTCCGAAAGGCCCTAGAAAAAATATCAATATACTTCAATTCTAAGAATACAGTAAAAACAAGGCAATGTGTTTCTAATACACACAAAGAAAGATATATTGAGGCTAAACATATTACTCTTTTTCCTCATCTTTCGATTTTATAAATTCGAAAACAATGAATTCAATGTAGGAAGTTATACTGGATAATGGTTCAGTTAAAATTATATATTTTTTTATACTGGGTAATAGTTCAGTTAATATTTCAGTACATCTGTAACCTCTTTTGTTCTGTGAGTAAACATTATAACGGTTAGCTCCCATTTTTGCTATTTAATTTATCTGCAATATTTTAATTTCTTAATTTTAAACAACCATTAATGTTCATCTTAGAAAAGAAAAAAACTTTGAAGCTATTATTATAAGTATTGCCTAAATATTGGACAAAAGAACGTACAAAGCACAGAAGACAAACCCAGAAAATAATATTAGAAGTTAATCATACTTTCACTTACTACATCTGTAAAACTTACTTCATTACTTGATGGTATGAAAATTGGGCGCCGGCTATCAAGCATTTGTATTACATTGATACACCGCAAATCATGCTTCCATCGCCGTCGTGTGATTAGAAAAATTTCTTCCGCAGATGGCATATGGCTGAGAATTTGGAAAAAAAAATTCCCAGTTAAATCAAGAGTTATCCAAAATGCTCAGAATTTTGAATTCAATACACAATAATTTTGAATTCAATATATAATAATAAACTTGAATTAACGTGATTGAAAATTATTTTAAAGAAAAAAAAAATTTTTGGTTCAACTTTTAAATCTTACCTAAATTTAAATTACCCTACGATTTTAGTTACAAATCAGAATCAAATTTTTGTTTTTATGAAGAAAAACACTTGAATCAATTGATGCAACATCGATAGTAGCGCAGACTGAACACGCTATAAATAATCGACTATTTGATAATATGATTATAATCGCTGAGTTTTAGGTCAATAATATACAGACATACCTTCGATCTTTTTGACGTTCTGCAGGAGTAAGAAAATGCAATGTTTTTGTCGACTGCTCATAAAGTAATTCACACAAAATTATGGCAACCGCCGGTGGCAAATCCAACAGCGAAGATTTCGTAAATTTAAATAAATGAGCCAATTTTTCACATCTATAAAATGAAAAGAAATATCAAAAAATAACTGCTGTCTTTACTTTGCACTTATTCAGAAATTCGTCAAAATTTGTTGCTGAATTTGAGAATACAAAAAATTTTCGGATACTAATCCGATTTCAGCTAAGAATAATTATTGCTTAATGTTTGATAATCTAATTTATTCATTTCTTATTCACTAATATTTGATTTTTTGCTAAGTAAACTGCTTATTGTTATTTTCTCAGTTTCCTAAATTATATAGAAAAGTATATTAGCAACTATACCATCAGAATATAATTTATGACGCTTATTCCATTATCTGATAACAGACTTTATTATTTCATCAAAAATAGAATATCATAGCTATTAACATATTTTTCTCTTGTCTTCTCTTCATTTTTGCAGAATTCTTGCTTAGATTTGTATTCTTTTAAAATTCAAACCATGTTTATTTTTTCCAATCCTTAAAACAAACTTTTTAATTGCTGGAGAATTTTCATTCAAAATACTGGCAAATTGTTCCGCGTCCGCTTTGGTTAAGCGTAGTTTTTTTTCGTACGATTTTCCCAGAACTTTCTGGAAATAAAACTAGTAAATATAGTTGAAAACTTTTTAATTTTCATTTTAATGTCAAGATGATGAACTTTGCTATTTCAGTGTAAAAAGTTTTTTATAGATTTCGGTTATGATCCAGAAGACAAAACCATATTATTTTTGAAGGCAAAAAATTTAACGAAGCCGAAAAAAACACAGTAAAAAAAAATAATTGGGAAGACAAGAGATTTTCAAAAATTAAAATATATAAATGCTAATAAATAGAATGAAAATAAAATGTAAAAATGGGAAATAATGAAATGCGCAATCAACTGAACGAAGGAAGGACAATTCATTTAAAATAATATTTTCACTCACTTGAATATCGGTAATATTTTCTAATCGTTTTAATCCAATAGCAATTGTAATGACAATTGGTGCGACGAAATATGACGATGTTATCGATGTTAAATGGCTTTTGCTATCCAAGAATCGTAATAAATTATCATGCCATGATGGTATACGCTCAGGCGAAAAACGAGAACTCATCAAAAGCGTTTGAAGCGTTTTTTTTCTATCTAAAAAAATGGTTCTTAGATGTACATTTCTACGGACTTCATGAATTTAAGTTTTTAAATCAAACAAGTTTTAAGCGGTTTTTCATTTCCATGCATTCCAACAATTAATTCATATTTAATTATCCAAGCTAGAATTGATTGTTTGCATAAGGAGTATCGTCGTACAAAACATCTAAAAAAATTTAAAGTATCCTTGCCTTCCAAAATTTTGAAACTTTGATTCGACAACATAGGGAAATCTTTTCTGTAGTAATCACCATAACTTTTTAGGTCAAAAATCCTGTAATAAAATTTTTGAAATTTCAAAAGTCTCAAATATCAAACTCTTAAAATATAAATTTAAGACCGAGCTAAGAATATACGTTTCTGATTTTTTTATGGCCAACTGAATACAAAGATCTAATTTTATAATAAAACAAAAACTGCAAATTTAAATAAATAGTACAAAATGAAAAGAGAGTAAATTCACTCTGAAATATCCCAAACCGTCTGAAAAGTTTGGTTAGCATCCAAAAGAAAATCAACTTTTCGTAAGCTTACCAATGATGAGATGAGTTCTCATAAGTTAGATGCCTTTTTAAAAATTTAGAGTATGGTAAATAGTAAATTATGTCACCCTTTACGGTACAAAATAATCATTCCAGAACTATTAACTATACTTACTGAGCAAAAGCATGTAGTGACGATGACAGAATGAACAGCAACGAAGTCGTCCGTCTATCCAATTTAGCTGATTCATAAATAGTATGTAATCCAGAAAACATTGCCAAAGAATAATAATACAAATTACTTTCATCATTGACTGAAACACTGTAACATTTCGGAGCGACATTTTCTGCGTTATCAAAACTCCACCATGCCTCATTGCAAAGATGTCTCATTTTCTGCCAGGCCTAAAATAATTTTCAAGAAACGTGAAATGATATTTAAATATTTTTCGAGATATAATTTTTTATAAAACCTAAAAAAGGTTTTTATAACTCAAATTTTGCACTATTATAATGAAAACCTAAGCAACGACCAGGTAAACAAAATTTTGAAGATCTACCTTCGGATTAATAAGTTAAATCTTAATAAATTCGATTTTCTTCAAACTGAAATCTACTTCATTTCTTATTCCTGAGATTAATGACTGCTTCATACCATTCATCAATCCTAATTCTAAACAAAACTTGAAATTGTCATAATCTGAAAAAATATTTGAAAGAAGATGATGTCTCATGATTTTGTCATGTGCAGAAAAGAACCTATTTAAATTAAATCTATTTTTATATAAATTAAAAAACTAATATAATATAATAAATTCAGTGTACGTTATTGAATTCTTTAAATCTCGTGGATTCTAAATATAAAAAGCATTTTTTGAGTCAAAAATGATATGAGCGAAATCAACGAAAAAGACGAATTGCAGAGAAAATTAATTATTATTTTATATTTTTCTATCAAAAGATCATGCAAGGAATAATCCGTCATTCGTAAGCGTACAGATCATCATTGTAATCTAGTTGATATACTTACTCCAATATGGTTAAAATGTTCGGTACACTTCTTTTTTCCATGAACTCCTTCCTCACAGCGACTTCGAAATAAATTTATCTAAAAATAATTAAAAGCTTATTATTTTTAAACATTTAAGAGTTCCAGAAATGCAAATAAGAAGCTAAAACTAGAAAGAGATCTAGAAAAAAGAGAAAAAAGGAACAAAATAAAAAAAGCGCTGTTTAGAATTTTGTAAGATGGCATATAGATATTGGCTGAATTGAAACTAATTGTTAACTGTGAAACTACAGATTAAATATTAAAAATGACTACTGAACATTCAAAATAATATCACTAAATTAATAAAAGACAGTTACTTCACGGAAAACGAAGAAATCTTGAATATGAATTCCACACTGCATAAAAACAAATTGTATGAACATAGAAACTTCTGCAGCAACGCGATTACCATGATATTGATCTAACAAACGAGAGGTATTCGTTGTGCACCAGGATAACGACAGTTTCATTGCTTTATCGAGAGGTAAATTTGAACAAATTTGTGACAGACATTCAGCAACTATAAGAGAAAACATATAAAAATTTAAAGGAAAAACTATAAAAGTGCTAAATAAAATTATAATCCGTCTTTCATGGCTTTGCAACCATTTGCAAGAAAAAGACTTCAATCTAATAATGAAGAAAAAAGGAATGACCGAAGGATGAGGACGTAATTGATGGCAGTTTGCACATTACCAATTCATGCCTCTGTGTTTCCTGGAAATTATCAAAATTTCTTAAATATAGCCCGAAGAATATTGATTGAAAACTGAAATCATCGAAAATTTTTGGGAAATATTCAAAATTTATCTATCAAAACTTCGGATCACTATTTAGCTACTGAATTAAAACAGTTGTATTACGAAATATTTTGGATATGAAAAATTCCATTAAATATATAATTTAAAAACTTGATCATATCTAAGAAAAAAAAATCTATATTTATGTTTTCTAAAAATAAACATACCAAAATTAGACAGCCTACAAAGGCAGTATGCAATTTAACAACCGGAGCACATATTGATAAACCACTCCTACACTCTTCAACGTCCTAAAAAATTCGATATTCAATTACTTTCAGTTTTTCAAAGTCGAAATAAAGAAGCACGAAAAAAGTGTGAGATATATGTAAAATTTTTAAATTGTAGCTGTTTCATTTAAGTAAAAAGAATTGAACGATTAATAACTACTTCACCATAACGTTTTCTGTAATTATACAACTAAAATTATTTTTATAACAAAAGTCTGAAGAAAAGTCATTAATTAACGAAACCCATCAAAAATATGTTTTGGACCAATAACATTTAGTGATAAACTTCACTAATTCAAAAGCAATTAAAAAAACCGACAAGTCGATAAAAATTCATGCTACCTGATTGTTTACAGAAGAATCTTTAAAATCTATAAATCCGAAGTTCCCATATAAGGTACCAATACGAGTAACACCACTATAAAGGATCACAGCACCATCGAGATCAATCACTGCCATCATTTTGCGTCCCTGCAGACAAGAATTTTTTGTACTCCTCTATAGCTAAAACTTTAATCTGATCAGAAAAATCAAAAATGATAAATCAACCTTAATGTTTGCAGCTCCTTTACATGGAATTGTAGTAAAGGAACTTGTAGTCATTCGTCCCTCATCATGTATTTTTCCTCGAACACATTTCAAGAGATTTTGTTCTGCTATGTAAAAACATACATACATTTGGCCGATAAAGTCTGAAACGAAATTCAATTTCTTAATTACTGTAACAAATGGATTATAAGAGCTGTTTGATAACTAATGTGAGGTTTTGTCTCTAATATTACTATATTTTTTTCATACTTTTTCGTATCCAACTCTACAGTATTCTATTGGTTCAACATTTCCTTTTCGAATGTTTATATGTGGAAGCATTGAATTTAGATTATCTCAACAGCGTAAATACATAGCATTAAACAACCATATTCCATTTCAATGATTTTACATGCATTTATTTTTTAAACCATTTCTAAGCAGTTATAAAAGTGAAGTAGCTTACTTCTTATCTCTTTAGTAAGAAATAAGGAGGATAGTTGAAAAAAAAAAAAAAAAAACGAAAATTTCAAGTCTTCAAAAAAAAGTTTAAGGATAGCAAACTTGAACCTTGAGTAAGAAATGCAATACTTGCAGGAATATTTGCTTCAGGATCTGTCTGACGACGTTCCGTCCATATACATTCCATACAAATCTGTAAAAAAATCATAAGAAAAATGAAAAAATATTCTTAAAATTTAAACAACAAAATGAACTATACAAAAAACAAATGAATTACTTCGGGCGCCAAAAGATCGAGTTCCGAACCACGAGTTTCGATCAATGAAATAATACTATCATCACAAAACGAATTAAGACGAGGCGTCGTGTGTGTGCCTACAATATACTAAATCGATATTTCCTCGCAACCGAATATGTTGTAAAACTATACCAAAATGATTAATTTCACAGAAAGCTATTCTGGAAGACAAAAAATCATCCACGGAATCAGTCACTACTGAACAATGAATAAGTAAATCGATATAAAAAATTATTAAGAAATCAAGCAAATAAATGAATAATCAAGCAAATAAATGTGGAAAGACTCCAGAACTTTCTACTTCTATTTCCTTGAACATCGAAGAAATTGAATGATGCTTTCTGTTCATTTTTTTCAAAAGAAAAAAAGCACGAAAAATGTAATATATTATATTTTTAATCATCCATGAAGTTTTAGGTGGATAAAAACAGTCATTTAATACCGATAAAAGTTTTCTCAGTGATACTGAAAGTTCAGCTTGAGATTGAAGAAAATAAATTTCAAACTTCGAATTTTTTTCGAAATTAAATTGAATCATCCTTACTTCCTCCTCGTAACCGCAAAATCGGAGAATCTGTGACTGATCGGCTGTAAGCAAAATTACATTATTTTCAAATTTTCGTTCTAAGAAATTAAGAAGAAAAAAAAGTATAGAAAATAAAAATGTCATTGCTTTTTAGCCATTGCGTTTTAGATATTTAGGAAGTGAAAAGTTTCCGCCATTGCGTCTTAGATATTTAAATTTCGACTCACTAGTTCATTGCAGCACGTCTAGATGGTAGGGCAAACAAAATAGGTATGGTTTTACATGATCTTTTAAAAAAATAAATAAAAATAAAACAAAGAAAAGAAGCAAAAAAGAAAAAAAAAATCAGTGATATTGTTAATCTAATTCGTTTCAAATGAATAGCCAGTTCGATTTCAGGATTATTTAATAAAATTAGAATATCAAAAAAGCAAGCTAACTTTGCAGAAGATCGTTGAGCAGGGCTTGTAGTTGGGAAAGGTAAGGACTGTATTAGCGCTGCCGCTGCAGTCATAGATCGAGTACGAACTGAACGTGTTTGAGGTGTCGTCCATGCTTCATCTTAAAAAATTTTATTTTTCTTTAATTTGTATAAAAGAAAACGGAACTTTCATTAAATTATGCAAAAGATTTTTACCAGCAAACGAATCATTCTTGCCAAGACGATGTCTCTGTTGGCTACCCATTTGCGGTGTTGATAGTTGACTTGTTCGACCTGACAAATCAAGTAAATAATTCTTAACTTTAATTTAGCATTATTTCATTTTACTTTAATTTTAATACCATATTTGTCAATTAAAAAGAAAGAAAAACAAACAAAAATTCCATGATAACCAGTCAAGTTTCTATTTGTTGGCTTGTACATAGTGGAATTTGATATGTATTGCACACCAGTTAAACTTGATTAATTTCTTTTGTTTTAAGAAGATGAATTGAAACCAATTCGAAAATATTTTCCGAAAATATTTTAAATAAAATTCTTCAAATTTTCTTTTCATTTCGTGTTAACTATTACCATTGGAATCTCTGACATAACTACTTATACTCTTTGGCACATGAGACGGAATGATAGAATAGATTCTTTCAAATATTCCATAAAAACAAATTCAATATATTTTTCGAAATTTCTTTTAACTCACCAACAGGTGTAAGAGTTGTATTGCATGAAACAATACTTTCTGCCTTACTTGCTGCACATTTCCATTCCGTTTTCGTTGCTTTTCTTATCCAATATAACGAATGGACTCGAGCAGTCGTCGAATAAGTTAATAAGAGTTGACAATCATTCAATGCTTCCAACAGTGCTACTTCGGTACTATCCCAAACATAATGTGAAGAATTATCTGCATCTGAAATATACATCGGAGTGAAATTTATTATGTTTCATTGACAATCAAAATAATGCTTGGACTGAATCATTTAGATGACTTTTGAACAATATCTCTTTCCACGTTCACGTTAATATGTTGAACACATGGCTATATTTTTATATTGTGGCAATAGAGATGCCATAGTAAATATCTGGACTGTTCATGTATTCCAATATCCTAACAGTTAATTTCATTTACTTTCAACTAAATATTTCAAACATTCTGAACAAATATATCATAGTGATGAAAGATTTGTTCACTTTTTCAGAGTTGTACTTTTCTTAATGGCAATTCTTCCACTTCATGCTCTACTGTCTGCTTTGAAAAAAGATATCAGATATTATAACCAAGGAAGACTAAGTTAAACAAAGAGGACGTTTCATATTTTTCATTCATCAATTCGATAAGTTTGATTCGATGATATATATCATTTCATCAAAATTTGTCTTTTAATAATCATTTCATCTTTACAAATTTTCACGTGCTTAAATTAAAATAAAGCATTTTTTTTAGAATAAACGAAAATATAATTAACCTTTGTTTTTTGATATAACTGGTAATATTTCACAGTACGGATGTGACAGCGAGAACAAATGCGGAAAATTCGAAATTCTGAAAATCCATTCAATAAATTTTCTAAATACTGACGTAACTTTGATTAGTTCTGCAAATAAACATTACAACCATTTATTGTTAAATTTTGGTTAATACTGACATTCTTTGAATGAAAATATGATCAAAATCAAAAAAATAAATAAATAAATTTAATTCATTTTTGAAATTCGAACAATAAAAGTCTTACAGTGATGTTAAGGGGGCAGTTCGTTGCAAAATTAAGCCTAACGAACTTCGAAATACACGTTTCACCTGCAACATTAATTGAACCGAAGATGATATCGAACAATTAAATTTGAATAAATAACTAGGATCAACTTTCTCTATATTTTCTCATTTGATACTTATCGATAGCACAGCAAAAATATGATATAAAATATAAGATATAAAGATAAAATATAAGATTATATATATATATATATATATTTATATATATATATGTATATATATAATATAAGATATATATAAATATATAAAATATAAGATATAAATAAAAAAATATGTATATCTTATATAAAATATAAGATAAACGGATTTTATAGTTGACTGAATTTGAATCACTGAAAATTTTGACTGAAACTACTATAACAGTGAATTATTACAGTGAATGGCAGTGTGACTGTGTAAGAGATCCAATCAGTATCAGAAGCGAATATAAGATTTTTGTGTCCAATAAGACAAACGCCATGCAAAGGACCATTATCAGTAGAGGTGCTCGGAAATTCACACCAAAATGCCTGCAAAAACTTAAAGTACAAGAAAAAAATTGACAGATAAGGAAAACTTCTGAGCCCAAAAATTCAAAAAATATAAATAGGTTCCACAAATGAACCAAAAAACATAAGACTAGAACTTCTAACTGCAGACTAGAACAAATTTGAAGTCATGTAAATAAAATAAGTTTGAAAAGTAAACAAAGTAAAAAAAAAAATCAAAAAAGCTTGTATTGAAAATAAATAATCAGAACAATGTTTTGAAAAATTCAAATAACACAATGCAAGCACAAAAAAGAAAGTACGATGTAAAAATTTCAACAAAAAGCGAAGATCTAAATAAAAAAGATATTATAATAGAAAATGAAAATAAAATTTCAAAGGAATCAATCGACAAAAATAACCAACATCTAACAACGTGAAATCTGCCGTGATTCTCCGTCGAACTATACCAGATGGATATTCCTGCACTGTAACTGAATCATCTAGAATCACAAGTTTTTCACCACCACACTTCGGCAAGCTTCGATATCGAATTTTATGTTCCTGAAAGTAAATTGCTAACTCTGCGATAACTATACAACAAAATGAAGCATTTATCTAAAGTCACAAAGAATGGATGATGAATAATCTAGACTTTTTTGCTGAATAAAAATGATATTTAGCAATAATTTTAATAAAATCGTTTAATCCTAATAATCCAGAACATAATTTTGAAAGCAAACTTTTAATTTTATATGAAGAATTTAATTTTTCAAATGAATTCTTCATAGAGAATTAAATAAAAATTAGTCATTGTCAATGAAAAAAAGTATATCCACTGAGTCTACATAATGATTGAGTATTACGTGAAATGATTCTCAACAATTTAAAATACATCATTTGTTATTTAACTTGAAAATAGCGATTTAGATTCCAATAAAAGCGAACATTTCCATCACATAAACAATTTGTTGCTATATTTCATTGGAATTGAACCGGAGATACTAGTATTTAATTACAAATACAATTTTCAAATGTCTGAACATGCGAAATCCTTTTATAAAAAGCCATATTTCTGGCTTAAATGCAATGGACAGACAATCAGCAAAACTGGAGTTCTACTTCAAGTTCTATGTATTTTAATAGGAATTAAGTTTTTAGGTACTCGTGTTTAAGTTAAGGAATGTTGTTGCCATGCTGCAAATAAATTTCTCTAGATCCACAACGCCTCGATATCTCATTCACTTCAAGTAAATTTTTAATTATTAATGTTCAGTTCTTAAAACAACAAGAAATAAATATAATAATACGAAAAAACTTTATACCTCCGGTTCGCTTGCAACAGGTTTTACCAAATCAGCAATAATCATGTCCCTATAGTCGACTATTTGTTCGCTTTCACCTCCGCAACCACGCATTCAATCCAGACAGCAAGTCTGTAAGAAAATTTGCATACTTCGTTTTATTAGTTATATCATATCATCAGCTATCGATATAAACCAGTTAGGATATGAATAATACAATGACTTGATATTACTATGATAAGAGGTTAAAGTAAAAGAAAAATGGAGATAGAAAGAGATCATAAATGATATAAATATCCTGCTCAGATAATATACTTTTTTTTCCAAACATATTTTTTTGAGAAGTATTATAAAGCGAAGCGAGATTCCGAGAATATTCCACTGTTCCGAATGATGTCACGGTATCTTCCGCAATGTTACGTGATCAGTTAATACTCGAATAATACATACAATTCCACATCGCAAAAGTTTTAATTAGTTGTCAGCTTTAGCTAAAGATGGGAATTTCCGAATGGAAATTAAATACTTGCAGTGTAAAATATAATTGGAGAAATTCAAATTTAGTTTTCGAATTGAAAATTTTTCTACTGACTTCCTTAGTTAGAAGTTTGATACAATATACAAGCGCGTTGTGAACAAAAATAAAATAAAACCAAAAATTTAAAGAACTAAAAAAATGAAACAGACAAAGTGCAACGAATCGAATTATCACGTACAGATGAGACGTCGATATTTCACACCGTCCACAACATTGTTTTCGGCTAAATTTGAAATTTGAAGTGACACCGTTTGCTACAGATTTTTTGGTTCAGGCTTTCATTTCGTTTTGTCAGGGACTTTGATGTTTCGGGAATCTCTTTGAAGTTGTCATTTGTAGCATGTGATACGGAGTACTGTTTACTGAGAGAAAGTAATTTGAAGCTTCCTAAATGGGATACCATGGTACCAGGACTGGAAGTTCTTCGCAGTTAGCAATACTGACACCAAATCAACGAGAAAATATTATACGAAAGGAACGCGAAAGACGTCGACTGATAAGGCATGTTGAATGTTCCATTCACAATTGTTATAATTAGACTTGGGATAAATTGGTTTAAAATAGCTTGAATCAGTTTTTAGATTAAGTCTCGACTGAAGTTGTGAATAACAATACTAGAGGAAATAAATGTTCCTTTTTAGATTCTATTACTTGATTTTTTTCTGAGAATTCTTATAGATGCGGAATGTGAAAATAGAGAAGAGAAATGAAACGTATTAGATAAAATATATTAGGGAACATTTTGAAGATGAGAGAGGATGTGAATCATTGGTTAATAGTCTCTAGAACGACACAGTAATCCACATCCTCCCTTATATTTAAAAATGTTCTCAAATTATTTTGCTAATTTTTATGAGGTTCATTTTCAAATATTTTTGCATTTCAATGCATTTTATTTCATGTGAGGTCTATGTTATTCTTCGTCTTATTAATATTTATTTGCCGTGAAATAATTACTTCTCAAAACCATCAATCAACAATATTATAATTTGATCAAGATATTTCCATTATTTTTATAAGCTTATTTCCTGACTGTTTATTCTATTCCAGAACTCATGTAGCTTACACAAATAAAAGTTATTAGAGAAAATATAATTTTTTTAATCAAATAAATTAAAAATTGAATAGAATGCTATTATCAATTGATTATTTCATATATTTTGGAGAATAATCAAAGTTTTGCAGATATCAACAAGTGCGACAGTTGAGCGCTGAAAATGCGGCAAAAATACGAGAACGAGTTAAAATAGCAAAGCAGAAGAAAATGGAGGAACTTAGAAAGCGTATAACGGATGCTATTGTTCAACGAAATCATTTAACTTCTAGTGATGTACTTTCTCCGGTTCATATCGATAGTAATACATTGGTAAGTTATGCAAATATTCGAGAAGTTTTTGCTAGTTTTTTAGCAGGTAAATTTTTTGCTGATTTTCCGACTATTTATTTAGCAAGAAACAAAAAAATTAAGATTTTATTGTCAAAGTTATGTAACTATCTGTTTGATATATTTCTTGACTCGTTGGTATTCATATAAAGTGACGTAGTTGAACCTGCGATTGGATTGACTATCAGCACTCGTTGAAACAATTGTGAATTTCTTTTCAAGGAAAATTAGGATTTCTATTTTGTATAGCTTAAAATTGCTTAAAATTTGATTTAGCCTACCGGCACACCGCGTAGATCACGGCGATCTCAAATCACGCGCGAAGAATTGGCACGCGCAATACATCGACATCGTGAAGCATTGAATAAATTGCGTCGAGAAAATGAGCGGGAACAACGACGACGCGAGCTTATATTGGAAAGACGAAGAAAAGCACGCGAAGTGGCAAATGTACGATCGAGAAGAATCTAACTCGATAACTGTGATTTTTGTAATATTTAAAAGTCATTTTATTCCCGCAATAACGATTATTTCATTTCATGAAAATTCAAAATTATTGATGCTGGCAGTGATAACAATAATAATAATATGGGAAACTGATGCTGTAGATTTTCGAGCTCTTTTTTTTTTTCGTGCCATTCCAAAAAAAAAAAAAAATTCTACAACATCCATTTCTTTAAGTGCTTTTCATGTACACTTTCGGTACTCTTCATAAAGAAAAACAAAATTTTGCAATCATCAGTCGATCTGTAACATACTTAGCAAGGTATCGCCAATTTCGATGTAAATTTTTAGTGATTTCCGGTGTGGTGTTAATTTTTCTGTGAACTGTCAGAGATAAAATGTAGTTTATCGATTAAATTTTTAAAAAGAAGAAATAGAATTTAAAAAAAAAAAAAGGAAAAAATTTGGTTGAAAAATGAATTTCGTTCTATAACTATGAGATCATGATACATTTGACTTTCTTTTTTTTCCCCTTCTCTTTATTGGGAATACACGAACAAATCCACAATTATTCATTTTAAAAGTGTGTCTATAATGTTAATTTAATAGTAGATATGAAATTGAAGTTTCTTGTTTCTAACTGATCCTGTACACATGAGAATTTTCTGTAAACTGATGATACTGAATTGATAAATCGAAACAATGATCGCATTGCAAATGAAATTTCATCTTCTCCATAGTTATGTGAGATTATCAATCGCCAAATGAAGATCAACACATACTGGTAATGTTGGTAGCACTAATTCTAAAAGCATGTTAACTGGCCAGTAAATGGATTACGTTTTGGGATTCTTTCACAAACATCGAAAGTGAAGCGTATGCATAAAATTTCGTTCTCATACAATAGCCATGGTAAATATTCTTCTCTGAAATAGAACAGAATTGAAATTTATAAATAGAAGTCTAAATCACTTGAGAAGATAGGTCTTCCTGTTAGTTTTTTTTTCAAAATCAATAGAAAATCGTTCGAATGATGGTCGAAATGGATCTGACCAAAAAGTGAAAATTTATAAAAACTAATATTTGGAATCATTAAATTGAAATAGTCTTAAATATAATTTTGGTGAGGAAATGTTTCGAAATACTAGAAAACAGAGTGTCGAAATAATCACTTGAATAATAATGAGATTGTGGAAGAGCTCGAAGCCAGTGAAAAGCAGTTCGAGTAGTTGATGTCAGGGTATAAGAATAAGATCATAAATTAACACTTTTAATTGTTTCGACAAGTTCAGTAAGGTAGCAGTATTTGCGATATGGTTATATTTCTTGTGAACACCGAATGAAAAAGTTTTTTTTCATAAGCAGTAATTCATTTGCTATTTCACTTCTTGAAGTTAATTTCTACACTGCGATTTCTCGGTTATTGATGTAGTATTTTACCTGTGCCATATATTCTTGCGGTTATTGGTATACCATAGCCGAAATTCTTCGAACTGTTCGTCATTAATATTCCAAGTTTTCCTCCTTTCTTCCAATTCCTTTCGTACGCTTTCCTCAATTAACTCCTCTTTGATTCGTTTTCTCTCAGCAATTTTACCTGTTGCGTTTGCAGCCAAACGTAATTTTGCAACAACGGTACCCTATATAGAAAAGAAAAATAAGTACACTGAAAAAAAAACTTGGCAAGAAAGTTTTTTACCAGTGAAATTGGCGATTTTTAAAATGGAAGAGAATTTATATAAAAAAGTAAGTCACTTTGAAATATAAGTCTAAAGCAAATAGTGTCAGAGTTAAACAACTTGTTGAGATAATCAATAAGTACTGAGGTCATTTAGTACAAATCAGAGATTAGAAAATCTCGGTAATCTGGGATAATGATATCTTCTCGAAGTTTTTTGTTCATAAAAAAGGCTACGATTGCCTGAACAACGGAAGAAAATTTCACAAGCATTCACATCCTCATGCGCTAACAAAGATTCTCGTATCGAAAAGCGAGGTATGATTTTCCGCCTCGGGTACTTCAAATTTCCCTTTATTTGTTATCCTCTTTTTTAATATTGATAAATCCATCATTAAACTTTTTTATTGATATAATGATTTGTAATTGTTGTGCGTCTTGTCGTATTATCAAATTTTTTAAATAAAGGTTTAATTATTCAAGTTTGAGATTTGGTTGTGTTACAAATCAACTTTCCCGACAATTATATTGTTCAAATTACTCACGTCATTCATCTAATAATTGTCTTTGATTCGAATATTAGAGGGAAAACTTATTTCAATAAGATGATCATAGATTGAGGGAAAAAAAGCTAGTTCATTTGTGAATTTGAAAGATTGAACGAATAAAAGAAAGCTTACATATCCAATTTGTTGCAAAGAAGAAAATGCTGTTCGATAGTTGGAAAATTTTTCATCTTGAAAGAAATCAAACTGACAATCACCGTCGCTATCAAAAGCAGACCAATCATTGATGCAAAATTCCTTCCTAAATTATAAGCAATATTGTAATTTTTGCTAATTTAAATTAAATCATCCAGTTCCTCCCATGTTATTTCTGAATGGAATTTGGCTTAGTAATCCAAAATGTGAGATAAGCTAAGCTCAGCAGTACTTAAGTCTATGAAGAGAAATGTGTAGATGAGAGTTCGAAAGGCAAATGGAATGCATTATCCGTTAGCCAGAAGGCGACTTGAATATTATGCTTGCCAGTGCAGAATTCGATGTGATGATGGATCAGACTAGAAGAATGATTGATTGACTGGCAATCATGCCGATGAAGTAAGTTGTAATAATTTCAGATGCATATTTACCTGAAGGTATAGAATCCTGGATATTTTGGACAACTAATTCCTTTCAGCTGATTCGTCAATGCCGAATTTTCACGTCCTGATTGTAATTGATGCAAACTTTCGCAAATGTCACAGTAGTAGCTGACAAAGAAATATTATGCAGGAAAATTCCATTTCTTTTATATTTTAACGAAATGATAAATGATAGATTGTTGAATTGTCAGAAACGTACGCAATATTTCAATACTTATAATACATTCCCTTTAAATCCAAACGATTTGATTTCAGACGCCAGTCTTGACTGATAAAATTAAGTTAACTTCATTTAGATAATTTAGAAAAAAGTTTAAGTTCTTGCATTGTACCAATTACCTTAAAATGTTAAGGTGTTTTGGACAAAACAATGAATCCGTGCTACAGATTATTCATTTTGCTTCTGTATTTTGTAATAGTATGAATCACAACGCAGAAAAGCCCTGTTTTACGACGGTTTACTAGATTCTTGAAATATTTCTAGCCATAAGAAATCCTATCATTGATTAGTAGCTTTTTAGCAGTTAAAGTCTCTCCGATGAAACCTTTTCGATATCTGCATTAATATCAAGACGTCATTGTTCCTGAATCAGGTGCATTATATCTCATTTTTTTTATTTTTTATTTAGAAAAATATTGTTAGCCAGCAAAGTGGCTAATGAATTATTATCTTTTGATTGCAAGAAAAATTATAGTATTTCGTTCGATTTTCTTCAATAATTAGCATAAAATGTTGTTTACTGCATTAAAACTGCTCAAAATTTGAAAATTAAACGTTTTAAAAAATCCAGGAAATTCTGTCTAAATAATTTCTGATATTAGAAATCTATAACAATTCGATATTATTAAAAATATGTCAATTACCAGTTATTCCCATAACCATCACATCCATTATTGCTAGCATTTTGACATTTCAAATCTGCGAATTCCTTCAAATTCCACCACTGATATTCAATTTTCGCAAAGAAACTGTTATTGATTGCATCATGATTATCCAGCACTCGAATATTTTTTATTTCAATATTGAAACAGCCGGGAAGTTTCACTACTTTTGGACGAATGACTACTTGTCGTGGATCCACCTCTATTATCTTCTTGGTTCCCGGTCGAGCTAAAAATGAATTATACTGAATTTTTAATTCTATTTTTTTCATTCAATTGACATCAAATCTTGAAGGAATTATTCACTTTACTAGGTTCATTATACAAATTATTCCTTTCCTGCATTTATCTATTACTCTCAGAAGGTTTTATCATATATCCTAACAAATGTTGCTAATGAATGCATAAAAGTTTTATTTTGTATCATTGAAATTTTACGCAAATCTCTTCAAAATATAAATAATTCAGAATTTGCAGAGTGTTCGAATTGTCAATTAGCTGGTTGTTCGAATTTATTGATCGGTTTAACTTCTACAACCTTAACACTGGTATACTTTTCAGTTATCATTTAAACCAAGAAATGAGTATGTACTGTAATTTAATAGAGTGCTCAGTGATGGTACCTTTGTAAAACATCATCACTCTCCACTATGAATAATATTCAAGAATATACCTGTCGATCGTTTGTTTTTTATCAAAACTTTTCAGTTTGGGAAATTTATGTATTATTGAAGCTGTACGATAAAATTCCTTTTGCCATGCATACTATTATTACACGTTCGATCCTCATATTATTGCTTATTGTTGATGAAAGTGACTGTTAATGTTAAACAGTATTACCTTACTGTTATGTTGCAAATATTATCCGACCATTATTGATATTATTGTTGTCGTATTTGATATGTTATTGTTATCGCATCTGTTATTCGTCATTATCAAAAACTTTATCTGCTATTGTTATTGTTGTTGCATGTATGAATGTTGTAGTTGTTGTGTAATCAATTTCTTGCTATTCTTTGACGAAATCGGTCTATTGAAATGGAATGGTACGATTGATTGGTGTTAAATACGTAGAGGGGAAAATATTAAAAGTGAATCGAATAATGGCCATGGTAAATGGGAATGGATGTGTAAACCGGTCCTCCATCCACGCTGATTCACATTTTCAAGTCCCAATTAAAAATCTGCTCATAACTTTTTCCGCAGTATTCTCCCCATCTATCGCTAGTTAAAAGCGAATTTATGATTCGCAAAATATGAAAATGTTTTTGCCACACAGAAATGATTCCTCATTTCCTTTTCAGTTTTCATAGCTCATTGGAAAATGATCATAGCTATAAAATATCACAATGAAGAAGTGATAAATTTAATACGAGCATTTTTTAGATTTCTTTAACAGCCACATAATTACATGATGATTTGATGATTACTGAAGTATTTCTAATTGAGTAAAATGACGCATTAAATCTTTAAGAAGAGTTAAATATGGAAGAAAGTTGAATAATGTTCTAAATATTTAAGAATTGGGAAACTATCGTATTCTGATGTTTATTCATGCTAAAATCACGATCTTTTTACTTTTCAACAGAAAAGATCAATTTTTAAAAGAATGAAGATTTAGTTAACAAATCATGGTAGTCCAGATGGAAACTTACAACAACTAGTATCAGCTTTGCCTGGAATCAGCCAAATATTCGGTAGTGAACATCGGGAAGTTTTGTTCTTAAGAGTTGTTGCATGTGTCATTTGTTGAAAACGCTCCTGACAATCTCGATCCAAAATATCACAAGCCACTTGCTGGCTATTCACAAATAATATTAATTGGTGTGGAAAAAGTGGCAAAAGAAACCAAATGGTAACAGTAATGATAAATTGTCGTGATATGAATAATATTGGTAGAATAGGTGATAACGATGATAATGATGATAATAATGATGTTGATAATGAAAACATCAGAAACTGTATGTTTGTTGTGAAATTATGCAAATAATAAAATATTTGAAGCAGAAAAAAATAAGACGAAATAAAATTAATTCTGAATTAAATTCTCAGTTCAAAAAGTATATGTTTCCAATTATCGAAATCGCGATCTTCGTTGGAAATTTAAAAACAAACGAATTCAGAAAGTAAGCAATTTAGTAATTAATATCAAAAATAATGACAATAGTAATAGCTTGGATAGTATAAATTGTTTGCTAATTTGTTCTGATTAGCTTTTTTGTTTGTGATCTTCACAGTTTATGAATTAATTAGCATAGTATTAGCGCTAACGATAATAGTGATGATCGGTCGGTTTAGCCGGTAGCAAAAATAATGATAATTGCAGTGACAATGATTCTGATAATGATATGATGATTGACAATGATGACGAGTTGTTGTGGGAAACAGTTTTGAAGATAATTATGATGAAAACGATTTTTCCTTGAAGATGATTCGAAAAAAAAGATCAAAATTATGGTGCTTACCGCAACTGCTGGAATTACCATTAATATCTGTATGAAACGACAAGTAAATTTCGATAGAAAGATTATTTCAATTGAATGTTACAATACCACTATTCACTATACTTGCATTCACGCCCATACAAATTTCAAATCACTAAATCATCATTTACCTGAGTAATAGCATGATTCGTGCTCTAAACCAGTATTTCAGGTGATTTGATTGTTATTTTTTTTTTCATTTTTATTTATGTTTATTTGTTTATTTAGTTCACTTACATTGCATGGAATATAACTTGTTGAAAAGTTTTAACTTGATACTTCCTGATATGATATGAAATAATGGTAAGAAATGTACAACTTCTGCTTATATTAGTATTTGAAAACAAAAGTCTAAACTCTAATTTTGAGTCTAGAAAAAATACAAGTTTTCAGAAAGGTCAAAAAGGTGAATGTAAGACTTTATCTATATAAAATATATTTTAATTTGGCTGTGTTTTATTTAAAAAAAAAAAAAAACTTTAAATTTAGTGAATAATTAACTTTAAATTTGGTGAATTTTGATTTTGTTTAGCTGAAACCGTTTTAAGTTGAAACTTAAAACTTGACTTCATTTAGTTGAAAGTTTCTGGAAAATCTAGAAAGACATTTTAATTTAAACAAAAAATTAATTTCGAAAACATCAAAATTACTTAATGTGACTTTTTTAATGTAGCAAAGATTTCATGTGCAATAGACCTGAATCTTTTATTCTGATTATTAATAAAGCTATCGGAATGAATATGTCCTACGTAATCCTAACTGAATACCGTATGTGAAGTGATTGGTATTATCGTATTGTTATGATTAATGATTTATTACTTAAAGGAAAACTGATTGATTTTCTGCATGAAATAATTTCTACGATTTATAAAATCACTGAATGACGATATTTGACATTTCCCTTTGCTTTTTGTTTACATATCATTTTATTCGAAATTACTTGTAAAGATTACTGCAAATATTATTCAATTATTTGAAAATTTCGTTTTTTTGATCAAAACTCCTTTTATATTTTAGTTATTTTTAAAGCGTAGCATGCAAATACACAATTATATCTTTATATTATATGCGTAACAATTTTGACTTCTGTTATTATTATTGCAGTTGTTATTGCTTTTGTTTTCTTGTCAAACTTTCCTTATCAGTGACTTCATTTATCACCTGCTGATGAGCTTTGTGTAGCATCTGGATTGATTGACGGCAACTTAAATTATTTTTTCATACTTTATAAAAGGATGGAAACCATTTTCTATCATTTAAATACATTCCCTCAAAAGAGCATTTGTTAAAAAACAGAACAGGAAGGATTTTAACTCATTTCTGTTTTGACTATCTATTTTCTCATATTTCTATCGTTATTTTTGCACTAAATCTAATCGCTTTTTTACCCTATTGAATAACAAAGGAAAAAAAAAAAGGGATTTTCCCCAATATTTTTAAAATATTCATCGTGAAGTGAAAGAAGTGAAATGAAGCATAAAATATGCAATGAATATTTCAAATTTAATCTTTAATTTTTCTCTCAAAGCAACAAACAAACCATAATTTTGCTTGGAACGGCTTCAGCACTACCACCAACTCGAGTATCCTGTTGTTGTTCATACTGTGCTTGGGCAACAGCATCTTGCAACGATACAAACATGTAACTTTTCGGCACGTGATCGTAGAAGTTCGAATACTCGAACATTTGCCGCACCGCCACTTAAATATATTATTCATGACTCTGTACACTTATAATTAAATATATCCATATTGTCACTTTTCGCTCACCACAAGATCTATTTTCCGATACTACCGTCTATTTTTAGACCATTTCTAGCATTCAGGAGATAATCATTTCGAAATAACAATGCAAATTGACAGTTGAACGATAACTCATTTAACATCGGTACAATTTCTTTCCTATTATTTCCGGTAAAAATGATTAAATAATTGTATTTTAATTATCTTCAGCATAATTACATTCATTACAAACTTCCACTCACTGAGGAACTATATCTTTTGGATTTATTACTGTAGAAATGGAAACCTTTACAGCAAGCGAAAAATACAGTAATATTGATGGCTTTATATTCGGCATGTGCTCGTGCTAATGCATCAACACCCATCAGATCGATATACGGAAATGATGAACAATCAACGATGATATGTGTTAATTGGATTAAGTCTTCTGCTTCCTTATTCACTTCAACATCTCTTTTTGATGGTTGGATGGAGTGTCGCCGTACTGTCAACTCTACAAACAATTTGTTTTAGAGAGAAATGTTGCAGAAAATTTCAATAATTTGAAAAAAATCGAAAATTGAAGTGATATATCACTCGCTAGTTTGGAAAAATTAGCTTCAGGAAAGTGTGGAAAATTTTGTATGCAAAAAAAGATCGGAGAAAATGATTATCTTGTCAGATGAATAAATAATAATAAATATTATCAAAACTGGAATATTAATTGATCGAGAAATCAACAAATAAGTAAATAAGCTAAGTAAATGAATAAGTAAGTGAAGAAGTTCAAGGTGAAGGTGTTATTAAGCAAATAAGATAGGATAGTTGAAGCTTACTCCAATAAACTTACGAATTTCTTCATCTCTATCGACAACTTCATTCTTTTTAACGATGCTATCATCTTTTTTCTTTTCATCAACTGTTTGCTTAAGCTTTGCCACAATATTTAGTGGATCGAGGCCTGTTGCACTAAAATAAAATATCAAAATTAAGGGAAAATTTTGACTCTTTTCAATAGTCATAAAGAGTAAATAATAAGCAAGTAGATAAGAAAGTAAATAAACAATAAAAGAAAGTAAACAGATGAGACGATTAAGATTTCGAAGCGTTGCAATTTTTGATTGTTTTATAAGCAATAAAGATGATTTACAATTTTATTTCTTCATTTTTTTCTTCAAAGTTTGTTGCAGTCAGTTGAAAATTAGAAATTTTTTCGCTAAATTTAAAGAAACAATATTAAAGAAAGATTAAACCTATGCATGCTTGATAAGAATAATTCAGCATTTGCAAAATACAGTGGTGCATCGAATCGGAATACCTTAATACCTGAAATTTCCATAGCTGTACGATAATGACCGATGCCTTTGAAATCCGATGTCCCAGGAATACGTCCCATACACGTACTTTCTGCCCTGAATTATTTCTTTTATGTTTCAAATTTTTGGTTTGAAAAATTTTTCAGAAAGTTTAATTTAAATCTGAAACTTTTTGGTCTATTACAAAATGTAAAACAAAAAAGATTTCATAAAAAGATCAAAGAACAAGATTAGATGATTTGAAACAAGAGTTGAGAAATAATATTTTGAAAAGCTGAATGTTGATCTTTCATCAAATCAGATTTTTGTCAAGTTAATTTAGAGAACCTTCTGATAATGATGAAATGAAATCGAAATATGGGCCCTTATTTTCGCTTTTTAAATATATTAATGAATGAAAGAGATGTTTCAATTATTAACTGAAAAATAATGGAGCTATAAAAACTTTTATAAAATTAATAACTTCACGATAAATTTTACGAAATTAAACTTAACATAGTATAAACTCGATCATTTCAATACATACATACCATTGTGATCGTAATACGACGGTAAGGAGAGCGAAAACAATGCCAATTGCAAGCCCAATATTAATATTTATTAGAACAACTCCTGTGAATGTTACCAAAAATATGAACTAAAAAGTAAGCATTTGAAATTAATAATAAATAGAAATCAAATTTTTTTTTTTAATTTCAAATACACAACTTTTAGCAGCGTCTTCTGTTTTTCTTACTTTTTTGTTTAAATTGTATTAATTATCTTAGCTACCAAAATAAACATATTGGAAGTGTTATGAAATCATTTGAAGTGAGTAATAAAGTGAAATTTCGATTAAAATCTAGAAGAATCCGAAAGATGAAACAAAATTTCGAGTTTTTAAGCTCATAAAACTAACAAAATCAACAGTTGATTCACGAAAAAGCATTCGTGACCAACATATTTTCGTATATAATTCTTTCATAGCAACCACAACAATGCATGATAATATCGTCTGAAAATATTTACTTATTTACTCATTCAGTTATTCGTATATTTTCTATTCAAATTATACACTCCAATTTTCAGTTTGATGATACATCCGTTCGTTATAAATACAAAATATTTATTGTAAATTTTGTCACGATTGGAAATCTACTTTGCTTCCTATTTTTTCTTTTCTAAAGGAATTATAAGTCATATTTCGAAATTTGAGCTGTGAAATTGGTTTTATCGGTTTTTTCATCTATCATTTTTCAAATGTTATTACATCATACCTTAGGTAAGTATTTAAATAAAGGTGCAGCTCCGAATGCAATGATTAATAATATTATTACTACAACCAATGTTGTTAACTGAAAACAAGACGAATTTAATTCCAAAATAGCACGAATGATGGCAAATGCTTGCAAAAGGTCAAATTTTATTTTCAAAATTCGTTGCGAATAAAAATTTGTTCGTTTAATATTATTAAGATAAATTATGCTCGAGATTTAAAGTGGAATAATTTAAATGCTCTGTGAATATGCTGAAAGCGCGCGATCAAAATGATCAAATTATATCGCAGAGAATTTCTAGAAAAACATTTCGTTCAGACCGTAATTTTCATCAGTCCGAAAATAGGAAATCCAGTAATCGCCGTTTTGTACTTATCATCTAATCAGTTTTCATGCGAATATCTTTACCTGCGATCTTGATCCCAATTTCGCACTTATTATTGTCCTACTTAAGGATGAACCGCCAGCAAAGCAACCAAAAAATGATGCGACAATATGCATAGTACCCAATGCCAGCCATTCCTTTAAAAAGTTACCGAAAAAATTGAAGTTTAATGAATTGAAAAAATTATATTAAAAAAAATATATAATCGACGGAAGTTAAGAAAAACGCCTGTAATAATAATTAATGATTTGTAAAATCGAAATAATTAAGCGAAGAACTACTAATCGTAAAAATTTAGTGTTGATATTTCAAAAATTACGATAATAATGAGCACTTTTGCTCACCAAGATGAAGAAAATTATCAAGAGGAAGAGTAAGCTGAATTGAATGAATTAAGGAATTATTTTTTCAGTTAAACAGACAAATGACATTTCAGAAGAAACAATGCCTGATTAACGTTTATTTGATAGTTATATTCCTTCGCAGTTAATTTGGCGAGTGCAATATGTATAACAAATGATACAATTGCAATTGAAAAAGCAGAATAAATGATCTGTCCGGTTTCGCTGAAATCCGGAATAAATGGTGCACGCATTCCGGCATCAATATCGCCAACAATATGCAAATGTAAATCCAGTGATGTTTCGGTTGCAAGGTAGCATAAAACGATAGAAAATATTACCTGAGGAAAAATAATTAATTAGCAAAAAAAAAATTCAATTAATTTTCAAGACCAAAATTTTCGAAATAGTTTATATTTTTTAATTTTCAGTTACTGTCACTAATAGAAAAACTTGGAATTTTTCGCTAAATTAGAAGTAGTTGAATTCTAAACATTCTACTGTTCTTTTTAAATTTCATTCAATTCTACTGTTCTTTTTAAATTTCATTCATGGAATTTCATACTTTGATAAAAAAAGTAGTATTTTAAACTAAAAATTTTCATTCTTTTTCATTTTTGCGATGCAATTGGATGAAACAGTCCCGAGACTTCTTGAATAATCAATGTAAATGTATCATATAACTGCAGGCGAACATAACTAATGAGTTTTTAAATCATTCGTTAACTTCACAAGAAATTAAAGGATGATTTAAACCATCCAATTAATAGATAGTTACTCAAATAATAAAATCAATATATTCCAATCGTTGAAAAGAAGCAACAGCGATTTACCAGAAAGAATTCCATCGGAAATTTAGTTTTCATCCAAGGTTTAAAAACCGGATCAATGATTAATTTCGATATCAATAAGCAGAGAATACAAATAACAGTACAAAGGAATGTGTGAATTTGAAGTGTCCGAATATTCCGAAGAAAACAAATCGTGAACTGAAGCATAGAAGGATACATTATCTTTCTTTTTTCAAGTAACCCTCAAAAATATCGCAATTTTCCGGACATACATTAGTTGCATAATTACACATAACACGTACGTGCGTACACGTACATATGATACGTGCTCACACGTACATATGATATATGATGTATGCATAAATGTGAGTTTACGCGCATATGAGAAATTAATATTCAGAAAATTATGATAAAGTTAGTGATAAATACGACAGTAATTGCATGTTTGGACAAAAACTTTACGAGATTGGCTTACGCAATCCATGGAATTTACAGCATTAAAAAGTTATTATTTTTGAGGCGATGATTGGGATACTTGAGATAATGTTGTAGTATCGATAATGTTATGGTAGTTTGATTGGTTGAGAAAAATAATGAAATGATATAGCAGGACGAATGATGAAATTAATCATTAATTAAAAAAAAAATTGTGTTCTGCTTGAATGTCATACGCAACTTATGCAATGTAATTTTGGAATCAAAAGTGCGTATTTAAGCAAAAATTTTAGAATTGAAAAATTACACGAATGATCCCAAACATTTCGGATGTAAGTGGTACATTCCTGACACCTGTCATTGTTTGAATTTGACTGGCAAAGACATGCACCGCTGCACCAGCTGCCAACCCTTCCACTAACTGGTCAGATAACCAGACAGCTAATAAACCAGCATGTAAAAATCCCAAGACAACCTTAAAAGCTTTTAATATTTCAGATTAGAAAATAACGAAACTCCGAAAATTCCGATAATTATTTTCTAAAATAAAAACGAATTTATGAGAAATAGGAAATAATTGAAAAGATTCTATCGATGACCTGTACAACACCGACGAAAAATGCAATCAATGATGATAGTTGAATGGCTTTTTCGGCATCCGGTTTCTGAGTAATTTCGGAGCAACAAAGCCGATCCGTTTCGTTGTTTATCAGCCTTGATTCGGTTACTGATCGCTCAATTACTGATCCAACCATCATGGCAACAATTGCAAAGGCACCTGGAAAATTCTTTCCGTTCTTTGCTCTTTCACTGAAGTATGGAAAATTAGATGAGTTGAAAGGTAGGAAATGAAAAGAGAATAAAGTAATTCCTCATAAATTTTATGATTCGGGGATTAAAATTATTCAGATTAGATGATCATGACCGGTAGATGCATGTCGTGAAGTTCCAAGAAAAATATAAATCAATGGTCCTACGATACCCGTGTAGATACCATATATCGGTGGTATGCCAACCATTAGGCCATATGCGAGGCCTATAAATGATGATTTTTATGTCAAAGGTCAAACTCTTTGTTTAGCTTTATCTTATCATTTTCAAGTAGCGACACGAGTAGTTTCAAAACAATAAATAGATAAATAAACTGAAACTGATGAAAATGAACCTTGTGGGATGTAAATAATAGATATCATAATGCCGCTTATAACATCTCTCCATAAATCTTCATGCCAATTATATGCTGGAAGCCAACCTATGATCGGTAATCGACTCTGAATTTCAATCATTCGTTTAATAGTAAATTCATTTCGTGCAATAAATTTGTTGACGATTGAGACGAACGTAATTACACGTTATAAACATAAATAGAATCACGTAAATTAGACGTAGAATATGGTTACCTTCAAGAAATTCATCCATTCTAGACTTCTCCATGTTTTCATAATTTTTATCTGGTAAAATAACTTCCTTGCTAATGATAAATCAGTCTGCAAACTTATACCCAACTTAGATAGTCGACAGAGAAGAAAAAGGAAAATAATTTTTCGCGTTAAATTAAATTCTTTACATTTTGAATTTGAAATATTCAAAAATTCAGAGATTATTCTTCGTTTTTTATATGTTTGTTTTATTAAATCTTTCAAAAATATGCTTAATTGGCTCATTTCAATCTATTATTGTATGCAATTTAGAATGATCAATGATTTCGAGGAAATTCAAATTATTCCGTTTTTTACCCGTCGATAGCCATGTTTTTTATCAAATTGTTCCTGATTTATTGCTGGTTTATGTTGTGTTTTCAAAGTTAATTGCATTTCAGTTTTTTGCGCGCTAAAAATGATTTTTGTAAACAAACAAAAATCGTCATTATGGCGAATTAGATGAAACGAATAGTATTTAGGTGATGTCTTAAACAGAAATTTTCAAAAACTTAAAAATTAAAACTTGAAATGGTTTTTCTTGATATGCAAAATTCTAAAATCTTCTTCAAAAAATTGCCCGAATATCTGAGATGTATCAAGACAATTAGCACTAATCAGGAATTCTGGCAAATCCTGAGAAAGGTGCATTATTACATTACAAATTATTATATTAGTGCATAATTGGATTATGACATTACCAAACAACCGCATTATTAAATTATTACATTTTGAATTACTGAATTATATTTATATGAAATAATAATAATAATTATAATATAATAAAATATAATAAAAATGCATTATTGCATTATTGAGCTGTTAATTGCTGCACTATAAAATTACTATATTATTTAATTACTGAATATTGAATTACCATACCATTGAAATACTGATTACTGAATTATTACATTACTCCACACTGAATCAGTATATCCTAAATATATTACTGCTTTAGCATCATTAATGCATTACAAAAAATGAAGTAAATTCATACGCCGTTTTTAAATCTTGTTCTCGAGCAATATCCGTTTGTGATTGTGGTGGTGTGATGTCTACTTTCATTAAATCATTTCGATTTGTCTCATATTTTGCTTTTTTATGTTTCAAATTTGGTGTTTCCGAGGAATACATTGCTGTATAGAATTAGATAATGATTAAATGCAATTATTCTCAATTCCAATTCAATTTTTTCAATGAATGTCTTCTTGAAATTAAAAAATACAGTGCTGCAAGCAATAAAAGATTGTAAGTAAAAATTTTAAAAAATGTAATTTTAGAAGTCGTTGGATGGTCTGATATATGGCATTACACTTTTACAGTATTACAAGAATAAATTTGAACTGAAACATTAATTTGGATTAATGAATTCCATGCAACAACCATTATCTTTTCAAAACGAAAATCTTTTCTGAGATTTCCAACGATTAACAAAAAATCATAGTGGAGAGTGATTTGATATCTTTTCTGATATTTCTCAGTAGCTAAGAGGTCGGACAATTCTTTGAGCTTAAAACGGTTTAACAATCGATATCATTAGTCTTCCTGTATAGTGAAGTTAACTTATGCCTTTTAAGGAAGATGATTTGTGTAGCAAAAAAGCAACACTATTATCAGGCGATATTGCTAGAAGCCCGAGTGATCTTGAATGAACATGATGATCCGGTCCATCATTTCGAATTCTAATTTATATGAATGTAAACTATGAATGACAAGTGTTTGAATTAATAAATTCTATAAATGTTTCTCTTAATTTGAATTTTAAAAGTATAATTATTTTCAAAAGCAAATCAGCAAAAAAACAGTTAGATTTTGTGCATACTTTCTAAATTAGAATTACATTCTACCGAACTTAGACGCTTAATGTCATCTAATGGATCCGGCACATTCGGCTTCTTTCCATACAAAAACTAATCTTTAACTTGACATGTTAAAAAACTCTTTGAGTTAAAAAATTCAAAGTAAAAATTCAAAGTAATTGAAATCAAGAAAAAGCAAAATGTTTTACACTGTTCTAAAAAAATATTTGATTTTATACTACTAACAAAGAAGAAACGAAAGTATGGATAGTTTCTTATGTTTCTATCGTCGCGGCTTGATTTTGAGTAAGTCTAAAATTCCTGTTATTGTTATACCAATGATTTGGGTGATCGTTATTTTCTTCTCACCCTGTCATTAATTCTGGGCAGTCCCAGTAACCCGTCGTAATACCGGTGATTACATAGTACTCATTTCTTATCATTCAGCGATTATCAGCGATTCTGGGTAGTTTTCATATCTTTACTATTATATCAGCCTTTGTATCTTTATTATAATATAATTCAGATTTTCAGCATTATATCGGTATACTATCATATCAATGAATATCACTAGCTACAATTAGTCTCATATTTACTGTTTATAATTAGCAAAATTTCATACTTATCAGAATGAAATATAATGAAAAGAAACCAGCTTTTCTGAATTTTATCAGGTAAAAATTTTGATTCTGGAGGTATCTCAAATTTAGATTGGTATTGCAATAGAAATATGTAATTTTTTTTAAACTCCGAAACCACATTTCTAAAACGAACTCTTCAAATATTAAGAGGAATCGGAAAGCCAAATTTTGTAAACTTTTGGTAAATGGTCATTTTATTTATTCAATTTTTTTTGCCAAAACAAATATTAAATTGGAAGATTTGCAATGCTCTGTTGATTTGTAATTATCGTACTTGAATCTGTAAACACTGATTCGGAAAGAGGTTCTTTCGATTTCGAAGCTTCTTTTAATGGCACGTGACCTTCGACTTTTTTCGTCTCTGCCCTTATCCTAGTATTTACCCCAGATATTTCCCGACTAACCCGCTTCCTTTGATCAGCCATTCTTCACCTTTACTGATTACTGAAAATACTTCTGAAAATAGTTCTTGGTTCTCTTATAGCAGCTAAATTTCATGCAAATTTTTGATTTCAACCTTAATTCATGACCTAAAATTTGGCTGAAAATGAAATATTAAATTTTGTTTCTTCTGGGCATGACCTGATTCATCATCGATCGGGATTGTAGAAATTGAAAATGGCAGGAGATAAATTGAATTTCAACAGCTAATGACACTTACACATTAATTTCATGATTTCAATTTGCATACTGTAATCGTTACATTTCATTTACATGCCAATTTTATAATTTTAATTTTATATTTCAGTTGTTTTCTTTAGTTTCGTAAATTCTTCTTCTCTTAAACAAGATAATATCTAACTCTTACAAATAAAAATTCAAACAAATTCGACAAATTTGTAAACGAAACAAATTCTCCGATCTATTTTACAAAGCATTTTTTCGCACGCCATTTCTCTCCCCGTGTTCTGATTGTCATGAGATCAAATTGATTTCAAAGTTTTCGTCTTTTTTTTTCTGCCAATCTTCTCAAACCAATAGGTATTCGGGAATAAAAATCTTTTTTTTCTTTTACAGATATTTGAGAACTTTCACCCTCTGTTCCGTGAAATAAGTGAATTTGATAAATATCACTGTAATCATTGAGTGGTGTTATCAAATATTCAAAATTCTTAGCAAAATGGATCTCTTTTTCCTCAAAAAAGTCAAAGTTCTTACACCAAAACCTAAAATTCATTTAAAATACTGTGTATTTTTCTTTTTCTATTCGTTTAATTGATAATAATTAATTAATGAAATTTAATTAATAATTATAAGCTAATATCATGACACAATAAAATTAAGATTCAGCTCGCATAATTGATCTCATGGGGAATAAACAAGTAATCGTTTAATGAATTTCAGATATTTCCTGCAACAAAATATGAACGAACATGAAAGTTATTAGAAAACCAAAGTTTTAAAATTGAAATTTTGTGCAAAAAAATATCTGAAGTCATTTATTTTGCTACAAACTGAATATACAAAAAATACCGGAAATGAAAAAAAGAAACACAATGTAAAGTTTGCATCAATTTGAAAAGGACGAAAATGAAATAAATTCACAACTATCTGAAAGGAAAGAAAGATAGTATAATAATTTCTGGATTTTAAGGAGAAAACAAATATGAAAAATAAATTATAATAATATTACAAATATTTATATTTTATAGGTACAACTTAAGTAGCGATAAAGCCAATCTAAAAAGCCTCAAATTGAAATAAAATAGAAATCATAATTTTAATAATAATCATAATTTTGCAACTCTCGCATCTTGCTACTGTAGCTGCATTGTAATTGTTGGAGTAAAAAAAAACTGAAAAAGTATATCTTGGCTTTCTTCTAATTCATTTATCATATTCATTAAATTATGAAAGGTTAAAGTTTACTTTGCAAGACCCCTCTTAGTAATAATCAGTGATGAATGTCAGTAGTAAAGTTTTTAGTTTTCTAGAATTCTGAAATTATGATAAATGATAATTATGATATTACGACAAAATCATGATGTCTTTTAAAAATTTTGTTGTTCAATTAGATTGCTGGTTCTGATCAATTTTTCAATTCGTTACTTATAATCAAACAATAATTATAATTTGCACGTATATATCAATAAAAATTTCACAATATTTAAAGTTAATGAAAATTTTTCTTTTAAAATTTCCTTAAAAGTTTCAAAAAATTCAAATTTTAGTTCAAATTTTTTCAAAATTTCAAGTCTCTTATATGAAATTAAACCTGTCGGGGCGATAAACAAATTTCAAGTTTAAAGAATGAAAAAAAGAAAGATTTGTAATCACGAGAAGTAATTAAAATAATGAAATAGACCACCGGAAAAATAATAAAGAACAGAGCAAAACAATTATTAGAAAGTGCGATGTGACAGCAACTTGACCGCCATCGCGATCCTCATCTTCATGCATTACCGTGTTTCGTTCGATTTCTACATTTTTGAATATCGAGTTGCTTTCTACGGGTGGCATCGTTGTCTTTGAATTCTGAAATGAAAAAAGTAACAATTTCTGGATGTTTCGGGAAAATTACCGAAGAATCATTTAATGGTTGAAGACACAGATGAAATGATGCTCAGAATCACAAGTTTTAATCATTGATTTCCCATTAAAGGATAATGAATAGAACTGCGTAACCTTGAAGAACAGCAATAAATTGAAGCAAAAAAAGGCGAAACTTTGAATAAATTGAAAACGTTTCTAAAAAACTGTTAAATAGACTTTGCCTAACAATTAAACTAAATTAAAAAAAGCAATGTAATAAAACTTTCGAGTCTGAAAAAAAAACATGATTAAATAACAAATTTGAGGATGAAATTGATCACCGTCATGCAGGATTTCAGTATGACATCTTTCAAATGTTGGCAAAGTTTGTCATCCTTATCGGTGCAGGTGCAATCAATAAATGTAGTGCCTTGCTGCGTTTTCAGCGTGTCATTTAAAAGTTCACGACAACGTGAACTGCAATCACCACGTGCTACCTCATTTTCGCATTCCGATGTAAATATCCCATATCGCGAACTGCACTGCAATGAATTACAAACTTGCAGAAAACGAAAAAAAAAAAAAAGAATCGAAAAAGAACGGATTTAAATGATTCTTTCTGTCTCAACAAATGATGAATTATTTCGTATTTCACTTAAGCTCTCAATAAAGTCATCTATCTTTTTTTGCTTTTTAAATAAATTATTTCAAAGTCATTTTGACTTTTAATTTGTCTAAACTTTTGGAACATTTTTGATTTTGGACAAAATTTTGATTTGCAAGAATCTGCACGATTTTTACATATTTTTCCTTAATTCTTTTGTTAGCTTGATTTAAACTTTTCAGACAAAAGTTTCATGATACTTTTTGATGCTACTGGGCAATGATAAAATGATAATTATCAACTAAATAGATTAGTGTCTAATGATTAGTGCTCATAATTTAATATTCATAACTCAATATTTATCAGTAAGATAAATCTAAATGAATTTTGAACGATCGATGCCATAAGTCTCTTTCAGATTGTAGACAATATGTTAAGATTATTTTTAATTTTTTTGACATGGTCATCCAAGAGTCAGAATATTATATCAAAAGTTTTTGTCTTTTTTAAATCAACACCAGTAGAATAGAACTTCTTAAATCGATCGAATTAAATCCATTTTTATCGTCATTTACTGGAATTTGTTTAGGTATGCAAATGATAACAGTAAGGAAGCAAGTTTTGTTTTAGAAAAGTTGGGAAAAATGTCAATTTCATGAATTGTTTTAAAAAATAGATGCATAGTTATGCTAAAAGTGGAATTTTTTAAAATTAACAAAAATGTGATAAAATTTCCTTATGTGGATCAATCTATTTTCAAAAAGTTACTTCATATCTCGTCTCAGTGTACTTTTATGAATATGGAACACGGAAATTAAAAAACTTACTAACAATTCCTATTTCAATAAAATATTTCCAATTTTTCCTTTTTTTTTTAAAATTTGTTCTTCAAAAACTCATGGAAGCATTTTTGAATGACGGAAAACCGAAAACTCACGACTTCGCAGAATGAATATTTTGCGAATTATTCTAAAATGTACAAGCAATAAATTTGCATAATTAATCACCACTTAATTAGTTCTCGCAGAATATTGATAAATTATTCATATTTTGAAATAGGAACATTAAAAAATGAAATTTTTCAATTTCTTTTTCTAAAATTAGCTAACTATAGGCGAAATTTGATTTCTTGGCTAAATTTAGGTTAGATCCTTCTGTGACCAGGAACGACTAGGCAACACTTGAGAATCATCTTCTAATTTAGCATCATCTGCTTTAAAAGTTATCTTTGTCTACTCGTCATTAATAAGCAATGAGAATAGCAGAATAATATTTTATTTCTCGAAGGAAATTCTTTAAAATTTCAAATTAAATTATTTTTTATTTGTAACAAGAATTATTGACAGGAAAAATGAATCGTTTGAAGTAAACTTACCATTAGATCAGCTTCACAGGCTAATTTCGCCAAATTACAATAAACCGGCAATTTGTTTGGAATTAAATTACACAATTCTAATTCGTATCTACCGGGAATGCACGAAATATCGGTTCGTAGAAGTGATCGCCCCAAACGATTTTGGTATAAATTCAGCACTGCATTCCGACACTGCGGTTGACATGTATTTGTTACACTAAAAAGTAATTAATTAGTAATATATCATTTTTTTTAGTAATTATTTCCTCTTTTCCCACCAACAAACAATCCATTGGTCATTTGGTCACTGCTATGCATTCTTCTCTCAATTTCTAAATAAGACTATTTGTGAAATATTCGTTGAACTCTAATAAACTTTATGCATTTATTCTTTATTGCTTATCGTAGAATTACCGTTCATATTATCGCTCATTTGTGTTTTCGCAGATTGAATGCTCAAATAATAGAGAAGACAACAAAAAAGGAAATAAAATAGAGATGAAATTAAATTAAAATAATGCTCATTCTGCCACTAAATTTCTTCACCTCTGATTAAAATCTGATTAATTCATTATATCACTTTAATTATATCACCTAATTGACATAAGTTACGTAGTTTTTCTAATTCATAGAAAAAGCGTATAATATTTACAAATTTATGATGTTTCTATCAGAAGTAATTTATTACACGTAATAGAAATCAATTATTTGGCGTTGCAGGAAGAAATGCTTTTAATTATTTGTGCTGACAATGGACAAATTTTTCATTGAGAAAAAAAGCTTTCAAGGAATCAAACAATTAAAATATTCATATAATGAACATAAATTTAAATTTAAGGGGAACAGTGCAATTTTATTTCACAAGGAATTCGAGATCTTCCCATAAAAAATTTTTTTAAATTAAAAATTTAGAATTTAATTTTAAACTTTATTTGATGAAAGTGGGAAGTGGTAAAAAATAAAATATAATGCCAAACATAAAAAAATATTCCTAGCAGGCACTGAAAAGTGTTGGTTTTTGAGGAACTGGAAATTTCGAAATTTCCATTTTAATTCCAATCCTTGATAAATATAATGAGGATTTTGAAATTTTTAAAAGTGAATTAAAATGAAGGAATCTGTCGGTAATCCTACCAGAAAAAGAATAAAATTATTAGAATGTCACTGATGGGATTATAATTGGAATTAAAATTGAATAATGCATTCATTTACATACTATTTCCGACAAAAAGTAATTGGATCTAAGAAGTTTGATGAAAAAGTTCAAGGAATCTGCGGCTGCTTTGGAGAATTATGATTTGTTGTTTTTAGGATTACTTTATCGGAGTGGAACAATCTTCTGCTTTTATTTTAAGATAAGACAGCTGAATTAAAAGAAGCAAAATTTATGAATTATTTAGAAGAAAAAAAATAGGAAAGGAAAAAATGAAAGTTACGTTATTTCTGATGAAACTTCAGTCCATTGTATGCAAATACGCCAGATAAATATGTTAAATAAGCTAAATTGTTAAATTTAAGTATTCATCGTTGAATAAAGTGAAATAAATAAATGACAAAGGCCTCTCTTTATTAAGCAATAATTAACATAGTCCAGAATTTTTGAATTTCTTTAGATTTCAATTCCTTGTTCATATCTTGAAATTGAGCATTCAGGCTGAATTAAGCATAATTTCCTTTTCAAATTTAAATCATACTTTTGAAATGTCACAATACTTTCATTGCTGAAAGAAATACATGCGGTTATACTTATATTCACATCCAAATAAATTCATTCACATCAAGTGCCATTGAAAGAGTACGATAAATGAATTTGTTGTTATGACTGCGTCTAATCTACTCCTCCCTTTCAAAGTTTGCTAATTATTATTAACAAATAAGTTTTCAGTGCCATTTTCTCCCAATCATTTTGCTTCGCACTACTTGAATAGTAACAATGAAAGATATAATTTGTTCCTGTTTTCATTCAACAACAAAATAATTGGATGTAATCTTACAGAGCTTTCCATTCATAGTTGATGCAACTGAAAAAGAAAAAAGTCACGGAAAACTCACGTACGTGAGAAGTTGCACTGAAATAGTACGGTAGAATAGGTTACATAAAACAAAATATAATTCAAAAGAACGAAATATAATTCAAACAAATTATAAAGAAAGAAAAAAAAAGGCAAAATGGAAAGTAAAAGTTTTTACTTGAAATAACCTAAAGAAGTAAACAATTTTTCTGAAATACTTGTGTCATCATAACTACTGATAAAACCGGTCTTTTCTACCATTGTAATATCATCCATTCATATACTTATGTATCTAACATTGATCGATGATAAATCAAACTGAGGATAAATAATGTTAAATTTAGTATCAAATCGCGGCTATTTTCGTAATCAACAATACTAAATTAATTGGGTTAATTTGTAAGAGATACAAGTTGTCACCAGTAAAAATTTTATGGTAGAATTAAATAAAAATAAGAAGAAATTTTAATGCTAAATAAAAGAGATTAGATATATTTCAGATAAAGTAATTTAAAAAATAAAATTTAAAGCAATGAAGATAAAAAATTTAAAACAATTAAAAGTGATGAAGTCAATTTAGTAACTAAAAGTAAAAAAACTAAAAGTTAAGAATTAAAATAATAAAGTTTTCTTTTTTGCTCATCTTTTTGTAGAACAGAAAAAAAAAAACAGAAAGAAAAACAAAAACCAAAAAAAAAAACGACTTGCTTCTTTTAATTTTCGCTTCACACAAAAGTTTCCAAAAAATTAAAAATATAGAAAGTTTAGCAATGAAATCTGGCTTTCCTTTTTTTCGACCAAAAATCATCCAAGTCCAGGAAATCTATGCTTTGTTGTTCAAACGAAACAACTAATACTAATTATTGATAAAGTTTTATGAGGAATTCAATTCATACTGCCTGATTTATAGCGCTAATCTCGACAATTTACTACAAGACCAATAAGCTGTCGATCTCATTGTCAAATATAAGAAGAATAATTACATAAAGTTTTTCCGCTCTTTTTTTTTGCTTAAATTCGTATTAAAATAGAATTTTTTCATTGGAAATAAGTAATTTTCAGATGTATTCTAAACTGTATTATTGTGGTTCCACATGTAGCTGCATTCTGCACCACTATTGCCCCAGGATGTATTCGCTAAAACACCGAACAGTTCTGGAGTCTCTTCTCAAAAGATCCAATTGGTTCCAGAATAATAATCATTTCTCCTAGTACATCCCCTCACACTTCTCTGTCACTGTCAATATTTTTTAATTTTACATTCAGTTTAAATTGAAATTCTGTTCCTAATGATAAATATTTTGTTTTCTGCCATTTAAGCTCAAATTAGAAGACTTTTTAAGTACTTAGCCTGCATTATTCCAGAAATGGAATATTTTAACAACAATCTTTAGATCCGTCCATTCATTTATCCCACAATTCATTTTTGTTTGCTTCTCGCACAAATATTTTCATACCATTGATAATGCAAACTATCCACGGTGTATAGTTAATTATAAAGTTTATGTTTACATTTCAAGCGAATTTCAAAAATAACAAAAAAAAAAAACTATTTGACAAGTTAAAACTCAGTTTGTGTACTTCTAAAATAATTCAGATTTTCATTATTACAAGCATAACTTATGGTTATTCTTGTTGTAATAAACCTAATAACAACTTCATTGATTCTCAATTTTTTCTATGACAATAAAACAATGCTGAGCCAATGTTTGGCTAAATTGATAAATTTATATTTTATAAACGACATAAATTTAACAAATTGTATGTTTATCTACTAATAAAAAGAAATCATTGGATATTTTCAGTAAAGATAAACATGATGTAATTGAATTTTATGATTTTCATCAAACATAAAGAAATATTAAAAATTAAATCATTTTCTACTTCTTTTCTATGAAGAAATCGGAGAATCCTATCGAAGATTAACGGCAATCATAAAAACTAACAGTTAATTGTCAACGAATAAAAATTCATTTTTAATAAAATACAGGCAAAAAAGAGAGAGATAAGGGGAAAAAGACATTAACAATAATTATTCATTAAGCACTTAATTGCTAATAAATTTATGTCACACTGCCTCGGAAGGATTTTTTGGCTAGTCCTGCTCATGCTGTGAGCTAATAAAATTATTGGTACTGAAAAGGTTATGTCCTATTTTTATAATTTTAGTTTTATTGTGGAGTATTCTTTGTTTATGTGTTTTGGTTAACATAATCACATGTTTTTATCGATTAGACCGTTGAAATAAATTTTGAATCAAAAAGAAACCGTCGAAAGTTAACTTCGAGATATATAATATTTACATGATTGTTATGTATTGAAAGCATATTCATTTCACATTTAACAATTCATCCATATCTAAGAAAAGTTATTAAATACCAAAACATTACATTCTTTCACGTAACACACGTCAGATTCGCAGTAACTGACAAGAAGGTCTCGATTTAAACTGCGTAATTAAAATTTTGACGATTTGAAGATAAGGAATGCATCCCATATTATATATCTAATGTTCGCATTTTCCTCCCTCGTATGTTTATACAATGAGAAGAAATTTAAAATTCATGTTAAAATTTAAAATTTTAAATTTATTGTAGTTAAAATTTATTCTCAATTACTTTGTAATATTATTTATTCAAAAATTGAGATTTTTTACCAAGTAGACTGAAGTACAGCTAATCGATGAACACAATCCGTATTCTCTTCACATGCTGCATTTGCCCTTTGACATTCGACAGAATAATTCGGACTTTGTGCTTCGGCTAATTTCGTTGCAAAAAGGAATAAAAATAATTGTTGTTGCATTATCGATTGCCTGGAAACGAATTGAAAATTATTACTTTAATATTTGTAATAAAGTAAACAAAATCTGCTATTAGTTGGTGGCTAATAATCTCCGGCATTATTAGATCATTGATAATTGGTCAACTAATTAATGAATATCCTACCAGTTTCCAGATATCTCGGTCAACATTTACCACATGTACGTTTATGTTCAACTCAATTTCATGTTTATCTTAAAAATTCTCTTAACATCATGTACATCAATCATTATGTCACAATAACATTTATCATAAAAGTGAGCATATTACATAAAGATGAAACTTATTTTAAGTTATCAGATTACTGTACTAAATTTGGTCTCTTAAAATGAATGTTTCCAAACTAAGATAAATCAAAAAATTGGGAAAACATTATGTCATAAAACTAGTTATTGCGATGAGATCTGCTATTTATAACAAATATCCTTTCTATTTATTAAATCTATCAGTAAATAAATTTTAAAAAAAAAAAGTGAAAATATTGACGACGGATCTTCAAAAAGACGAAAAGCAATGTTAAGACTAATATTGTGATCCTATTTAAAAAGATGTATAAAAGCTGAGCTTGGTATGCGGTTTTATTGAAAAAATACCAATATTTCCGGGAATTCCTGAAATGATTTTGATGATAATGGATATAATATGATTATACTAATACAACTGTACTATAACGAGATAGATAACTTTATAAATATAATTTAAATTTAAAGGAGAGGAGAGAAATGGTTGTGAGATTAGATTGGATAAATATTTAGTTGAAATTGGGCTGTCAACAATTGAAATTTAAAATCTGACAAATGGTAGAATGAGGGAATTGTGCATAATGCATAAACCTGGGAAAGCAATAGCAAAACTCGTCGAATGGCACTTTTGTCCTTCAATCAGTCCATTCAACCGTCCTCAAACTGTCCTTTCATTAACGATGTTTCCGTCAAGTCAAGCAGTAAGTCTATTCAATTGGGATACTATTTGTTAAAATTGAAATAGTACAAATCTTAATCCAATAGAACTGAATTTCTCAACGACTATTCAGTTCAAATTCATTCATCTTTAACCACACATCATTTCAACTATGACCTTTGATCTTAAATGATATAAAATTTATTTATTAAAAGATTTTATATTTGAAAAACTTCGATTTCAATGCATTTGAAATAGTTATCATTGATGAAACAATCACATCTTTCTACAACAAACTATTTTGCGCAATCTTTAAATTTCTTCTCGAATTATTTAAATATTTGAAAAAAATCATCATTTTTATATTTTGGCATTTATAAAATGAGATAAATTTGAAATTTTCTAAAATAGAAAAAGTATTGATTCAACTTTCATTCAGGATTAACGGAAAAATGGATAATATAATAAAATTCTGGCAAATGATTTCCTCTTCTACAATTTGAAAAATTAGATTAAACCAAAATTTTCCTCTAATTTTCACATCAAATTTAATTTAATCGTAATAAATGATTGAAAGTAATAATGAAATACCCGAACATTAAGGCCGATGATTTAGCTTCATCATTTCATCTACTAAATTTGATCTCACCTCATAATACTTCAGAAATGAAATACTGTAGAAATAGACCACTTGAAAGGAATGAAGATGAACTCCTTCATTCTTGCCTCACGACGAATGGATCTAGTTTCTCCTCAATTTATGTTGCGATTAAATTAGGTCTCGAAAGCGGGCAAGTTGATAGAAGTTGAGATAGATGAAAGATTGAGGAAAGTTAGGAGGAGAAGGAAGGAGGGACAGGTTTGGCTGGATCATTGAGTAACCAACTAACTGTACAAATGTAAACAGTTGTCAAATTTTAATCAAATTTACTTCTTCTATTCCCTTTTTCTTTCTTTACAATTTCTTGTAAATTTACATTTTTTTTTTTTTTTTTTGTTATTTTTCAACTAATTTTCTCTCAAATAATATGGTGAGAAAAAACTGATGACGCTGAGATTCAGAATTTATATCATAAACTTTAATTGATATAATTCAATGAGAGAATTCTGCGAAAAAAAAAAAAACTCAAATTACCATGAAATTCTTTGATGACCAGAGAAACAATCAACAATCTATAACAAAATCTAGAGCAATACAATAAATACAATCATTTTTGAGTTGTGCATGATTGATATTCTCTGTTATGTCCTATATTTTTGGATAAATATTTTCCACCGTTAATTCTTTGCATGCTAATTTCGATCTGACAGGGATTTTCAGTTTCAATCTCAAAAATGAAAAGGGTCATCTTGCGTTCTATCCCATTATATTACATGATCGTACCTGGATTGAATAAATTTGAATTTTAAATAACAAATTCGTATATTTTGCTCCATAAACTAGCCCATACAAATCCTCTTCCTGTTATTGTTTGTATATATATATATATATATATATATATATATATATATATATATATATATATATATATATATATATATATTATCATATTTACAATTATTGTTGCTGATGATGGAAACAGAGAATAAAAAGAGAACAACGGGAATAAAAGAGATTAGACAAGAGAAATGGAGAATTGTGAATAAATTATAGCAATATAATATAAAATTCAATCCTGTCATTATAACAAACAAATACAAACTATTAACAATAGTTATTGTTATATTTACAATTATTGTTGCTGAAATTCTGTCACAATTTATAAGTTTAAAAATTGAAATATTTTCGCGCAATTTCTAATCTTAACGAACAATCGATTCCACCCTATAATCATTTCACGTCATTTGCGCAAGAATGAAGTGAAATTTCACTGAGAATTCAATCGAAGATATATTGTGAAAAGGAGATTTTTATAGAATCTTTGACATCACAAATCTTATCAAATTCATGATATCATTAATTCTACTATTGGCTATCTATGAAAAACAATATCCGATGATTTACGAAACTATAGTTTCCAAAAATTTCCAAAAAAAGTAAATAAAATATTTTCCATTGAGAAATGGATTGACGAGGCATCTGCTTGAATTTCAAATTCAAATTCAGTAGAAGAAGAAAGATGAGAATTAATGAATATGACACAAAAGATGAAATAAATTGTCAATCGTCAACTCTCACCTGTTATGAAAAGATAACACTAATAGTAGCACCCTTCACATAAACTGCTGTTACATCCTATTTATTTAATTACTTTATTACAAGGCGAGAAATAGCTAACGTTTCTGTCCTAATTATCATAGTCGTATCACCATCACTGAGCAACAGGAAGAAACTTTAGTCGTTCAGTATTATTATTGCTATCACTATTGTTTATTATTATCATCATTATTACAATTAATTTTTATTGTTATTATTAATGTATTGATAATACATTCTTATCATAAGTTGATAGTCTAATAAGAATATTTCTCGTTAGTTTATACAGTATAAGATCACGATGCCTACTGAGCTAAGTGATTGGATGAATCTTGCGATTTCAAAAATATAGTTTTTTCACAAAATTCTATCGAAATGAAGCCAGCTAAAAAATATCTGACAGATATGAAAATTCTTGAAGTTTTCGGAAAACTTATATTAATTTAATTGAACATACCAGTGACTAATAAATTAGTATTTCAAACATTGAAAAAAAAAAACAAATAAAAGTGTTTAATAAGATCGAGTGACTGAAATCCAATACGAATCTGCTTAAAGTATTGAATTTTCGAGCACATTCTGTGGACGAAAAATTTACCAGATTTTGTTCTCCAGAACTGAAATTTTTTTATCGATTTTCTCGGAGTCAAAATATTGCATAACGCATTATTTTTCATAACTGAAATATTCTATACCGATTTTTGCCAATTTTTGAATGCTCAGTGCACAATATCAATCGCTATCATTTCTCGAAAATGGAAAATATTCTAACTTTCTAATTGTTTGTCTCATAATGTGATTCCTAGCATCATGATTTGTCACATAACAGCTGCACCGTTATCTTTGAACAATCTTTACAACTCCACTTTTTTAAAAATCCATATATCGCATACACGGTCGTCTTTAATTATGAATAATAATCCGTCATCGACCCAGCCACTATAAGAGCAAAAATTTAAAAAAATAAAAATTGCTTGCAATTACTCACTACTGAGAAACCAAATTTTATTGTAAATCAAAGCGATAAATGTTGCTAATAAATGTTAACTTTCTGTACTTCTCCATATCTGTCTCAATCTCAGCTAAAATTATCGATAACAGAATTTCCCTCTTTTCAATCAAATACAAAAAAGTGGATAATTAAGAAAATAGTAATATCAATAATCTGAGATGCTAAATCGTTTTGAAGAACTGCAAGGTCCTGATAATTCTACAATGTGCATTTGAGGAAGAAGTACTGTGATCTTCCCAGTATCATCAAAAATTCAGTTCAATTTGATCATTTTCAAAATGATAATGCATTTATAAACAGTTAAATAACAATAAAATGTAACAACTAATTTTATAATAGTTAAAAAAAAAAACATAAGAAAAAATTCAAAAAAAAATACTGAATGTTTGAATGAAAATTTTTTCCAAAATAAAATAAACTTGATGGCGGTAAAAATAAGTAGATACTTGAAAATTATACTGTTATATTACCTTTTGATTATTTCCTAATCATGGCAAAAGATGCCGTTTAATATTCTGCATATCTGGATCAAGAATAAAAAGGATTTGGAAAATATAAAGTATACAACTAGAACTTTATCAGACAATCATGGCTTATCTACGAAATATTTTTTGCATGAAATCGAATAAAATTAGAGCAATAGATTTCGTTGGCCATACACATAAATAAATATTAACAGAACCATTATTTGATGAAGTTATAGTTAAAACCGTATTCTATTAATGAGTAGAACGAAATGATAGAATTAAGGCACAAAACTGAGGCATATTTTAAAAATCTGATGAATAATAAAGCAATTTAGCAAAAATATTGAACCCGTTTTAAGATAAAAAATAAAATTAAAAACTGAACAACAAGTACTAATATTCTAAATACAATGCACAAAAAATTAAATAGATATTCAACTGCCATAGTACTTTATCACTATTATGAGAATTGAATTTCTATTTAATCATAGATTTATCCGAAGCAACACACTGTATAACGTTCAAGTTACACTTCGATTATAGGATTTAAATATTTATAACACTCAATAAAATCTATATAAAATATTACTCCTTCTGCACATTGTATTCTTCGTATACAATAACAGCAATAATAATAATAATATATAATAAAACAAAAATTATCCAATTCTTTAAAGATTTATTGGATGGCCCATCTTTCTTTTAATCCCCTCAGTAACTTTCAAAAAGATTTATAAGTAGAAAAAGAATGTTAATTTTGCTTACTCACTTCTTGGTATAATCCTTATTTTATTTTAAGGTAAGCTTTTCCAAGAATAAAAATTTGAAAATTACAATTCCACAAAAAAGTATATACCCATTCCATTTTTTTCTCTCTTTCCATTATTTCAATTTATTGATGAACTACTGTGCACTAAATTCATCCAAGCAGAAGAAGCAGCACAACGAACTAATTCATCGAATTGCTCTCGCACTGTATGACCAGCTTCCATCAACAATGACCTAGATTCATAGCACTTGCGCTCCTGAAAAAAAAAAAAAATAAAAAAACAACAATAAATAGAACTCGAACTCAAATTATGATTTTTTAGAATCAATAGCTTTTTTTCTTTACCATAATTATTACCATCCTTACCATTTAAATATATTTTAAAATTTAAATTTAAAAAAATATTTTTTTAATTGGTAAGGATGGTAATAATTATGGAGTTAATGAATTATGTTCAAGAAAAAAAGCACAATAGCGAATGAAATAGTGGGGCTTTGATCTTATCTTCTATCAGTACTCTACATCCGCAAATTTCATGAATCAAGTTTCTTTTATTTCCAAATTTAATTTAAAAAGGATGAAGAGAACGCCTCATTTTTCTCCTTCAGGTCATTTATAATCCGAAAAAAATTCCGTTCTTAACAAACGTAGAAAGTAACACTTTTTAGAAAGAACAGAAAATACCTTTGCAAGCAATTTCATCTGCAAAGGTTCATCATTTTGAGTCGTGAAAAGAAATACGGCCTGTTGTGCTTCAGGAGTGATGATTACGAGATGCTGCAAATTTACCGTAAATCTAATTTAATATTTAAACTTATTCAAATGACAAAATGGAAACTGTTAATTTTAGAGCATAGAAATATACATAAACAGAGATTTTTAAAACTATTCATATATTCACGATATTAACCGTCAAAAACATTCTTCAACTTACTAATTAAACTGGAATATGAATTTGAATAAAACTATAGAGAATACAATGAAACTTTATTGAACTTAAACATTTGGGAAGGAAATTAAAGCAAATCAATTTCAGAATAATTTGTGATAAACATCTTGACTGTCTATGAACACCCATTTCTTGAGCAGCCTAATTTAGATTTAACTTATATCAAATGTATCGCAATTCGATATTCAATATTCAAATTTCCAAAATTTTTTATATATTTCTTTTCTACATAAAATCCGTCCCACATCTATTAACGATCATTAAATCAATGCAATGAAATCATAATAATAGCTAATTTGATTAAAAATAAAACAAAAATATTATTTATCATTAATTCATAGATATTTGAAGTTCCCAGATCAAAATCTAGCGATTCGATTTGGAATATCTGCAAACCAATGTATACTCATGGTAATGAAACCGATATATATCATGGTAATGATAGTTTCCCCCTTTCGTTTCTTTTGCGTATTATCTAGTTACATTTTTTCATTCATCTACCAAAAATCCTACTAGCCATTTAATCCTAAAGTGAATTCAACAAAATCTTCAAACGCCTACTTTGAAACGTTTAATACGAAAATTATGATATAAGTTTAATAACTGAACATATTACGTTAATTATAACATGTGTAATAAAAACTAATAATTTTCAGAATAAATACCTCTTTCACAGATGAACAGAATAATCGACATTTCTGCAGACCAAAATGTTGAATAAGTAATTTGAAGAAATTTCCAGAATTCAGGTTGCTAACTACTGAATCCAATAATGGTTCGTATGTATTCAAGGATTCAGATTTAACATAACCCAATAAATTATCCAAATCTGTGGTTGTAAGAGATGTTGAAAGTACTAGCCGTAATACTGAGGTTACATCATGACTGTGATGTGCTAATAGCTTCCATTGTTCAGTCATTTCAATGGTTTCACGCTTTGTCACATGTTTTTCTAACATGTCATCCCAAAGCTGAAAGAGCAAACAATAAAAAAAAAAAAAGATTAGAATTTTTTTTTCACAAAAAAAAAAGTTTTCCCTATCTATAATAATTTTGTTATGATGCAGAATTAAATTGTGCTCGAAAAATCTTTGTCCCATGTCGCTATATCAAACGTCAGATTTTTAAGACGGAGTTAGAGAAGATTCATGAACTTAAAAAAAGGCATATGAAGTAGAAAAAAAAAAGTAAATTTAACTTCAAATTTACCTGGTTTCTTTTGCAATGCCATACAGCATCCTCAACTACCATTTGTAGTTTTCGTTTATAATGCATAACGCTATCCTCCAATTCTTCTTGCAATCTCTTTTGGCGTCTATTCATGTAATAGATGTAAAAAGCTTGCTCACGTGGCACTATAGCAGGTGGATTCGACAGCATGATATCGTCTTAAAAAAAAAGATTTGGACAAAACTATATTATTTTATCTTTAAATTTCCTCCTGTCAAAAAACTATGCCTTATTTTGGTACTGTTAAATATTATTCGTGAATGCAACAAAACAGCAAAGTTTGCTTTTTAATGAATGTTGAACATTGCGGAAATTCCAGAAAATCTGTTGCAAAAAACATATACCTCGCAGCTTTGTTCTAGTTCTTCGATGTCTCAAAGGTGCAATGCTTTGAATAGATAATTTATGCGTTTTTTCATTTGACATTGTATCTGAAATTTATTTTGAGAAAATAATTTAAATCTTGCAGGAATAAACTGATGAATGTCATTCAAATTCAATTACTTAAAAAATTATGATTGGAATTAATCGAAAAAATATTTAACAGACGTTATAAATATATGTCTGAATGTTGACAAAAATTTCTTTTGATTACATTATTTTAGGATCACTGTTTCTTTTTTCGACATTGCTAAAATTCCTATTTCACTAAATTAAGTTATATAAGAAGTTAAACAGACGCAAAAATAGGTCTAAAATATCTTTCTCCAATAGAAAGCACTATTAATATCATTGGATTATGACAATATAAATTGTTTATAATATCAACCATTTGAATGGTTGCGCAGAAATGCTGTTCCTTTTGTTGATCCATTATTGCCTCCACTGTGGCATCTTCGCCTAATATGAGCGACTGATGCATACCATGCGCTTTTTGCATTGCTGGAAACATTTTTAATTGATAATTGTTGGATCAGTAATAAATACTGAGAAGAAATGAAGAAAAAATCTGAGCAAATTTAAATTTAAATTTTGAAGTTGAATGCAACTGAAAGATAAAAAGGAAATGATTATGTGTTGGCTTTATAAAAATAAAGGATTGGTTCTATCATTCAGCCCCAATCTTTTCAAAAGAAAAAAGTTCTAGTTTAAGAAATACTTTGAAAGAGAAACAAATACATGGTTCAATTCAAGCGACCAGAACAACGTCACTCTTTTCTTGAGAGGTATTATAAAGTCTGCTTTGTGAGCCAGTTAATCGTATGAAATAGTCTATCTTTAGTCTCCCTCAACGATCTCCGGAAGTTCTCCACCGATTGCTTTCAAATTTTGATAAATAAGCGCGTGCTCTTATATAAATACACTTTTTTTACGTGTCATGTCCGTGACAACTATAATTAAGTGAAGGGGCGGAGTCTATTGATAATCGCCTTCCTTTTTTTTCTTTATTATCCATCTTCCTCCCAACTCTCCCTCTTTCTCTACCTCTTCTCGAGTAAAACATGCGGTTAGAACAAGACTATACGGCAAATATAAAAATAAACGGATGACTTGGGTAGAATAAAATTAGAATTAAAAAAAAAAAAAAAAAAACTGCTATCAACAAAACGCTCCAACATTTATCAATGAATTATTATTTTTCATTATTATTTTTTCCTTTATTCCAAAGTCATTCCTTTGCAACCCCCAACTAGGGTCAATGTCGATCATCCTCGCGCGCCAACAAAGACGCATCATGATCACGCGCTAACAAAGGCGCCCTTTTCTATCATTTTATATGGGGATGTCAACGGGAGCGATTTAACGCTCCAACTCAGGTTTTTTTCCCTTTACATCGTTTTCTCCTTTTTTACGTCAATAAATTTATCATTAGATTTGTTTTATTAATAAAAGTGGTTTGTAATTGTTGAGTAATAAATAATGATAAATAATAATAAATAATAACAAGTAATAAAGAATAATAATAAATAATAGCAACGCGATATAAAAATTACAGAGACGCGTATCATGCGCATATTCGAATGCAACGTTGTGTCAAAATTTCAAAACAATAGATGAGGACTTTCCGATATCTAAGATTTTGAATTAATATAGATAAGACGCGTGTTTAAGAACTTTCGGAGGTTTAAAATTTTTGAACAAACGAACATTGAAATTTCTATTTATATAGATTAGCTAGAGCCGGACACGCGAAGCAATCTGGCTCTAGCTAATCTATATAAATAGAAATTTGTCTAGTTCCAGCTAGTATGTCTTACTTATCTGGCTCCAGCTAGTATGTCTTATTTATCTTTTAAATACTATAGACTAAATTAAGAGAATAGTTAGCGTAACATATAGCTTATTTTAGATGATCTCTAAATAGATTATCATTATACTGAATTAGAATCCCATGAAAATATATATGTAAAAGCAACATAACTTTAAGCTACATGATTACATATCGCATGATTATCAGTGCAGAAAACTGAAAATCAGGATAGTCTAAAAACAGTAATAAAAGAATAGCAAATTAAACGCAGAACTTAATAAATAATTGTTCATGGTTCTATTTTCTTAAAAAGAAAGCAATAATATTCATTATTATTTTATATGAAAATTATGCCATAAAGTTTATGCAAATAGAAATAGCAAAAAAGTAAGTTAGGAAAGATGGTGGGATTTAAAAATAAGAGAGATTTGTAATACAAAAACCGAGAGTGAAAAACAGACCTGAGCAAATGCTCTATTTATTGTAAATGGGGGAAAAAAATCGAACTGATTGTCGGTATACAGTAAAGATATCGAATTTAAGAAAAGAAAAGAAAACAGAAAAATTATGGAATACATCCAAAATTTAGGTTTAATAATGCAGAAAAAAGACAGGCAATTATCCTAGCAATAAATTCTTCATAGGTGTTCGAGCAAGCAAGTTTCTAAACTTTGGTCCAAAACTTTGAATGGAGCATGAAGTGGAGTATTCAAACATAAGGACACAAATTAATAAATTATATGACTATATCATAACTTATCGCTTTATTTGTGACCAATAAGAATATGGTCAAATTTTGATTATTCACATACTTCAAATTACAATTTGAAGCCTAAATCACTTTAAGTTGCGGTTAAATAAGTATAAATTCAAATGAATAATTATTGATCAATATGAACATTCTGAATCACTAACAATCATTGATTCGTAAAACCATGAAATGTAGTTCAGATATACTTAAAAATCGACTTACTTTTGTGCTGTAGCGCTTTCAGTACTTTTTCTATAATTGTTCGTATTGCAGTTTTCATTCAAACCTTCGAGTTTTTTAAATTCGCCGTTTATTTTTGCATCATGTTTGAAATTCGTATTTAATTGCAAACTTTCGTCTAGTGGGTCAGCTAAATAAAACTTATCAATTTAAAAAAGAAAAAAAACTAACGTATGGAGTTTAATGTATTTTTTCACTTACATAGATAATTCATAACTGGAATTTCTGATAAAATTTACTTTTTTCATGCGAAACCAGTATAACATAAAATTTTATATTCAATGTTTTTGCAGCGTAAAGTTGATTTTCATGAACTATTACTCGAATTTCCTTATAAGCTAATCCAAAACAATCCTGAAATTTATGTTAAATTCAAATAAGAAATTACAAAGAAATAGAATATCGGAAAACTTTTATGAAGAAGAAAGTAAAAAAAAAAAATCAAGAAAAGTTTCTACCCTATCACCTTCCGTAATAATCATAAATTGTCCAGGCATATCCATTTCAACTGTCTTCAAACGTACTATGCGCCAATTATTACGTTTTTCATCCAACAAATACTCCCAAACCTTCTGATTTGTTACCGGTAGATTAGGAAATGTCATCTGAATACGAATAAAAGGATTTAATAGATCAATATTTCCGGATATAATCGATGCATATTAACAAAGATATTTTTTTAAATTTTATGTCAAATAATAAATAAGGTAAAATTTGGTAAATTCCGAGAAACACAACTAACTTTTTCTTCATAAATACAGTTACAAGCATAAGGTGGGCGACAATTGTAGTATTGCAAAAAATCAATTAAAAAATCGTTCGTATTGTATCCGTAATTGAAAAGAACCTGAAAATGATAAGCGATAAGCGGTATAATTATTATCTAATTTTTACTTTACCAGCTATTTTTTTAAAATATTCAAATCACCTTTAAGGATGTGAAAAAAGTCTGCTTGATTTTGCTGGAATATACCTCAATAAACAATGGAAATATGAGATCTAATAACTTAGTGCATACATTCTTCATCAAATCATCTACTGTTAACTCAAGTGCAGACATAACAAACATGATTTCCAAGTTTGTGAATTTGAATAACTTTCTACAAGCAATAGCTTTAAATACAATTCATTTGGTCTTCATCTAGTAAATTATGAATGAGTTTCTACACCTGTTGTCCACCGATTAAATATGTAGCAACCATACGTAAATGGAAATCATATGTGAATGAATGAACGTGAGCCTTTGATATAATGCTATCTTTCAAGACATGAAGATTTCTTTGATCATTATAATCAAAGTTCTTATCACATTTTATTTTTAATCGATCCAGTTGTGCAACATTCCACAGTAAATACTGAACGCTGAAATTTCAGAAACTCTGGTACAACTTTTGAAAGAACGTAAAAAAAAAAAAAAACAATAATCAGAATCTCCTTCGACTTTTGTGTCGAAATATGGAATGTCATAACGGAAAACATGTTGAATAAACTTTCGAAAACTATAAGTTTAGTAGATTACTGCAAAGGAATGCAGTAAATCTAATTGCATAGCGAAAAATCGAAAATAGGAGATCGTTTTGATTGCAGATAGGGAAATTTAACTGATGCAATTCTTTAGGTGAATTTTGCCAAAATCTTTCTGAAAATTCAATTTCAATTTCAACGAACCTGAAATGTGGCTCAATAATTGTAATATGAACGAATAAAATACCACCGTCACAAGCTTTATACATCCAAACATTAGGTGATGATCCAGTATTCTGAAATTTAACAAGATAACATGACGGATATCTTAACTACATCTAATAGTATATGTTAATGAGGAATTATTTTGCTATTATATTGTATAATTTTTTAGGAAGTGAAAATTATTTGATAGAGGTTTAAATTTCGGAAAACTTCAGAATGAATGAAGTTTTTGCAGAACTTGACTCAAAAAAAAAAAAAAAAAATGAAACAATTTTATTAGCATTCAGTGTTTAGAAAATATACCTGCATGTCATAATGCAAACTATAACGAACACTTGCTTGCCTTGTTACTGGGGTAATGGTTGTTACATTCAACAACCTTAGTCCATTCTTCTCTAGATATTTCACATAACTCTATAAAAAAAAGATATTGGTCAATGTCTCCCTAACTTTAGAAATACGAAAACTGTTAATAAATTTTGTACTCATTCTACAAATTATCAAACTTCCGTAACTTTAATTAAATTTCTGTCAATTTGAATAATCAAAATTTACAATTCAGCACAATTCCAATTATTAAAATTTATAAACTAAACAATTATCTATATTACTTAAATAATCGACTCGTAGTTTATTTTTGCAAAAATCATTTAAAAAGCTTGGTAATTTTTAACAAAATTTTCAAAAAATTTCCTGCTAATATTTCCTGGAAACTTTTTTGAAAACGATTCAACAGAAGCTTTTACCTCAACAAGCATAAACTGTATCTTCAGACAGCAAGGTTCATCCTCGTCTAAACTTTTTGTAAACTTTCGTAACTTGTGATCGGATGAATTTAATAATGCACTGAAGGTGTTTGAACGTGTTTTGCGTACCTGGAAAATGTAATATATGTTCATAATGATAATTTTATGTATAAAACATAATATATAATCAGAAAAATCAAATAATTTTAGCTTATTTGATTTTTATATAATTTCTTCATTTGTTTCACCTTTTATTTCATTTATCACTTTGAAAATTTTCAACCATGATCCGCATTGTGAATGCCATCAGTAAAAACAGTAGTATTATTTAGCTTTCGATTCACTTTTCAAATTAAAATCATCGAAAATTTTCAAGCTAAAATTATTTGAAAAAAAAAAAAGCTAAAATTGAATTCTGTCTAAAAAATTAACGAAATTTCTTGAAAATTTTTTTGATTACTACCATTTTTGACCAAGCTTCAACTATTTATGGAGTTATTTATGATGTCGTAAAAGATGATTCTACTTTAAACATCTACTAAGATACAAGCAATCTTATTTTGTACCAGAATATTTTGAAAATCCTTATCTTCGGAAAAGATTTATTTAGGTGATATGATATTTTATCTCTATGCATATACCAAAGTTACGAAGAAATTACATGCGATATTGATGAAGAATTTTCAAAAAGTGACATTTTCGAGACACTGATTTGTTGCACAGGTGAATCGGCTATCACTGACTGTTCAAGACTGAAATGATAAATTTTTTAAATATGGTAAAGATGAAAAAATTCACTGAAAAATTCAATTCACTGGTTACAAAATAGCATTTACGCTGTAAAAATACGATAAGCTCCAAAAATAATAATTTTATATGGTAAGCTCTAAAAATAATAATTTTCGATCGAATTCTGATTTTTGATTTGAATTTGAAAACCAATTGGAAAAGTTAAAGACATATTCTGCTCTTTACCCAAATAATCCATAGTGTAAAAATCCATCTTTTCTCCAAAAACCATAAAGTCATTCATCCAGAAACTTGCGTAATAATTTACGTCAACCTGTCAAAAAAAAAAAAAAAAATAGAAATAAGCGAATATTTTTACCTCATCGCATTCTCAGTTCCTCTTCGAACAACTGCCACTAATTTACGCCATTTCGGAAAAAGCAACAGAGGTGATCGAATAAAATGTACTTCCCTGCTACGAGAAATAATTTTCAGTAAATCGGATTCTCTGATTTCATCAGCACCACTTATTAATTCGGCGTGTATCCGATTGAATTGCTCACAATCGTAAAGCATTGATTTCATCTATTATTTAGAGAATAAATTAAAAGCACTGAAATAAGCAAGCAGTAATTCATTCAGTAAATAAAAAGCTTAAACTTCAATCTTGATTTAAATATAGGAATCTCGAAATTCATTTAAAATATATTAAAATAAGATAAAAAATGAAAACAGTTCTTTGGATCTTCTATTATCGAGTATAAAAGTACATAAATTTTTTTTTTTACTCCTGTTTTCCTTTTGAAAGGTCGTCGGGTAGAATATGGTTATGACAACATTCAATGAAGAAATTGCAAAGTTTTGGAATTCCGAGTATTTATTTCCCACTAAGATCTAATATGCGAGAAATGAAGAAACTTTATCTCAAATTATCGATAGGAACGGTAAAGCACTCAGAAAAAGCAACCTCTGTCGAATTGAAATAACATCGAATATTAATTTTGAGAATTTTTTTTTTTTAATATTTATAATAATAAGCACCTAATGCTGGAATTAACAAAATGTCTGCTACAAAGAATAAAGATCATTTTCCAATTAAAGATGATAAACAATGGATTTTTTTCTATTTATTGATAAAACATAAAATAAACGAAGCAATTTTCTCTATCCAATATTTAAAACCTATTTCTTTTTTGAACTTTCAGATATTCACTAAAGCAAGCGATTAACTAAGATACCTGTTTTTCAAGAAAAACCATCTGAGAGCATTGATCTTCGAACAGATTATTACTGTTCAAGTTAAAAGGCAAAAAAGCCGAGGTTGTATGCCGATAAAGATGCATTAATGGTTCAGCCTGGATATACTGCACTCCACTCACTAACCTATAAAATACAATTTGCAAATTCTTTAGATAAACATCGCTGATTCCACCGTTTCATTAATTATACAGTATTCTGTATCAATATATCAGATATACATTATCAGTATGTTTTATAATAGTATATTTTGTGTAGACTGCAATATACAAGTTCCACATATTTACATTTAACATCTTTAAGTTTTTAAATTCATACCCATGTGTTATCTGCAATTTATATGGAAATTCAATTTTTGAATTGTTGTCTACTATCAAAAAATATGAATATTTTCAAAAAACGACTGCATATATATAAAGCAAATATATTTCAAGAAAGCGAGAAAGTAAAACATTTTTTTTTCTTTTTAATGTTTTGGTTTATTTGGATTTTTTTTCTTCAGAGTGAGACATTATATAAAATAGCATCTAACTATTAAAAACTATGACTTGGAATAATGATTCAAACTTGTTAATTTTATTCCAAACAGAAACTTCGGGCTTTATTTAAAAGTTGAAAATAATAATAAAAAAAAGTTCGTCTAATCTAAAAGATCTTTACAGTGATTCAGATTTGAATATTGATAAACTTGACAACTCATGTTGATTTCTGACTTATTTAAATCTATCATAACTTAAGAATTGCAAAAAATTTTAGTAATAATAAGGCAAGACAATTATCGTATGAGTTCAAAACATTGAGTTTCAAAATTAATGAGCATTGCATTTTATAAATAGTTTTTCAAAATATCTTCCTGAATTTCCAGAAGATCTATAAATCACTTCTATCTTTCACAAATCACTAAGCAGAAGTATCTAGTGTTTATTATCATATCTCTCACAATGTTGCATTGCCTTAGAAATTTCCTCCAGTAATGCTAACTATCTGTTATAACATCAACCGTTGAATTTATTTTGATTCTGAGTAATTTCAAGAAACCAAAAATTTCCGGAAATATCTTAAGTTTTTTATAATCCAACATTAAAACTCTGTTTCCTGTCAGAAATACCTTTTATCGAAATTTTGAGATCCGTGCTGCGGAATTTCATATTCATTCAATAAATCACTGTTCAGCCAAACGAGCTCTTCACCAGTTGGAGTAATTCGACCAGATAAGTGTGTAACACCCATTTTATGCAAACCAATTTCTCGAAGTAGACGTGATCGAGCATTCTGCCAAGACAATACATTTGCGACCATTTGATAAACCTGTTCTGCGGCATCCGACGAATAATTGTACAGATATAAAGTGGCCTATTAATTGAATTTGCTTAATAAGTTGATAAATTAAAAATAATTTGTAACTTAAGATTTCAAAACTGGAACCTACAGTTCAAGACATGGTTTTCCTCCTATCCTAAAACAGAAAAGTTGAGAAGAATACAAGACTAATATTTTCATCTATCATCTGCTATTATCACCATTTCTTAGATATTCAAATTGAATATTACAAAACTCTGATTTCTGTCCAAATAAAGATTTGCAAAACAATAATTCAAACCTTTTTTTTATATCTTAAGTTTTTAATTCAATGCTTTTCATTTTGTATATCATAAATTTAATATCTTATACTTGAACTGTTCTCATATTTTGTGAAAAAAAAAAAAAGAAAAAAAAAAGAATATACAAATCACCGTTTCGCCTTTCGATAACAGATATAGCAAATGCTGCCTTGGAACAAATGGAGCTATTTGTGGTAAAAAACGCATCGAGCTAGCTGAAAAAGAATGTAATTGCAATAATTTTTAAGAACTGAGAAAAATAATCGTACTAATCTATCGTTTTATATAATTATCTATAATGGATATAGCGAGCAAGAGCTTGTTTAAAGAAATTCACAGCAAACTATTCCACGAAACCACTATCTCAAGCTTTTTTAAATTAATAGCCTAAAGCAATCCACTCTTTATTTGGGCATTTGCTGTTTGAAGGAGAGCAGATTTTCTTCTTTTTGTTATAATTTCTATAATAATTTCATTTTAATCGATATAATAAATGTTTGGATTCGAAATTAGCAAATATCTGTAGCACTTCTTGCTAAAATAGAAAAAAACTATTCAGACCTTTTTGGTCGTGCAAGACTTCTTCCACAGCTGTTGGAATAATGTTTGAACGTGAATCTGCGCCATATTTCAATATCGCCTCTGAATATTGATAGTTATAAGCAAGCATTATTAATGAAAGTTCTTCATTTTCGCCCGCAACTATCCGACCACTATCATTCTGAAACACGCAGAAAATTTCTTTCAAAATCAAAGATAAAAAAAAAAGACAGAAATAATTTGAAGTGGTCAATAAAAACCAAAAGGCTAGTTTTCTTTTTCCATTACCAGTCAAGAACCAATCGGCCAGTTTTTTTTTTTTTTTTTTTTTCATTATTAGTTAATCAATTAAACGAAAAGCCTTATAAAATTTGTTGCAAGTTCAAATAAAGAAAGGCATACGGACAGTAATTTTTAAATAGGGAACATTGTGAAAAGTGAAGAAAAAATTAAATAAATGAAAAAACAAATACATTGAAAGCTATAACATCATCATTTGACGAACTTCGTGTTGAAAAACGCTTCGAGCCATGTTCGTCTAGTTGGCATATTACGATGATTTCGCGTTTCAGAACGACAGATAACTTATCCCGTATAACGCTAAAGATCTAAAACATATATTAATTACAGATAGATTTATCAAAATGTTCTGCAAAAAACGGCTGCAAGTAGTCATCTATAAAAAACATTCTACGTTGAATAAATCTTGATATTTTTTTTTTATCATCATTATTTGAAAATCAGTAGTGAATTCAATTGATTGCAAAATCCTTCAAGTTATGATTTTAGTTCGGTACCTATAATCAATCATTCACATGTAATATATTATGCGAAGTATAACTTCTTTAAATTTTGTTTAGTATTTAGTCTTTGATTATACAATCATAATGCAATGCATTTCGTATCTATATAGAGCATACTATTTAATGCTCCCATTAAACTTTAAATACTGAATAAAATTTGAAAAAATTTTATACTTCACCTTTCGAACAGAATGATCACTTTCACAGTGAAATGTATGTTTTTTGACGGAAAATTGATGTTCCGTATTCTTTACTTCCGAAACGACATGATCAAACCATTGTTCAGCTGCCATAATAAACTGATGATTGATTGAGGCATTTAACCGACAATCATTGCTGCTTGCAGAACCTAATAATGAATATATGACAATAATATATAACTGAAGAAAATACATTTGGGAAAATTCAAATATGTTTAATAATTTCCTGCTGTCTTGAAAATTTCATTTTTTCGATGTACAGATATCCCGAAAAATAATAAATCAAACCCAAAAATCTAAATAAAATAAGTTCTCTGAACCTAAAAAAATCGATTCCATATATATATGATCATCTCATTTTCTCATTACGCTATCAACTGATATAGTGATACGATGAAACGGTTTTTTTTTTTTTTTTAATATGAAAAATAACAGAAAAAGATTTTTAGCGATCGTTTCTGAAATTTTAAAAATAAAGTACTAAATAAAAAGCAAAATGCTCCATTCACCACAAAGTTTAAAAATACTTTTTAATTTGCGGAATGCTAAATGTTGTGTCAATTGTTCTACAAGTGGTGACTGTGTATGTGATTCAGCTCTTCGAGGTGTTTTTGCCGCAAAATTTAAATGTGACACATCGCTGGAGGATCGTATTCTGAAAAATGAGCAAATTACTTTTAAGTCAAGATTCTGATCAATAAACGCATCTATTCAGTTTGATAAGCAACCAGCAAAATTCTTCGCTAAAATGATTGAAATCCCTTAAACTGAAAGGAAAAATTTTTTTCTATATCAATCTATTACTCCTCAATTTTAATTAGAAAATAAGGCAAAAACCTTTCTTCACTTGCAATGTCTGATACAATCAACGTGTTTGACGATGAATAACGAGTACTAGTAACACCTTCCAATAAGGGAATACTTAAAAGACCAAATTCACTGATTAAATCACAGAGAGCCTGAAATCTATTTGCTTCATCGAAAGGAAATGCATATGCATAGTCGACTGACGAGAAATCTGGAAACTATGTAATTTAAAATAAAAATATGCTTATTAACTAACAAACAATCAATGACCTAAACGAAAAAACTTGATCATCAATATTGAAAATTTCTTTCACGAAATTGGGTTATACAATGGCGTCATTTGGTTAGATGATATCAAAGAAAGTTGATAGATGTATGATAGTTTGCATTTACACAGAAATTACCTGTTGCAAAGCTAATCGAAATATTGGTTGCAAAGATGCTAAGCCCACATCACCCACTTGCCAAATTGTGTATTGAACCAAATACGACACGCCACCTGAAAGATTTTTTCATTAAGAATTATTGAACAAAACAAAGTATGGTTGCCAAATAGATAAACGAAATATACAAAGTAAAGTGAAGTATCGGAAACTGAAAAAGTAAATCCAAAAAAACAATAAAAATAAAAATAAAATCATAAACTAAAATGTTTCAATGTAAAATGCGGAAATACAAAAGTCTATCTCTACAAGTTAATACATTGAAAAAAAAATTCACATACCCGTCTTTCCAGAAAGTAGTGAATCCGGTAAAGGAAGTGATGTAGTGATACAACGTGTTAATTCATGAAAACGTTCATTTGATGAAAGACGAAATTTACCACCTCCTGGATACAATTTTGAATGAGTGCTTGAATTGATTCGCGCATATTTCAGTGAATCGACACAAGCACCATTCGAACTTACTATGAGCGTTTCAACACAAGCAATTCCTGAAAAAAAAAAAAAAAAAAAAAACATTTTCTGCCCAATCAATAAATCACTCTTAATAATTTAATGCATAACATACAATAGAAAAATGTAAGACGCAAAAACGTTCTCAATGAATGCTTAAAAAGAGGAATTCAGAAATGAAACTTTCCTTGAAATTCTATTACTAGACTTATATTTGAATGAATTTGATTCTCATCTTGCATAAAAGTAAATAATGAGAATACAGAATTCATCTATCAGTAACAATAAAAATTATTTAAAAAGAAAGACACAATAAATTCATACCCATATTCGATGAACCTTTTGTGGATGGTTTGCTTATTAGGAAGAAATGTGGGATATAATTATTGCAAGCTGATTGAGCACCGGATTGAGAATGAAAGCATGATCGTTCGTGCGATAATGGACTATTTCTATTCAAACCACCACTACAATCACGAAATCGAGCTTCTGTTGTAAATGTAAGCATCTGTTGGTACAGGTAGTAATAGAGTGATCCCAGATAACCATAAATATAGTTCGGTAAAGTACAATAATGTACTGCAAACGGTCTGGCCGGATCTCGTTGAATGAACTGGAAAAAAAAAAAGGATAAAAGGAATAGAAGAAACAAACCTGAAACTTTCAAAAAATGCATTTGAAAGGTTGAAATTATAGTCTTGTCAATTTTTTAAACTTATCATTTTTTTTCATAAACTGCAAGACTTTATATCCAAATTTATATTCTTATCTGACTGAAATGTTTAACCATACTATTTAAAAATTACAGAATTTAAAACTTAAAAATTACAGAATTTAAAACTTCATAATAAAATGAACAACATAAATCAACTAATTAAATTATATTTATTTGAAATATAAATCATACTTCGACATCTGTTGTCGTTAGTCGAGTTCGTGGGTTTTTGTACAAAATATTCGTTAACTCTTCAAGAACTTTTAATTCAAGTCGTTTTTGCATAGCATCCACAATTGATTGAATTACTACGGCAGGTTCATGAATTCCGTGAATTGTTAGCAGCACATTATTTTGAAAATTCTCAATCATCTATAAAAATCACGCATGAAAATAAATTTATATTATTAACTACTAAATTTTATACAATTAAATAAATATAGATATTTTCATAAAATTAATATAAGGAAAATTGATTATCATCATTAAACAGTAAATAGATTCCCAATAGTGTCTATAAAATTATCAAATGATCCACATAAAGAGATATTATAAAAAGTAATCTTCAATTCCTAAAATTTAACAAATTAAACAATTTTGATAACTGGCCTCATCGATCAATGTTGTATCACAATGTAAGCATCTTTTTCTGAAACTTTCTTCACTAGCAAAAAGCTGCATGTAAAATATGTTGCGTTTATTATCTTCACAGCAGACGTATAAGTTGCAACGATTTCGTACTGCAAATTGTTCAATTCCTTGACGCAAAGCATCGTATCCCATTACTAAAATACTTTCCAAGAAATTAAATACTTGAAATATGATTCAATGAAATAATAATCAGCAACATGTAAATCGAGTTTCCATATCTTAGGTGGGTTTCTAAAAATCAGAATTCCTTGACATTATCTTTGCCTCTCCTAGTTCCTACCCATGTATTTTCTAGTACGGATGCGCATTTTGGTTTTTATTTTCAGAAAAATTTCTGATCCAAAATCTTAACATTTAAAATCGATCATTAAAAACGCTCACCTAAGGAGCATCCTGCTCCTCTCATTTCCATATGCAATCGAGGATGTATATAAAACCAATGATGCGCTACGATTCGACAAGCAAAATGACCAGGAGGATAAAATACTCGTGCTGGCATATACGGTGCAATTTCCATTTCATCCTCATCGGAATCTAAACAGAAATTTGAAAACCAAATAAATAATAAATTAATGTTGGATACAAAGAAATGAAATTCAGTTTCATATGTGGGCTTAGTTTATAGATTCCAACCCGAAATACCGATTTCAAATGCAGTTCCAAATCATTATTTTCTGCTGGACACAAAACAATGATTTCGAGAAAATTAAACCCTGTTATTTAACTTTCTAAGCGAAAATTTGTGCCTTCAGATGTTTTGCATTCGAAAAAACATACATCTTAAATAAAATAATCAAATAGGTGAAGCGAGCTATGTTCTTCTTGCAAGACATTTTGAAGGTCATTTATGCCTCGCAACAAAGTAAACATCGAACTAAAAAAAATACTAAAAAATATGACCTAAAATCTGGCCTAATGAATGAGTTAAAGGAACAGTAGTTGTTTTTTTTTTAATTTAAATTTAAAGATTTTAAAATGTTGATTTCAATATGATTTCAGCAGAAAAATATACATTCCATGTAACATTTTGCCAGAGCCTTAAATTATTTCTTTTAAACTTATCTAACTTAAAAACATAAAATAAAAATCTTGGAAACTTACAGGAAAAACTTAATTTTTTCCTAGCCTTTGGTGTTGCACGCTTATTTATCAACGAACGTGTCAGTTTTGTATCAGGAATTGAATCATGTAAATCTGACGGAGTAAATTTGTGCGATTCTGTTTCATTTTCGATTAATAAACTATCGCATTCACTAATTGAATGCATTTTTTCCAATAAAAACTCCTGGAAATATGAATTTTTAACTGTCTTTTGTTTTTTAATAATTTCTTAAATAAATTCGATCTGGATCTTCATCGGATTATAAATAGTATCATCAACTGAATAATAGTATCAAAAATTTTAAATAATTTATTGCATTTTAACATTTAAAGTAATAAAGAAATCATTTTCTAAAGTTCTAAATGAACTAAATACGTCATCGCCACAAAAAATGAAATGTCGAATTAGCATAACTACTTGAGGAGCCGACATTTGTCCCCTTAGCTAATATAGCAATTCACTTATATCAGATTTGACCGTATCTGACTGCTGTGCTAATATAGCACGACTAGAAGACTACAGCTGAATGACGGGGAGTTTGATGATTCATAAATTCTTTAAATTACAGCTGGTAATTAGAACAGACACTTGAAATTTTCAAAAATTATACGAAAATGAAAAGTGTTTATAAATAACCTGATTGATCGTATGACATTCTTTTTGTATTGCTTCCAAAAGGAGTTCAAAAATTTTTTCATGATGATGAGCATATCTAAAAAAAATTGCAAAAGCCATATGAAATCCGTTAGTCATTCAGAATTAAATTAAAATCTTATGTATTCAAAAATCGAAAATGTAATCACAGACTTAAACCGAAAAGAAAAAAAGCAGATAACGCTAAAAAATATGATCTTGCCTTTCACAAAAGAATATTTGTATTTGTTGCATTTCAATATTTAAAATAATCCAAAAATCATGTAGATCATGATCACTATAAGTTCGTCCTGAAACAATTACTGAAAATCTTCTGATCGTAATACTGAAATTTCAGGTTTCAAGTAAAAAAAAAAGCATAAGATGATCTCACTCTAGTCACTCCTTACCTTTCCACGCTATTGAAGACATGTGAAAACCAATTTCCTAAACTAATTAAATCCGGAAATACCAACTGTCATGATATCAAATATGGCGCTATAAAAACTTATGATTATTTTTAACCTGATATATATAAATGTTGATTCATTATTGATTTATGACAAAAATTATTAGTACAATTCATACAATATAACACTTCATTATAAAAAAAGATATTTTGTTCTCATATGATTTGAATTAAGCATACCTGAAGTTCCGGAGTGATCTGCATAATCTTCAGATAATCTACGATCAATTTTTAAAACCGGCACACTGCTATTTCTGCAACTTTTCTTACTATTGCATTATAAGGACAATGTTCTACTTAATTCCACAATGTTCTACTTAATTCCATCTTCTTTATGTTTCGACTATAGAGGTGAATTCAAAGCTGAATTCGAAATTTCAGGAACTCTACAATGGACAAAGAACATACCTCCACCTTATTAATTTCTCCCGCGAAATACCAGTATTCAACACTTCCATACTTGATACTTTCTTTACTACTGACAAACTTGTTTGCTTTTCGACACGTTCTATGAAACTGCCACTACTTCGTCGTAATGACTAAATTCCGATAATTTTATAAGTTACTTAATAAAGTCCACAAACAGAAAGATATGAACATTCGATGTGGAAAATTTTCATTTTAATATCTGAAATTTTCGAAGAAAAAAAGTAGACCATCACTAACAGCTGTATCAATTCAAAAACTTATATAAACAGCAAACATAGATTTTTAGCTCCAGAATTTGAAATTTCTAGAAACAAAAAGAAAATTTATTAATTCACGAAATAACAACCTTCAATGTTATACTTGCCGCATTACGAGTTTGATTTATCAAAATATCTTCATAAAGGTCAACATCAGCAACTTGACAGCAATAAAATAAATTATTGGATTCCGGATGGGCTTGCAATTTACAATAGAGCAGATTAAAATTTTTAATACGCTCTTTCAGACGACGTACAGCTTTCACGTGTTCCATTACCATTACAATTTGCAATAATTTTACTTTGAATCGAATTGTGTCATTGTTCTCACGTTGCTAAAACAATATGGCACATTATTCATTGATCATATTACGGATGTGAAACTGGCTCAAACATCATTTTAAGTCGCATTACTAAGTCGCTTTTATTGCTTATATTTTTTCAAAAAATTTAAAATTTTATTTGGCTTTATCATTTACGCTGATTTCATATTTTATTAGCATCGGTTAGAGCACCAAATATCTGGAGGATTTTTTAATAACTTTGATAAAAGCTTATGGTTCCTAAATTTTCCATACCAACCTTGAAATTTTTAGTTTATTAATCATGAGATGAATAATTAATTTGATAAAATAATCAATGAATATTAGTATTAGAAATCAATTTTAATGAAAAAACAATGAATTAAGTATAAATAAATGTAGATAAATTCTGAAATTAAAGAACTGATAAGAAGCATTATAAACTGCTTAAGCCATTAAGCAACTTCCAAATCGAAATTATTGCTGAATTGCAAGAAATCACCTAGAATATCAGCAGTGAAGTTATTGAGCATTGTAAATTCAGCCATATAGTAGTTATAAGATTAAATCAGACTTCAACTTTTAGAATGAAACTATGGAATAAACAAAGCATCAGGAACTTGCAGGAACTACACTTTATATAAATATGTAGCTTCTCTAATCCAGTAAGACAAATAAAAATACTTATAAACTTAATATAAACTTGATAAGTTTAACTAATTAAGATTATGTTCGTATTATTTAAAATTTATTTAAAATTTACTTCTTTGGCAATGAATACCATTACTTTGAACAATGTGTCAAGCGTCACATCATCATATCTTGATAATGCGAAAATCGTTTCCATATGAAGCAAACGTGTTATTCCACTTTCCAACCGACGAACTGCTTCATTCTCCTGAAATAATTCTAAAATTAATATACAAAACAAGTCTAGGCATTTAAACAAAATATATGAGTAATAAAAAAAGAAAGCATTTACTGGACGTGGAAGTTGACTGATAACATCAGAAGTTGTAGTAGAATAAGGACGATCGAAATCAAAATAGGTAGTAAATTTGTGAAATGATTCCGATGAATTCTTCAGAGTTTTTGGTGAAATTGTACAAGAATCAGACTGTGTTAAGGTGAACTGTCGCATGGGCCATGACAAAACATAGATGTCAAACGAAATTCCGATCAGATCCATTGCTAAAAGAGAAACAGTTTTGATAAATGTTTAACTTTCAACTAAAATTTTTTGGAAAAAATTATATTTCTAGTTTCACGATTCATATTAACGTAAATATGCGCACACTAGTCCTAATCTTCATTCGTGTGTCACTGGTTTTTCAGAATTGTTGAAATTTTAACAATTTCAAATTGTTCTTTTTTTTATATTAGATGAAGAAATTATTCCATTTTAGGTAATGAAATTCAAAATTACTGCATTATTTTGAGAGCAATGAAAAACGTAAAGAGGATATTAGATAACATGTATCGATTTTTGTGATGAAGGTGAGAGTTGCAAACTTACCTGTAAAATTTTTTTTTGAAATATTGGAACATTGTTTCAATAATTGCATGACACAGGATGGTAAATGATCGATAGGAAATGTGCACATATCCATGTTAGAAAAGCGTATTGCACAAGAGAAATTCAAAAATAACGGTGCGACAGCATTATCACTTAAACAAAATGCTTCATCAATGGATAACTCCGATGCAGTAACTGATTCGAAGCTGATACTTGATTGGCTGCTTCTTGTATGATCTGCATAGAATGATTTTAAAAAATTTTATTGATATTCATATAAAAAAAAAAAAAAAAAGATTTGTCGTAATTTTATGGAAATTTAATATAAAATTTGATTTTCGACCTAAAATTCCCGAATTCTCTTACCATCTTCATCTTCCTGATCTTCTTCGTCTTCAATATAGCAAATTTCTAAATCTTCACAGGGTGAACTACCACTAGTAAAATTCTTCGTTTCAGGTAAATTTATCGTTAAGTTCTGAAAAAAAAAAAAAAAAAAAAAAGAGAAATATTCAAAGAGATTTAACAAAACCAAATCAAATTAATGTCATTTTTTTTCATAAACAATGGTGTTTAATAGTCTTATTCCACCGCCGGTAATTTCTCAAATATAATTTATGATCTCTCTTTCAATTTACTGAAATCATTGGACTAAAATATATTTAAGTGCAAATTCATTTTTTTTTTTTTTTGTTTCTAAATATCTTGATATTTTTCATTTTTATTATTTCAGTTCTGAATACGCTGTAATTTTATCCGCAATTTCTTTAGAAATCCAAAAATACGAACAATCATTGTTCTTTTATTTAATATTATTTGTTAACGACCATAATTATTTTGAATACTACGATACTTCCTTCTCCATCAAGAATCAATCCCACAGTAAAAATAACTGATATATTTTAAAAAACAATAGAAACGATATGTTCAAATAATGGAAAAATTACCGTATTCGCCAAATGTATTCCATTATTCTGAACAAAATAGAAGTAGCTCGGAAAATTGGGAATTTTCCTGAAGAAAAAAACTAGTCGAAAAACTGGAAAGAACTGTAAATTACTTCATTAAAAATAATATTTCGAACTTAATATGCAGTATCCTACAACTGAGGAAAATCTTTGGAAGAATTCTTGAAAGAATTCAACTTAAAAATATATATCTTATTGGTAAGGAAGTTTATTTCGCACATCTGAACTTATGGTTTAAAAAAAAAAAGACAAAAAACATTCTGAACGAAGTTCTCGGTTACGACACTTCATTTAATTTTATTTGATTTTTTTGATACTTCACTTAAATTTCTGTTCAGATTATTCGTTACACTGCAATATAAAATAATAATTGAACTGAAACCGGAAATTCTGTGAAAGAAGCTCATCAAAGGCAAATTGAAAATCTTCATGCTCTTCCTCACAGGATTTTCCATCCCCATCGTTTAATCTGTAAAAAAAATATATTAGACTGAAAAGTCAGTTACGTATTTGAAATAGAATGTAAGGTTAAGAATTCATTAGTAGGTTATTTACCGATATAAAATTTCATCTTTGAAGAAATCATTATTTCTTTCCTCATCATTCGCATCCGTTGCGGAATTCTCTGTCTAAAAATCATCAAATAACGCATTAGTAAAAGCCTACTTAAGTTGATAAAATTTTATTGCATATTTAAGGATTTAATATATTCAAAAATGAAATATTTCCATTCATAAGAATTACATAATTTCATTTATGATTTGTATAATCAATGTTACATAAGATCTCGAAAAAAAAAAGGTAGCCAATTTTCAAAAAACATAAAGGAAAGTGTAACTATAACTGGAATCGAGCATCTATACATATTTTGCCTCAATGAGTTGCTTCTCTGATGTCAATTTGAGAAATACGATTTCGATTACTATTTATAAATCATAACACAAACAACTGATTATAAATTTCCAAAATTTGACATTCTAGCTTGAAATACATATCTGCTGTAATAATATAACTTGAAGCAAACCTGTTTACATATATTTGCAACATGAGAACATAGGAAACGGACGCATTCATCGACACCTTCAACTTCGATATCCGATTGCTCACAACGATCCTCCAATACTTCGACCAAATCTTCATACGGTATATGAACACCTGATGGTTAATTCTTAAAATCTTTATGCTCAAAAGAAAAAATATATCTAAGCATTCTGCTCCTTAATTCTAAGTCTTCACTTCTCGAGTTCTGATTTAAGAGTAATTATATTTAACGCAGAAGTAATATGAAATAAACGAAATAAGCATCGCATACGTAAATTATATGTGATGTATCGAATTTATAACTACTATTTCCATCCAAATAACATTTAAAGATATATAAACTAATGTATGGAAACGAGCATTCTCTTCTAAATATAGAGGTAGTATTAAAATCCTAAATAACATGAACAGTTTTCTAGATCAAATGATACTAAGTAAAATACCTTGCAATAAACATCGATAAACTGCTCCAATAAGTGCTCGAGAAAACAACTGATCCTCGATTGCTTCACAGTAAGAGTGTAAATCGAAGGACGTATGAACACGGTTTTCGACTGGACTTATCCGCGAAGTTGATAACCAGTGTAATTCCAATTTATTCGTTTTCGTTTCTGAAATTTTTTTTTTGTAGATCCAAATTCACTTAAAGTTTAAGATCACATGTCATCATATGCTACGGCTTTACTCGCAGCATTAACACAACCAAATTATATTAGTCGACTACTTTATGTAAAAATTGTTGAAATTCAATAAGTTTCTTCAGTATGCCAGTAAAGACTAAATTTAGAACATCAGCTTAAGCTAAATAGTTGAAATTCAATAAGTCATAAACATTTATCAATTTTTTAAGAACTTGCATTAACAATTTTCGGAAGTAAAAACAATGCAAGAAGTGCACATCATCAATATTTTCCTCCGATTGTTAATATCCTTCCGATGTTATTCAGATGTGAACATAGCCAGGACGTACCTGCTATGATGGGAATTCAAAATCTATTTAATCGTCAAGTATAACTGACTAATTACTTGGTTAATCGAATAAAGATATTTTTCCCAATTCCCAATACCATTTTTTAGCAACAAAGACTTCTCCATCACAAGATTCAAAATTCTAAACATATTATCGAATAATTTTACTACTATACAATATTTAAATGTCTATGTCATTTAGCATCCATCATTCTAATATTATTCCCCTTCATAATCATCACCATCATCTATTTTTCTGTATATTTATGAAAGATCCCTTTATAATATACAATTAATCAATTATAGTGATATTACAAAAAATATTTACTACAGTTACATGTCCTTTATCTGTTTTAGAATATGATAATTATAATTATTTTAAAAGTCGAATATTATTTCACGATCCATTTCGAAATTTCATTTTTAAACGGCTAATTGAGTTTAATATTTGCAAACTATGGGATTCACTATTCAAACTAAATTTTTTAAAAATAAAATATTGAAAATAAACCGCAACATGCCAGTTACTTTGAATAAAACCCAATATAGCAACTCGTCACTTTTTTCCACAACTATTAGCTCCGAACTTAACATTAAAAAAGAAAAAAAAAATCACATCAAACTTTTAAAACTATACCCGTATTATACATTTTCCTTTTCACAGCTATTTTGGTTTTTTTACTATTGCTATTGTAAGAAAAATAATAGGATGAGTTACACTGGATAATCAAGAGATTCTAATCTTACGAAGAAGTGTAAACTAATTTCTTCCGCTGTTGATTCTTCAAATTTTGAACTAACCGAATTCATCTATAGATTATACTTCGAAGCGGATTTCGTCCAAACATTCATAAAATCATTTTTAAAAACGCTTCAATTCTGTTCTCACGAGAATAATTTGATGTCGTTTTATGATAGTATATTTTTAATGTCTAATTTCTAATAAAGATATGATAATTAATACAATAATTACTTGTAAATTTTTCAGTTTTTCGAATCTGTCGATTCAAATGTGCCAAAGTTGAAGTTGGACTTTTGGTACGATGATCTGATACATACGTCTCACATCGCCGCGGTTCATTTCGAGCCAAATGATGTGCTATCAATGGCTCATCACAATGAAAAACAAGAAGCGGTAGTGTTGGAGTGACAAAAGAAGTTGTCATCAGGATATTTTGCGGATTAACCAATAGCGCTATGATAATAGCACGCCATGGAGAAAGCCGCGAAATGTAAACACGTGTAGGACTTCCATTACACATACCACTCGATCTTTGATGATCTTTAGTGGGAAGCTTTTTCAAAACTGATTGATCGATACCACCGGTAATTTCTAACCAGAAATTCGGATCTCGTACTTCAATTGTAACATTACTTGCTTTGCCCAGTTCACAATGCAAATTTTCCAGGAGAATTCGTAAACGGATATTGCTCGACGGATCATCGTTTTCTGCAGAATATAAAAAGTCCACAAAAATATAAATATAAAAAATATAAGAAATAAAAGATCAAAAAAATTTTAAAAACTTAATTTATAGTCTTCTCAAATGAGGAACAAATATTAAGTGGATTTTAAAAGATCAAAACAGCTCAACATTATCCTATCATAATTATTCGCACTTCTATACTTCTACAGGATTCTTTTCTCATATTTGCGCTTAGTTTTCTGGAAAACTATTTCCATGCACTATTAAGACACACTTCTGATGAAAACTTATTTAAATTTTGACTCATGCAAATTAGAAAGATAATGTACTAACGATAACTTAATGTTGGCAACAATAAAAGTTCGCGTTCCGTCGCATTCTTCAGCAATGACTGTAGGCAGAAACAATTATGCATAATTTCCACATTTTTTGAAGGACGTTCGCAACTCAAAAATTCGCAACTACTTTGGCAACTGGCAAGTGTAAAATATGAGCATGAATAATGATGGGTGCATAATGACATCACCTGATCCAACGTTGATAACGTACAAATGATATCTTCATCTGCAGCTCGAATCTGCAACTTCGGTTTTTTTTTTCTTTTTTTTTACTGTCAAAATTTGACTAATACAAACTTAATTGTTAAATTATTTTTTAACCAAAACTGATTTGCAATATAACATAATTCCCATATTTCATAAAATTAATTTAATTATCAACTGAATTCTTTGCCATAAATTGAACTAGTAATAAATGGATTTTCCTAAACAAAACTGTTGCCGAAATTATGGATTTCTTACAACAATTTATGCAATAATATCTAAGTAATCCACTGATAATTCAACTTTAAAAAATGATGGCATTACAAAGAGAAATATTTATCTTATTAATTATATATAAATCGATTTCATATTATTTGAAATCGAAAAGTTCAAATTCTAATTTAATGTGATTAAATTCTCTTAGGGTCACTGGTAAATTTGTAAATGTAAAGCGTTGTTATTAACGTGAAATACACAAATGCCGACGGACATTTATTATTCAACCAGTACAAATGCTTTTCCTGATCATCAATTAAACCAATTATGCGTTGCTTTCGCTAACTAAAGTGATTTCAATGGAAAAATTTTTGATTAAGTAAATTTTGAAAAGCTTTTAATTCTTTTCAAGAACACATTCTGAATCCATTTCAAAAATATTTTTGTACATGGCAATAATGTTGTGATAACTATATTTTCTTCATCCTTATATTTCTCTTTTCTAAACTATTCTGTGAATTAAGGAATTCTGATTTTATACTAGACTTTTAGCTAACATTATTTTCTATTTGACATAAAATTTTTCCAAAAGATCCACCAATATTTTAATTTTATATAGCATGAAATAAACGTTTTTAGAAAGTTTACCAGAAAATTGCTTAATCGACTTAAAATATCAAAGTTGACCCCTTTCTTTACTTCAAAGATTCCACAGAAATTGCATCAGGTCAAGTGATATTCGGAGAAATCGCTTTAAATAAGAAAAAATCAAAAAGAAAGAAATTATAATTATATTAGCATAGAACAAACAAAACCATAAGTTTCAAATAATTCAAATTTGTTGTTCCATATTAAAATACATTATTACATTAATATTAACACCATTTTAATGTGCATTTCTTGTATTTTATTACATTTCTTATGTTTTTCTTATAGTTTATTAATAGTTTATTATTTGCTATTAATTTGGGTTATTTTAGATGAAGGAAATAATATTAAACAAAGAACAAATACCATTTGTTTGTTTCTAATTGGAAATGAGTCGAAAAGTTCAAAAATTTTTAACAAAATGACAATGACAATGACAAATGAAAATGACAATCTTGTAGTATAATGACAAATGAAAAAGTTTGCAAAGAAATGATTCATTTCGAAATTTGAAATGATCATCTGAGAGCAATCAGAACTGATACTCTTAAAATTATGTGAAAAGTTACCTAACGTGAAAAGTTAACTCAATGTTAGCCATCTTATGGTCATTTCACATTTGAAGCAAATTGGAGGAGTGGAAAAAATCAGTAAATGGACATGCCATTAGTTGACCGATGACCAAAACAGTAACCTTTCGAAGTATTACTTTCTTTTATTCTCACAATTGCAAAAAACCATTTTTGATAGAATTATGGTGTGTAAAAAAAATGATTTTTTATGACAATAATAAGAGATTTCAATGACTGGATGAAGAAAACTCCAAGCACTTATCTGGCAAATTTGAGAAGAAAAAAATTTTGGTCAATATTTGATGTCAATACATGTTTCTGAATCCTGGCAAACCCATTTTATTTGAAAAATATTCTTAGCAAATCGATAAAATGTACCGAAAACAGCATTACATATCGGACAAACACTTCAGAAAGTTGATGAACTACACTTCAGAAACAGAAACACTTCACTTGAGAAAGTTGAATGAATTTTGTACCATTCTTTAAACATGTTGATAGTTATCTATTGAGAAAATGTTTTCATAATCAGTAAGATGCAGAATATGCTTTCTTATGGTTCGTCTAATCAAGACGATTCTATTTTATAGCAAAAAACAAATTCATTTCTCATTAATAAAAATGTGTTGATGTCACAACTTCATCTTGTTTTGTAAAGATGTGTCGCAATTCGAAGGTACAATTAACTCTAAAATTAAAATTAGTTCCAAATCTTAAACTCAGTTTCAATTGATTTAAATTCTGATTTCAGTTAACAGTTCGACTAAGAAGACGCAATTTCTTATAAAAATGAAGTATATCACGATCGAAACAATTAAAAGCACTTCAATGAAAATTTCCCTTCATTGAGAAAAATGCCGTAAAATAATAAATTGATTTAAAATGAAGAAAGAGAACAGACAGGTAAGCGGAGGAATAAGAATCTCACTGATTTGAAACATTTAGTGTAGATCTTACCCTCCACTTTCGTGACCGTCCAAAACAACATAATTTAGGGCAGCTTTGCAGAATTATAAATATCGCTTTCATCGTAAGTTTTGAGAAATTATTGATTAAGCAGTTTTATTTCAAGAATGATGATGATAATGGCAGGATTTTATTTTTTCAATGGAATGGTGGAGGTAACCAAGCAATGGTTTCCAGTATACTTTTGCGGAAAAAGCAATAGATTCGAAATATGCAATCAAATAAGCTGATGTCAGTCGAAGGATAGATCTGGCAAAATCGAAACAAACATTTTTGCCCTGCCTAAGACCAAACCTCCAACTGACACAAACTCGTCTATTATGGAACCGACGAAGGAAAATGTGGGCCTAAAATACGATGCTTACTCCGTATGAATATGAAATAAAAATGAGCTTCAGCTAGCTACCTATACATATTAGTCTTATCAGTAGATAAGAAAAAGATAATATGAAGTACAGTTTATCAGCATCAGCAATGTTCCGTCCACTTGTACAGTCACATTTTCAAAATGTGTCTCCTAGTTCTCATCTCTTCCAAAAGTGCTTATTAGATGGTGGATGTAAATAGTGAAGTATGCTAACACTTGATAAGAAAAGAAGGAAAATAAAAAAAAGAAACGAAACAGACTTGAAAAGAGATCTAAAAATATTAATGCTGAACAGTAAGACGTGGACAGAAAAAAAATCATTTCTTCAGTTTTAAAATTAGACAAACCGTCTGTGTTCGACGATGGCATTACGATATCACAAATAGAAAAATGTCTTTTAAATGATAAGTGTTAGAAGAATATTTTTTTTACATTTTCCAACTTTTATCGTTAATAGACAAAATAAAAATAATTGCAGTGTTTCATATTGTGTAAGTCTCTGAAATGAAAAAATTTTCGATTCAACTAGCATAAACAAACAGCTTTTCTTTTTTCTGTTCTGTGGACAATTAACCTCATATCTTACACATGAAATGAAAGAGATTAGATTAGTAATCTCTTTCATGCTGTCCAAGTATTAGAACAGAGATTCTCAAATTCAATCAATTCGATTTCTATGTACATAAGCAGACCAATTCAGTTCAAGATTTCAGGACAACATGAAAATGACAAGTATTGCTCATGATGAAACAAAAAAAAAAGCAAGAACCTGATAATTAAAGAATAGGAAGATTCACTGTTATTATATTAAAGTTTTTAGATTTTTAAGTGATATTAAGAATTTATTTGGAAATATTTGGTATATATGTTTAATTTGGAAGAATTTTACACATGCATATAGAATGATACTTGAAAATTCTTAGAATGTTTTTTAGTGCAAAAAAAAAAAAAAAATAGCAAAAAAATAAATAAATAATGTCTATGTATTCAAAACGTTGCTAAAGAAATTACTTGATACACTTACTTGCTGCTGAATAGTTCCAGTCCGTATAATACATTGCGGATCAATGATCGCAAATGGTTCTGACCACATTTCGGTCATTAATTGTAAATCAAAGTCACTTTCCAACGTGGAATTCCCATCCGGAGCTGATTTCTTCATTTCAACTTCCCGCATTCTAATCGTTCTGCAAAGCATAAAATTATGCAAAATTTAGTAAAATACTTAGGATCAATTCAACAATTAAATATTGATTCAATATCAAACATAACGCCCACAATTCTAAGAATATGATGCTAGAATCATTCATCATTCATTACATTGTCTCATGGCAATGAAACTCTAGCACATCAATCAACTTGCACTGCATCATTTGGTTTACCTGCCAGTCAAGCTGATTTTCGTCATCAATAAGGATATATTTTCAGCTTAAGCAAAAGCAAAAGTTTCGAAAAAATACCGCTTTGATAATGTGAAATTATTACCATTTCATACGATGATTAAGTGCTTAGATTAGATTTTGGAGATCATTCTGAATTTATCGAAAAATTACTTTGACAAAGTTGATCCTTTTTCCAAATGTTCTTTCACAATTCGCAATGGTCGAATAGCTGTTGGTGGAAAGATGATATATTGGAGCAAAGCTGATCCACTGTATAACTCTTGTTCCATGCCATGGACATGTTTGACAAGGTTAATTATTCCACTATCGCCATATACTATATGAAATCCTTCATTGAGACGTCTCCTGAATTCTTTACTTTTTGTATTTTAACAGAATGAATTAAATTAGTTATTAGCATGACCGTTGTTTTTAAACTTCACCACAATAGATTTTCCCTTTTTTAAGCCTTTAATTTAACATCCATAACAACTAATTGTTATCTTTAATTCTCAAAAAAAATAAAAAAATTGCTCACTGTAGAATAATGTGAAGAATAAAATCGGCGTATGTGCAGCTAACGACTGATGATAATGGAAATGCTTTCTTCAAATACCAAATAAAACGTCTAAAAATCTCAATGCATAAAAAAATATGTTAAGCTGCAAATTTATGAAACGAAAAAATTGAAAAGTTGGATAATTTTGGCGTGTCCCAAAATTTTCCGACACATACTAAAAATATAACTCTTTCACGAAACTGTGAACTTAATAAACAAACACCGTTCAGACCAATGTAATCAATTTCAAGATTAAAATCAATTTCATTTTGATTGATTTGAGAACATTGACGGGATAATTTCAGCTAATTCAATGATCATATGAATATATTATATATCCACAGAAAAAATTAGAGTTTTCCAAATTCAATTTTTCAAAATTAGATAAGTATGCAGTCATGATCAATTTATTTTTGTAATATCATTACTGATAGGAAAACAAAAAAAGTTACTTGCAAGAAAAATATTTAGCAAGTGAATTGTGTAATATCAAGTTGCGATTTGCTTCGTCAGTTTTTTCCAAGCGTATAATTCGATCTAATACAAGAGGAATTTTCTTGTAGCGTGCAAGCATAATTTCTAATGGGCAGTTGACAATAGTCAGTGCTGGCAAATGCTAAAAATGACAAATTATGATCATTTTATATGTTATTATGATTATCTTCAAAATGAATTTTTTACCATTGCTTCGCTGGTTGTGACACAGTCGTCTCCAACATCAGCAAATTCGAGCATTTTGATGAAAAAACAACTGCGTTCAACAGACAAAGAGCTCAAAATTTCTCGATATTCTCTCATGACCTAGAATAAGCAGATTTCTGAACTGTAATATAATTTTGTCAAACGACATTCATATCTTCTTTAATATGACAAACAGAAGCGACTATATGAATATCAAAAAAATGTCAATTATCACAGGAATTATCAGATCATTTAAAATAGCGCTCTAGTCCTGCGCTATATATTCTGAAAAGAATTAAATGTTGATATCTCAAAAGATTTATGAAACTTTAACAAGAGCGACTTTTCTTTTGTAACAAAAATGATTTTTTCGGCTTTTTGTTCGCGTCACCATGAATAACAATAACAACATCAACAAGTAGTTATTTGAAAAAAATGAAAATTTTGTATTACTTTGTTTCTGAATGCCATTGTAAGACCGTTGAGGAAGGCAAATTTGATCACGATTAATTGAGTCTCCAAATTTAATTTGACAATATAAAATGCCTTTGGAATATCATCACCATCATTCCTAAAAGGAAAAAAAAAAGAAAAGAAAACATTATAAAGTAGGAAGAAAAAGTTCAACTTCTTCATAGAAAACATATGAAACAGAAATTGAAGTAAAAACAGAATAAATAAAATTATGAGAATTTCTAAAGATAAAATAAAACAAGCGCTATAAAAATGTATATGGTTTATATGCGACTATTTGAATATGCGAAGAAAATTTATTTCAATGCAACATATCTGCAATCATACGTGACTCAAAAATACTAGAAATTAATAATGAAGAATAACAATGTATTTTTTAAAGCTTCATAAAGAGATCTATAACTCAGTTATCAAGTTCCCAACTAATTTAACCCAAAATATGATTTAAATTCGTGTCTATTTCATAATAATAATCGCAAACATAAGAAATATTTAAGTAATAAATGATCAAGAACAAACCCTTCAACAAATTTTACATAAGTTTGTCCATGAATAAGTGAAAACGTTGTCATTTGCGTGAGTATATTGTAAAATACAGTTAATGCAAGCTGTGATGTAACTTTTACATTCGGCTCTTCAGCCAGGAATAATCGTGGAGGTAATGGATGATCGTGCGTAAGAATTACACGAAAAGTATATACTTGTGACCAACTTTGCCTGGAAACATAGGTTATCTTGAATAGATGCAAGATACTGCATAGAACAGAACTATTTGGCAAGAACTACATTTCTCAGTTTTCTAGTTCTATTTATATGTGATCGGTTATCTAATTATTTGATTTATTAAATCAGTTATCTGATTTAACTTAAATTTATCCACTCAGAATCAATATTAATTACATAGTAAATTATCTAGCTTAGGTGTCTTTGTTAATTCTGTCAAAGTTATCAAATTCATCTAATTTGCTTTTACACATTATATTTTTACCAATATCTCTCTTCAGATTCACTTATAATCCGCCAAAATTCGACGAAATTTGCTGCGGCAACATTCTGCGAGCATAAAGTTTCCAATTCTCTGCAAAGGAAATAAATTTAAGGAGGAAAATTAGTCAACATAAGATGAAATTGAAAGAGAACTGAAAAAAATACGAATTTAAATTTTTATGGTGTTTGGACGCTAGTTCTTCCGTTCATTATTTTCAAGAAACACAAATTTCATTTAACAACAGAATCATCTTAGCAAAAATTCCATAAATCCAGAGAGTTAAGAATGTCAAATTATAGGAAAAACGCCACCGCTTAGGATAATTTACCTGGTACTTATTGTCAATATGGCTTTGTTTTCTTTCATAACATAGCGGAAGAGAGACTTTTCCTTTAATATTTCGGGCGAAAGACGAAAAAGATCTGGTAAAGAGTTGAACGAATGAACATGAATCAACATGCGATCCGTTTCAAGCAATCTGTAACAGCAATAATTAAACAACAAAAAAGCAAATAATAAGTAATCAATATTCACTCTTAATGCTACGTCGAATTACTGTGGTATAATTTTTGTACTAACAAACGGCTTAATGTAAGCCAAGATATGTTTCAAAAAAAAGCAGAGATAAAGTAACCCAAAAATGGTATGTCGATATGCATCAGAAAAAGTCTGCTTTGCTGTATTTACAGAACAACGATCGGATAGCAGATCCCGTATCATGCCATATTGTGCTTCACATATCACTGTTATTTTCAGCTTTGTTCTGTAATATTCAAAACAAATGTCCATACGATTTTCGTAGGAGAAAAATGTTTATGAAAGTATACATAGTCACATAATGACCAGCACTGAATTAATTATCCAATATAATTATTATATAATGCGACGGAGAAGTTATTATTCAGTTTGCTAGAATTTTCAGAAAATCATGAAAGTTATTAATGAATTTCAAAAACTAAAGGTTAAAACTGGTTTAAAAATTCGTTTAAAATCGGTTCGAATATTACTTGAACGCTAATAGTATCTATTAGTCGAATTACCAAAAATTCTTGGAAATAGTAACATTAAAATGAACCTTTTTGTACAATCTTCAGAAAGAGCGCAAATTTTGTAGCCAATCGTCACTTGTGGTTTCCAAGGCAAACTGAGTTCCACTAATATCAATGACTGATCTTCTCCTTTTTTTAATACTTTCAAATTACGTAATATAAAACCCTCATAAAGTCGTAAACGTAAAAAATATTCCAAACATGATTCATATTCCATACTATAATGCATTCGACGAATAACACCACTGAAATAATCGCTTAAGACTTAAAAAATGTTTCTTAAGAAGCAAAATTTATTCAAAGACACAAAAATACAAGTTTTGTTATAAAAATTTATGAAGAGTTCTGGACCAGAATTTGGAAATATATTTTTTTTTAAACGAAAGACGGTAAACTTTCCATCAAGTTCGAAATCTATGAGGAAAAACATACAATGCATATGGTTCAACAAACTCAGGATTAATCTGATGAATTAGATCCTTGATATAATCATCTGTTGCATCCAGCAATTGAAGATTTTTGCATAAAAGTGGCCGACAGTCAATTGGATTAAGAATACCCTGAAAAAAAAAATATATCCCTTTATATAAAAATATTTCAATAATAAAAACGAAAACAACAATTACATATATTTGTTATACTATCTTTTAATTTTGGAACTCACATCCACGGTAGTTTGATTTTCATCTGGTATATAGACTCCTGACGTTCCTTTTGCAAGAAAGGTAAAAAATTCGGGTGATGAAAAATGTCCAAATACAGCATTCGTATTGCAATCTCCTTGAATCTTAAACAGTCAAAGATAAAATAGAAATACACATTTTATGACAAAGAAGAAAAGCAAATAAAATACAGATCGCACTTCCCACTTAATTTTCACTTTTGTTTAATCACGATTCGCTCTAAATACAAAAAATTGTCTTCTGACTTTTGAAATTTATACCAATCCAAATTCACCGCATTGTGAAATATATTTATATGCCCGAAATCTAGCAATTTTTATCAAATGACAATAGGTATTGTTGACAAAGATTACTTGAAATTATTTAAACTTTTTATTGAAACAAATCTATGTGAACTATTAAACTTAAATTGAAAACTCCAAGAAATAACAAATAAGAATTGATTTTAAACCCATTTCAAGATTTTCATTAAAAAATGCAAGTTACCTGTATAAATGAACAAGCAACAGAATAATTTCGTAGCTGAAACACTAGTTTTTGTAAAGCGTGTATATCCGTCACATTACACACTGCATCCGTAATTAGTATTATGTCTGAAAAAATTTTTTAAAAAATATATGTAGATGTGCTACTGATGCCGCTATTTATGAATAAAAAATTAGGAATCGTGAGTGTAAAATTAATACATTGAATGACATGTAGTGGATTTTATTTTATACCCATATGAATCTCGATAAAAAAATTGGATGAAATCATTTGCGACGTTAACTTTTTGCAAAGTTTCCGAAAATGAATAGCGCGAAATTCTCTGTATCTTGTGCAAGCTTCATGAAACTTTATTTCATAACTGCAAATATTTTTGCTTATGTAAGCAAACATTATTCCTATTGTTTACAGCTTACTGGGTTGTGCGGTATCCGGCAGTAACTGCAAACCAATAAGACCAGTTCGTAACATAAATATTAGTGACCATTCCGAATTAATAAATCCTTCATCGGCAGGGCTAGCCCGAATAGTCATCCTACAAAAATAAGTATATTACACATGAAAAATTATGTTTTTTCTAATAATTATTATTTAAGCAAGAGTTTGAAGATAACTTTTTAAATACTAATTTTTCTTTTTACTAGACGACGAATTCTGGAAAAATACAAAACTCAATAATGTTTTTACAAAAAAAAAAAAAAAAAAAAACGGAAAACCAACTGCGTAGTCATTGGACCATGTATCGAATCTCTGAATCCATCTGTTGCGTGGGCTTGTTGACGAAAGAAATTTTCCGGCAGAAGATCTTCGGCTCTCTTTAAAGAATTTTCTGTACATTGTGCATTGCTACACCTCATTTAGGGTGTCTATTAATAATCAAATTAGCATGACATTTTGTTTTGCTTTCTTGAGATATTTCGAAATTTAAAAATCTAAAGTAAAAAAGAATGATTTTTTTCATAATTTTTACTAGCATATTTTTTATGCAATAAATTTTGAATAAAAAATCACATTTTACGGGTACTGTACGATTAAATGAAAATATGGTACATAGTAGAATTGGAAAAGATCAAGTTTTGCATAAATTTTTGTTTTTTTTTACAAGAAAAAGAGGAAGAATATTTAGAGAACATTGAAATATACAAGAATCATCATTACCTGCCGCAACTTCTTTCTTTCTTGATTCCATTTTCTCAAATGTGGCTGCATTGTCCAGCACAGTCTAGTAGAGAATAATACGAATCGTTCTTGGACATGATGTAGAACAGAACCGATGTTCTTCTTTGTAAGTAAACAACCTTGCAGAATAACCTATAAAAACCACTTATTCTAACCAACTATTAAATTGGAAAGATTTGAAAAAAAAATCCATTGATTAATAAAATTTTTCAACCCAAATTATTGGCATTATTCACCAAGGAATCATAATACATTAGAATTATAGTATCATTCCATCCTTTTCTTTACCCATATTCATTTTTTTTTGATTTGGACGGCTATCTTATACTAGTACCGAAAAAAAAAGAAAAAGATGAACTAAAAAGAAATCATTTTTTATATCTGAAGTCATTTCTTATATTGTTTAGGATCTGATCCATAAGTTCTGGAATATATCTTAAAACAATTTCGTGAACTGTGCAAATGCTACTTTCGATAACTGCTAACAGGCGTCCTTTCAATCAGAAATTTCTCATTTCTTTTATTTTACTTTTTTTTTAATTTAGAAAAAAGAAGTTTCCAATTATTAACTCTATCTTCATCAAAAGCAATAAATGGACTGTAGAAACAAATAGTAATAAATAATTGGGGCGAAAATTTATTTGCTGGTAGAAAATTTCCTTCCACAAGAAGTCCTTCCAAACATTGTCGTAGTCGGTTCATAAGTTTCGAATGTGGTACACAACTTGCTGTCCCATCCTATAAAATAATTAAATAAATGAATAATACGTGCGGTATTTTTATATAATTTTACAGAACAGATTTGAATTATATTAAGTTGAGAAATATTAGCTACGTTTTTTTGTTAATCCTTCAATCCTTCTCAATAGTATTTTTTTTGAAACCGATTTAATTAATTTATTAGATGGAATTAATAAAGTTCGAAGTGAATAAAACTATTTTCAGTGACGACTACTTATTATTCATCAATTATAGTTTTATTCACAAAGAAAGTCAAAATTCTGATTGATGAATTATAAGTAATCGTCACTAAAATCAATTAGAAATACGAGGATTGCGTTATAAAGCCAGGAAAAATAATACTTGATACATTATAAATTTAGTATTATAATGCCAGATTAAGATGTTATTCGATTCCAAAAACTGATTAAAAATTTATACCTTATGTTTCTTCTAAATAAGAAAAACGAACCACAGTGAAAGTAGAAGGACTGATATCAATGATAAAAACAAAACGATAACTTTGGACAACATATGATACCAATGTGTTGTTTGTTACCAGCAACTGCTCATCATCATGTATTTCATCACCATCTTGAGCAATGATTTTCACAACCCTTATTCCATTTTCATCCTTAAATGATAAAATTTGATTCAATAACTTTACCATACAGTAGTCACAATATATAAACTTATAATTTCTGAACTAATTATATTTTTTGAGACATTGGGTTATTAAGATAAATTATTTTTATAGAGATTATACCTACTTTTCAATAAAATATTAGTATGACATATTTTAAAAGTTATAATGTTACCTCATTATTGATAATTAGCGATTAAAAAACAATTTGTCATCAATATCTTTACATGCTAAACGACAATAACCTGATTTCAATCGGTTGAATCATTTCATATACAAAATTTTGCTTATGTTCAAATCTTCAAAAAAAAAAAAAGGAGAAAACTATTTTGCGCTATCAATTTCATATTTTGCACAGTGTTTTAACTTAAATTAAAAAATGATTTGAATGACATAATATAAATACTTGACAAATGGATGAAAACGAAAAGCGTAAAAGAAAATTAAATTATATTCGTGAAGATAAGGGCTAAAATAAATAGTTCAAAATGAGGATATAAACACCAAGTATTTGAGATTTTAAACAGCGAATACTTTTGAATCGTCAATATACACTTAACAACAATTATGAAATATACTTTGTCCGATGCTTCAAGTGCAATTGTGCTGTTAATATGCTCCAAGTACCATAATGTTAGAATGTATTTTCCAGTTTCCGAACTATCTGATACCAACAGTATTACATTACTTGCTTCTCGTAAAGCACAACCATTATTACTGGATGAGTTCACGTATTTACTTGATTCATTTTCCTTATTATTACAATAATCGTTAGTACTTTCCATAAATTAAAGAGTCTATATCCACGATCTAAAAATAGATCTGTTGAATTTTTACAATTATTATTTGAATTAAAAATGATTCTAAATGATCATATTATGCATCAGATAATAATTAATACCATTACAAAAGTTGATTCCAAGAATTTTGGAATTTTCAGCTTTTTAAATTTCAGATTACTGAAAAGTCAGGCAAATAAGGAAGAAGAATCCTAAACTATTGAAAGTATTGTACGCTATTTGAATGAGAAAAGAAGTAATTTGAAATCAAATTTTTTTTTTGCTTCAATTAATCAGTCTTAATACATGTCTACTTGAAGGACTATTTGTAAATAACCTAACATAAAAGTTATGCAAATATACTATGTAAACTATTTCAGACTTATAAAAATCCCTAATGCTCTAGCACGCCAAATCATACAAACAATTTAAAAATTAAGCAAAACAGTAATTTCATGTTTCATTAAAATTATCAATAATTCCATAAAATAGAATGATTGAATGAATAAATAAGTAAATCTCTTCCATTATTAAGTACCTTTTAAAATCAATCAATAATTGTATACTTTAGCACTTATCAGCAATTATCGAAAAGAGTATCATTTTACTTCCATTTTATCTGCTATCGTCTTCTATTCAGCTTTTTCTCATAACCAATCGATCATTCTAATTTCAAAGCACTTCTTTTGTTCCTTCTGCAACGAAGAATGGCAACGGAGAACCTCTTCATGCAAAAAACCCCCAGTTTAACCTCCATCCATCCTGCGAGCACTCGAACGTTGCGAATAAAAAAAGATGGCCTGTGAAGGGCCGCAAAAGAGCGAAAGAAAAAACCACCTGTCTGTGCGAGATGAAATTGTTTTCCGAATTTTGCATCTAAAAACTGTATTAATTAAAGCATATTTTAGAGTGGAACGAGTTGATTGTTCCAAACTTGCAATGAGACATTGGATCTTGATAGAACTAGTATTTCTATTGTCATAATATTCCATTGAAACGAAATGATGAGAAAAGATTATGCTTAGTGCAGATAGAGTTCTCTAGATTTTCCTTCAGCACCAATCATTTTGATTTTTTCGTAATTATTTGCGTTCATTTTAGGTTTCTTCCCAATTATGCTCTAACTATGTTGTTTAAGGAGGGAATCGATCAGTTATCATAATGATAACACAGACAATATGAATTAATCATCAAATTTATTTGTGTTAACTAAATTTACCTAACTCATATCTCTTCCAAACTACCTTCACCAAGCTTAGAATTGAAACGAGATGTAACGTGACATATCCTAAGATAAGCTCTCAATTTACTTCCATCTTGTAATCGCGATGATTATTATTCGAAATCTTAGGCAGCAAAATATCCCCAAATTTCTTTTCTTTAACAGATGATTAATTGTACTTAACAAATCGTTTCTTTTTTTTTTTCTTTTCTTCTCTATTTTAAGATTAAAACTGTTGAAATTTTATTCAGCAATTTTTTGAAAATTTCGAAATTCTGCCACCATTGTTTCCAGATTTCTGCTAATTAAGTTTATTAATGTCCACAACATCGTTACATATTGGCAACTTGCAAATCGATTTTACAAAGCGTTTACTTCTGATCGATCGATTTGATTATCACAGTTCTGATATTGCTGTTGCTGCTACCACTTCTAGTGGTTTACATCCTGCTATAATAGAACAACAATGTAAACGAACACTAACAGTGAATATTGGATGTGCTATTATTGATCAAAATATGCAAATAAAAGAATACATCGTGGATGATAATTTACTAACAATTAAAACTGAGGAGGGAATTGAGCTGATAATTAAATATGATACATCGGAAGAGTTGTATGAGAAATATGAAATTGAATGGACGAGTAGCAAAAATTATCATTATATGAAAGATGTGATACAGGCCGATGCAAACAGCCAATGGTATGGTGGACCTCAGGTAGCCCAGCAAACTTGGCCTTTGGCCGAAACTACGCAGAACTTTTCACCTTATTTACCATCAGATACATTGAAGGTACAGTAGTGGATTTTTGTTCAGATGGGAATTTTTTTTACCTTTTTCTTTTCTCAGTTGGTCATTTTATTTTTGCTTTAAATTTTCAGAAGTTTAAAAATTTTGTTCAAATTGTGCAACTATTTGTTGTATCACACTATTGGGAAAGATTTTCTCCGCTTTTAATTTCTTTTGGAAGTTTCAAAATTACGATTTAATTTTCGCAATTTTCATGATAATGCAAAAAACTCGTCTGGAATGGAACGGTATTGGTTATGTTCCAGTAAATTTGCCATATTTGTCCCTGATAAGATACCGCTCTGGACGGAATATAGCTGTAACAGACTTTCACTTCAGGCGCAAATTAGCAATTCTCCCTACGTTGGTTTCTACGTAAGTTATTTTCGTGAAAGAAAGAAATTCAAATTGACTGAGGGATCGAAAATAGAAGTTAAAATTATTTTTAAAAAAAAGGGAAGGAAAGTTTTTTGTAAGCGTATGCATGTAGTTTAATTTGCATGCTCATTTCATCATACACGGGCAAATATGATTTGAAATTATTTTAAAAAGTGAATTTGAAGTTATTCGAAAAATAAGAATGAATTTGAAGTTATTAAAAAAGTGAGTTTTTTTCTCAAGTATCTAGTATGTGGAAATTTTTCGAAGCTTGATGAGATTAAAATTTAAATTGCTGCAAAAATTTCTAAATGTTTATTTTACTTAATTTTCAACATTGAAGCTTATTGATATAATATTCTCTTAAAATGCGTAAATGAAAAACTGAACCTTTAGGCAAACTTCATCTTAAAAAACTTTTTGAGCTGAAAAATTTCGTTTTTAGACTGATACTGTTGCACCAACTCTTTCCTATTCAATATTTGTAGCAAAACGATGTATGTTACGTGAATTTCATGTAGTTCTTCATGGAAATTTGTATGACTTATGTACAACTATTCCCGATGAAGCATTGATTCGCAAACCTATCTGGTCAACCTGGGCAAGGTAACAATTTTCATATATATTTTGTAATCATTTCTATTACGATGTGTTGTTCTAAAGTTGTAATCAAATTATCTTATTCGCTTAAAAGTTGAATTATCTTTATTTTTCTAATTCCCGATGTCTAGGTTGTTTCGGTGCACTGTTTCCGTTGTCTAGATTATTCCTAGACGTCTACGAATAAATACGCAATCTCTGTAATTGTAATTGAAGATATCTGGAGAAAGTAACTCAATATGATGTGCTTGAATTTGCTCAAGAAATTTTGAATAATCATGCACCGATCTGCCAGCTTGAACTGGATGATAATTGGGCCACACAGTATGGCGATTTTGAAGTATTATTTTTTTGTAATTTAATTCGAATTTCACTTATTTGATTTCAATTTAATTTGATCTGTTTATTTGGAAGTTTTTTGAAAATCCAATTTCTTAAATTTGAATTTTCAAAAACTATGGAATCCGGACACAAAATTTTTTGTAATTTAATTCGAATTTTTTTTTTAAATATTAATGTTGCCTGCATTCTAGTTTAATAAGGCGAAGTTCCCGAATGTCGAAAATATGTGCAAGGAACTGGATAATTGGAAGATTCGGCTAACTCTGTGGGTTCATCCATTTGTCAATTTGGTCAGTGATAATGGAAAAAATTTGGCACTGCGCCATTTATTTGTGAAAAATTCCAGTGGTCAACCAGGAATTGTTGAATGGTGGCAAGGACAAGCCTATGTAATCGATTTCACAAATCCTGAAGCGGTGCATTGGTTTTGTGAACAGTTGGAAAAAATTAAAAAGGTAGTGATTTAAAGGAAAACATTTAATCATTATTACCATGGATGAATTTTAAGGAATTTACAGTGATGGGAGGATCTCAAGTTTTAAGAAAATAGTAATGAAAAAATTTTTCTAAGATAATAATTAGATGACTTCACATTTTAAAAATAAATTTGAATATTGATAAAATGAGAATAATAAGAGGAAAAGATAACGACAGAAGAATGATATTATTCCGGATAATGAAAAGCCAGAAATCATGCGATCTCACAGATAATAGAAATAACAGAAAAAGCAAAATACATATCGAGAAATCAAAATTATAGATAATGATAAATTGGAAATAAAAGTTAACTAAAAGATTGTTTTGGGTTGGAATCTAACCGCAGGAAATGATCTTATCAGCACAAACATAAGCTTATCAAATCTTTGCTTCTTTTCAGCTTGGCATATTTTCATTCAAATTTGATGCAGGTGAGGTGACTTATCTTCCAAAAGACATTCGTTTATATTCCGGGGCTTCACCAAATGATTTTTGCAAAGCCTACGTACAAACAGCTGCTTTGTTTGGATCTTCAATTGAGGTACTTGTTAAAGCAAACTTATACTAATATGATAATAATGATAATTCATCCATTTTCCACCGTGATAACTTTTCATTTTCCAAAAAATATTTCTGATTCAAAAGATAATAATCGATATTTAAACATATATAAATTACTAAGATATGAAACAAGATTTTCATAGCACATATTTGAAGTAAGTTAAAATCAAACACTTAAACAAGTATCTATCTGGAAATATATTCATAGCAAATATATTCATAGAAATATATTCTGGAAATATATTCATATCTATTTAGCGTGCAAATATATTCATAGCATAAAATTGATTTAAATAAATCCGAACAGTTATAAGGATTAATTAAATAAGACATCAAAATTATTCATTTATCAAATGAATTAATTCAGTTGAAGTATATGGCATCTGAATAATTTGGTTATTAATTTAGTAAAAGTAAAACGAAAAGCAAATCAGAGAGAGTATATTTATTAATATTCTTAAGGATTAATTTTTGAATAGCAGTTTAAATATGAAATTTATTGCTTGCTTCATTACAGGTTAGAGTTTTTCACTGTACACAATCTTTACCGATATTTTACAGGACGATGGACCGTTTGTCAACTTGGTTTGTATATTTTTTATTTTTTTTTTTCTCTTTGTTTCCTCTAAATTTTTATATTTAATGAGAAACGATAAGCTAAGAAATATTTATCGCCTAATGCTGCTACAAGAATCGACTACAAGATCGTTCCTTTTTTTTTTGAAGAAAAATAAGAATTAGTGCGATTTTCAAATACCCATACTGCTAAGCAGAATTTAGGAATAACATTGGTTTGAATACTTTAATACCAGTGGTACTTAATTTTGGATTACATGGTTATTATTATAATCTACCGGATATGATAGGTGGTAATGGATATAATGGTCAAAGATGTAGCAAAGAACTATATATTCGTTGGATGCAGGTATTTCTTTTATTTCTTTTTCTTCATATTCATATTTTTATAAAAAAAAAAAAAATTGTTGGAATATTTGCTTCTTTTTTCTCTTCGAATTTCATTATTTTCAAATTTAACTCCCATCTTTTAATTTTATCTCTTCATTTTACATATGGAAATACAAACCATCATAGAATGATATTGATTACGAATGATATTGTTAAAATGATACAACTGCTAAATTTCAAGCAAACTATGATGATATTACCTCATATCATTAATTACCGAAAGTGTAGAAATTTTGAATTATCATCAGTCAACTTCTCATTTTTATATAGCTGAAAAAGACTTCATGGCTGGAGCAAATAAAAAAACTTATATTCCCTTCAGGAAATTAATGTATGGGATAAATTGATCTAAAATTTTACGTAGCAGTTTTGTAATCATAGCAGTTATAAACTGAACTGGAAATACTTTAGTATTATTATTTTTTTAAGCAAATCAGATTCTAGTATCCATAAGAAATACGTAAATGTTATTGCTACTTTTTTTTTTTTTTTTTTTTAAGGCAAATCAGTTTCTACTATCCATGCAATTTTCATATCCTCCATGGCAGTATGATGATGAGACGTGCGATATTTTTCATCGAATTATGCAAAAACGTAATGAGCTGTTGAATTTCTTGATTGAAGCCTGCAAGAAAAGTTGCAAAAGTGGTCAGCCTGTAATACGGTTTGTAGTTCTTTTGTGACAGTTAATTCCATCGTTATTTTAATTAAATTATGACAAGATATGGATGTTTTATATTTATATTTAAAAACTTGAAAATATAGCTTTTGAATGATTACCGTAGAAATCATTCCAGTTATAGAATATTCAGTAGTATTGGAATAATTAGAAATTGACATTAGTTTCAAATGAAAACAATATTTCCCTCATTCCAGGCCATTATGGTGGCTTTCGGAAGATCCAGAAGCATTGTATTCTGGTGACCAATTTGTTATCGATGATACGATGATTGTTGCACCAATTTTGACTGAAGGAGAAACATCAAGAATTGTTTTTCTACCGGATGGTATTTGGGAGCATGAGTTAACGCGAAACATTTATAAAGGACCGAGTAAATTGGTTGTTGAAGTAAGTAAATTTAAAATGATCTGAAATTTTAGAAAACTAAGTTTTGTTTTTTTTTTTAGTTACTATATTATCTTATCATTCTTTTTTTCAGGCTCCTCTTTTTCATTGTGCACCACCATATTTCACTTTTGTTGGGTAATTTTTCTGACAGGTAACATTTTTTCGGAATGCGATTGTGTCTGTTCTAGCATGCTGATGAATTCAATGGATGAAATTATTTCAGCTGTCAATTTTGTCTTTTTTTTTCTACTATTTGATATAATTAGAATGAATATAGATTATTATATGATCTATTTAAAAAATTAAGTGAATCTAAATTTAAATATTAGAACAAAACTTTTCTTGGATGAGATAGTTTTGAGGGATGAGATATTTGTTTCTCCTACCTCTTTTATTCCGTTGTTTATATGCCTAATTCGAAAACGTTTTAATCAAATTCCAAAACTCCTCAAATGCTGATCTCAGTAATCTTTCCTAAATATTGATGTAATCTTTCCTAAATATTTTAAAATCAGAAGATGTTATTTTTTAATTGTATTTTGTAATTGACTCCAAAAAATTACATCATAATGAAATTAAATCCAGAAGGGGAAAAGTATAAATTGATTAACACGATAATCTCATTTTAGATACTTTTCTTCTTACTAACTTAGAATTTTATTGGAAGTTTTAAAATACTATTCAATACTTAAAGCCAGAAAAAGGTATCGGGAAAGTTGTTTTATACTGTGGCACAGACGAATTTTAATAAGGAAAGTTTTATAACGTAGAAGAAGAATCAATCTTCCTCAATCAAAAATGATTAGAAAGGATAGATTCCTCATCTACGTTATAAGATAAAATAAGGTCAGGAATATCACAATTGGTTGATCGCTTGGTTGTAGTATAGATGGATTGAATATAGTAAGTTGGATTGAATAGGAGGATATTGATTGTTGAGTGAGTTAAGTGATTGTTGATTTGATTGACTGCGTAATCTTCCAATAAGTATTGAGTGACTTAAACTGGCATTGTCCCGGCTCGTGATAGCAAATAAATTGTTGGAAAGTTTTTTATATTTGTAACAGAGTCAAATCTTAGTGAGAAAAGTTTTATTGGTTGACGGAGGATTTATTCTTCATCTATGTTGTAAGATAGAATAAAGTCAGGTAGTATTGCAACCGCAATGTTGTTATAAGATCAAGATCAGATAATATCACAATTGCAATTGATCATTTGATTTTATTAGAGATGGATCGAGGAACTGGACTGAATTAAAGAGTAGTGGTTGTTGAGCGGATTGAATTAAATAACTTAAGTGAAGAACTGATAAGTTGAAACTGATTGAAAAATCGGATAACCACCAGAACCTCCTTTTTATGTTGACAGTTCTTAGTCTTTGTAGTGGGCTGTGGCTTACCATATATGAATTATACAAAGGGTTTGGTTGTCAGAATAAAGGATAAGAAGTATAAACAATGTCAATTCTTACAGTAAGCTTTATTCCTTGCAACATTTCAAAAATTAGCATGCATTTCAACATTTCAAACAATGTAAATGAATTCTATTGACGATCGGAAGATAAAGGAGTGAAGGCCTTTGTACCGGAACGGATAAATGATTCATTTACCTGAGAAATGCGCAAATCTCTACTAAACAAAATACTTTATTTCATCATATTTATATTATAAAATATTTCGATTTTACCGACAACAGAAATATTTCGTGTACCATGAAGTTTTAGCTATATTTCCATTGAAATTTAAACATTTTTCTGATAATCGAGAAGTAATTTCCCAAATGTATCTTTATTTAACAGTTTGACCTGTTGCTATTGTCCGCTATATTCTGCGGATCATTTATACATTTGAGTAGAAATGATTCATTCACTCCTGTGACATTTTAATGGATTCAAATTAAAAGTTTACATTTCTTCAAAGGAAAAAAAAAAAGAAATTCGTCTGATGAAAAGATAAAGAGCATAAGAGCATACCCGTCGGAATACCTGGTGAATCTCCAATTGTCATTCTAGATACTGCAAAAATTTCTGAAGTGAATATGAACTTTAGAACTCCTCCCCCAAATATGAGATTGATAATTACACTGCACTGAAGCAATTTTAAATAGTATCACATTCTTCTTTCATTCAGAATTACAGGTAAATCTCAGCGCTTTTCAAAACAGTTCAAATTTTTAACCCCCTTTACCATACTTTCCGTTTCCGCAGCCATTCGTTACAAGTTCAATTGATGAAATGCCATCAATCATTTTCTTCCCATTCATTTCTATCACTGTGAAGATGAAATTATGGAAGGGATGAATACATATATATTTATATAAAGCCATCATTACTGCATCGAACAGCTAACAGTAATTTTTAACATTGCATCGGTACTATCAAACGGATCAAGTCATATTCTCACTAAATAATATACCAAATGACAGTATAACCAATATTATGGAGAAGTCCCACAAAAATTCTTTCGGGCACATAAGGGAAGAAGATAAATGATGATACCGATCGCGTGATCCATAATTAGAAATTGTTATTCCCTTACCTCTACCGATCATTATTCAATTTCGAAGGAGCAAAACTTGATATGTCGATAATTTGTCTCTCTCTCTCTCTCTGATAATTGTACTGATGTCAGAAGACGGAAATAGAAGATACAAATCTAAAATAGCAAATAGATCCAACTTATGCAAAGTTTGAAATGTGGCATGAGAACCACCTCATCTCCTTTTTCCATTTTATGCAATTATCTGACAACATTTATCGTTATTTTCTATTTGTTCAGCTTCAGTTTGTTTTTCGATTCTTTAATTTAAGGAAAATGTACATTACCTTTCCTAATTCTCACAATGAAAAAAAAAAAAAAAAAACAGTGAAAGAAAAGAAGCACAGAAACAAACTTACAAGCTGTTGTTTTATTTCCATCATTCAACATCAATTACAAATATCACAATAGAAAATAGAACCAATAAATTGCAACAAGAAAACAAAACGACTTTTTCAAATAAAAAAAAAATTACAAAAACTCGAAGTATGCAAAACTAACGAAACGCTACGACAGTAACGAACTCACAGTTGGTGAAAAATCAATACAAACAGAAAGCAATCAATAAATTACATTTTCCAAAGTATCGGCTCAAAAAATGACCCTATTCATCACCTAAACACAATTTATTTTTAATAAACAAATGCAAGAAAGAAATAATCATAAATAATGCAAAATGCAGATAAATGAAAACGAAATGAAAATAAATTCAAATTTCAGAATAATCTATTGTTGTGCTACTATTAAGCGGGTATAAAACAATGATGATTTTGAACGATATAATGCAATCATTGACAAACAAAGAGAAGAGGAAATGGAACAAATACAAATAACCATATGTATAGACAAAATGTAAATAAAAGAAGATAAATTGAACAATTATGATTTATACAACTAAGAAAAACAAAATTAATACCAGAAGATTACAAGAAATTCCAGCAAAAACGTAAATTTCCAGTTTCTATTTCTCAGAAGTTATGGATATCCCTGCAGAAATGCTAAATATGAAAAAAATAATTCACAGTTATAACTTTGGAAAAAATCCAAATTTTTGATTATCATGCGATTATAAAAAGTAAGTGTTTTACGAAGTGAGACAAGAAAGTTTGAGCTGTAGCGTATCCACACATAATTTTAGAATAATTTGAGCTTGAACTTGATATCTGCAATTTTAAGTCTAACATTACAACATGGAATATTTCAATTCAGGAAAAAAAATTTCTTACATATTTACCACTGATACCTCAGCCCGAAAAGTGATACTCTATTATCCATCATAAATTTTCAATTTTTTTTGTAGTGATGAAGAAAATAGTAAAAATAAATTATTTCGAAAAATTTCTATAAATTCAAGAAAATAAAAACACGAAGTCAGAAAATTGCAGAAACCTGCTTATAAAGCGAAAAAACAAACATTGCTATCGAAATGGAAACAATGAATCAGAATGACTGCTGCAAATGAAGCTAAATGAAATGAAATACAATCTAGGATTACGTCTCCTCACAATATATAAGAATCAGCTAAAATATTCCACAATCCGAATAAAATTGGCAATAAAATGAAATAATATATCAATAACAAGTTTTTCTAAATATTTTATGTGAAAGCAAAGAGAAACATTCAAACAGCTTTTATAGCTCGCAAAAATTCTTTCTGATAAATCAAGCAATCTTTCAATTATTACTAGAAAAAAATAAAGAAAAAAAAAAAAAAAAAAAATATCGATTATTGTACAACATCTGTAAAAGTTAGAATCCGGAAATAATTTGATTCCAAAATTTCGAGTAAATTCTACAAATTTTCTGCTGTGAGTAAAATCTTCTGAATTTCAAATTCACTTTCGAGTCTTTTCAGGATAAATCAATTCCAAAAGTCAATAATCAGACAGAAAACCTCAAATATCACAACATACTTTTGAGCTTAAGAGAAGATACACATTCAATTTTCTTCTTCAATTGATGAAGCGATTAACGGCATTACAAAGCCACATAAGAGCCTGAATATGAATGGGTAGGCAGGAACGCCGCTCACCACTTATTAGATCTATGTTGAGCCAAGATAAGGCATTGTACATTTCCAGAACATACCTGAAACGAGAATTTTTTTTTCTTTTTAAATGAGAAACTTACAAAAATTGACCATTAAGAATAATCCGCCTCAATCTTTTCCGACTGAAATCAAATTATATTTATTTAACAATAAAAGCTAAAACATAATCAAGTGCAAATGAAAAAGATGACAGTAATGCAAAATTTAAACAAGCGAGACATTATATTCATTGAAATTTTGCGGAGAGATTGAAGATATTACGTCCTGCAATTCCTCTAATCATTCGCTTTACTGAATATAACTAATTACGTTCTTCAACTATTCTGAGGGAAACTTCAAAAAGAATCAGCCACTAGATCCGATTAATCTTTCGCTATGCCAAAAATCAGTTAATCGAATAACGGAGTATATGACAATTGAAGAAAATTTTAAGTTCAAAGAATATATTACTAAGGAAAAATTACTTAATTAATATTTGCAGAACGGTAACAAAATCAACACAGTCTCATTATACAGTATAGTACCTGAGAACATCGGCTGTTGCTTGGCTATCCAACTGATGATGACAAGCTTCGGTACCTTTACCAAATGATGAGATATCATCGCCTTGCTGAACATTTGGTGTATTTAAATGAAGTGAACTTTTCAGATGTACAGGATTTCGTCGCTTTGCAGAAGGACAAGCTGACCAGAACCACTCCGGTAAATCGGATGCTGGTGCTGTTGAAATATAGTAACCAGTTGCGAGCGGTTGGTTTTCTATCGAAACATCTATAAATACTAATTTTTTTGAAACTAGAAGTTTTCAACTTTCCCCATAAACAAATCTGGTTATTCATTATTACTTCATCTAATACTTCCCTTAATTTTAACATGGATGTAATTTAGACCTATAAGTAACATATCATATACTGACTTTGGAAAGGATTTAACTTTTGAAATACCGCATTGATTTTTGCTCTAAGCTTGTTAGATAAAGGAAGAACTTCCAAAGAAGTTTGATTTCAAGAAGAACTCAATTTTTTTTTAGGAAACAAAACGTGATTAAGTGTAATAAAATCAAACAATTTTCCCATCTAATTTTTTCGTTTTGAATAAATTTCTCTTCTTTTAAGTCCATATCTAATGCCTCATCCATTCCTGACATTCAGGCTGTTGGACTGCTTAGCGGCGAAAAGTTAACTTGAAAATGGTAAACGAAAACATTTGATAATAATACTTTGAGACTTTTGTTTTTAGATTCATGCAATATTTTATAACTTCTCAAATATTTCATTAATAAACCACAATCTTAATATCCTATGTAAATATAACCTTATTAACTAAAATAAAAGATAATAAAAGCGAATATGGACTTTTCATGCTTAATAAAAAGACAATAGTTTGATTGAGTCAGTAAAGATAAAAAAAGAGCTTCAGGTCTATAAATTAAAAACAAAGACAGCATAACAAAAAGAATTTGAATGAGAAATTTAAAAACTGAAAGCATACTGATTGCTGAAGATAATAAAAATATTTAATTCCAAGTAACGTCACTGAAAAATGCACATTCATACTATCTACTTAATATCAAACCAACTTTTAATATGACTTTTTTTTTCAATTGAATCATTTTTCAACTTTATAATATTTTGATGTACTCACCGGCATAGTCGCTTGGAATCCCCGTATTTCCGCCTAGTCGAAAGTTGGTCGATTGTTGTGGTGGTCCAGTTCCATTTGTCATCAAATCCTCACCATTTCCAATCAGTTCACTGAATTCCTCACCAATTTCTTCGGTTAACAAATTGGAAAAATCATCCTCTTCCAATTCAGCAACGCCATTCCCACCCTGATGATCTAACTATAATAAGAATTACAGATTAAGTAAATACCAAAAACATTTTAAATTAAGAAACACAGAGTCCAATTTTTTAAATGATGAAAAAGTACCGGACATTAAATCCGTCATTTTTTTATTTTTAAGATAGAATGACAATGTTAGTGACACTTTAAAATCAAAGTATGTATTAAGAAGCTAAACCAAAATAGAATGCTAAACTTTACCTTTTTTAGCTATCACAAAATTCAACTCGAAAAAAACATAGGTCAACAGTATGCATTAGACATTTATTTTACCTGTATTTATATTTTGTTTCAAAGATAACTAGATTCTTAACTGAGTTAATTCTGAAAAATTGATATGACACTTTATGACTAACATTTTTATATCACAATTTTCCCGTCAGTCTATGAAAATCCCGCATATCCTAATTAAATTTTAAGAAAAAGTAGAAGTCAGGGTAGAAAGTATTTTAAATGCTTCAAGAAAACATACATTCAACTCAGGACTAGTAGGAAAAACCAAAATATGTGTACAACTCGTATCATCTGGTGTTGTCAATGTACGATATCGAGAATTTTTGAGGAAACGATCATCGTGCTGGAATGATGATGGGAAAACACGAAGATGAGCTTCAGGCTCCAGACTGACTAAACAAGCCGATAATACGCCGGGAACTTCCTAAAACATGAATGTTAATTTCAGTTAATTTTTTTTTAGTGATAAGTCCTATTTTTCTAGAAATGTGATTCAAATTAAATATAGTTCAATTCAAACTACTTATGGGTCTAAATTTATTAAGTCGATTTACATCTAAATAAAAATAATATCGAATTCAAATATAAAATAATATATATATCGTTCGTTTCAACAAATAATATGGATTACCGAAGTTCCCGGCATCACATGGCAAGCTCGACATACATGTTTCATACGTGTTCCAATCTGTTTCAAATAAGATTTGCTGAGAATTTGAGTCCAAACTGAAATAAGTGAGGACTGCTTCAATAAATTTCTCTATCAAAACTACAGCTCCATTATTTGAAAACAAAAAAAAAAACTTTTCCAAAACAATTTTATTTCAAAATTTCAAAACAACAGAATTTAAATCAAAAATCTGAAAAATTTTGGATTCATCATTATTTGCTACTGTATGGCGAAACAATTAACTACCTGCATGAAAAACAAGCATGATTAAATAAAACTTCAAATTTTTAGATTAATCAAAAATTTTTTCCGAATTCGATTAAATTTACTTAGCTTAATTTCCACCAAATAATTTCTTTTTAAGTTCAAGCTACTAGATTACTTTTTACTACATCAAAATAAGAATTGACTTATTCCTGATATTAGCATTTAAAGAGCAATAGATGTGATTTGAAAACTTACATTTAAATTCGCCATGCCCAATTCGTCCAACTCTACCTATAACAAGCCGCCAATTCCTGGTGCCATTCGCCAGCGTGCCCAGAATGTATGACCACAGACGATATAAACTATCTCGGATCTGTGTGGATTGCTTATATTTCATGTTTACTCTGTAATTAACCAATCATTTTCTCAAAAAAATTGCAGTTTGCATAGCACCATGTTATTCGAATTTATGACAAGATACAACATTCACAATAAAATCTCCAAGATCTTCAAAAAAATTCCTTGTCCTGTTAAATCCTCGAGAAAGTCGCAACGCTGCCTGGCTAACATCTTATATCTCCAAAATATAATTTTTTACATTTTGACAAAAAACTAAACAAAATGTAAATATTTTGAGCAGGTTAAACAACATACCTTTTATGGTCAGGTTTTAATCTTAAATTAATTAAACAGTTGTCCAGCGAATGGCCCTGATGATCCGTTACGGTAGCAGCAAGCCAATCATTCCCTATCAAACAATAACTAACAAATAATACAGCTTCATCAGTATTGATTTGCATGAGATCACAATTAGGACGCTGCATTACAAGAGATGGCGGAGCAAGAATGAATGGTTTGCTTGGGATCTGAAATGAATAATTATAGTCACTGAAAGGTGAAAACATGAATCATGTTGTATTTAATGATAAATATAGCCAAGCTCAGTAATTGAAAGCTGTGACCGGAAAACAATTTTTGGCAAAAAATAATAATTATAATAGTATCTGGAAAATCCCACAACGTTATAGCAAAACCAAAGGTCTAAATTAACAAAAAGAGCAAATACTTTGTAATAAATAGGTTCCTTTCGTTCTAAATCGTTCAATAAATCAACCATAGCCGATGCGGGACCAAAACGTGTCATACTTTTTGGCAAAATCCCACGCACAATATCCGGTAATACCACACGCGAATGCGTATAAACCGAAAATGCAACAGATTTGAGTGAATCGGATGATGACAAGCGTTCATTTTGTGATTTCTCCAGACGTCCTGAAAAAGAATATGAATAGTATGCTAAGAAATCGAAGCCAATCAAGACTGAATTTTATGTCTAAAATAACGTATTTTTGAGAAAATTAGTTCGGCGATAAGTCTATTTTTGAGAAAATTAGTTCGGCGATAAGTCTAAAATTGAAATATTTATAGGTCTCACATTTTAAGATTATATTAATCTATCAGTACTTCCTATCTCATATATTTTATAAAATAGTATTTATAATTATGTCATACTATGGCAAATGAAACTTCTTCCTTCTCCAATCCTTCTTTCTTCCCCCTAATAGCCCTTTTTTCTTTCTTTAATAATCTTGAGATCATAATAATAATGCATGCCTTGATCATAACCATTCAGACGTCCTCTTTCATCCTTCAGGAAATCAGCAGAAATACCACAGTAATCGAAAATGCTTTGCAGTGTAATCATTTCCAATTGTAACTGTGGTCGACATTTATTGTTTAAACGGTAAAGGAGTGCATTAAACGCACGCATCAGAGCAACCGTAACAACTCTTGCAACAAGTGGATTTTCTTCAGCACCCAATAAAAATGGATTCACCTGAATTTTATTAACAATTTTCGGGTTATTATTCAAAATTTCTAACTTTTGCTAAATAATCTTTTAAGAACACCAAAACTTTACGATAAACACCAGCACCTCCCAACTCAAAATTTATCGTGCTAAACATAACTGCAAATTAGTATCAACACCTGCTATCAAATGCGGATTTCCATTTCATAACCAAATACCGAATGCTGATTTATTCAGCTATGTTGATGATTATCCAATACATGTTTACATAGGTCGAAATTTCATAATATCTAAAAAATCAATACAAAATACTTACGAGGTAGATGACAATAACATGAGGTAGAGTTCCCGGTTCATCTTCCGCTATGGTGCCGTCAGCTATTAGTTGTTCAACCATGAAAGATGAAAAACTGTTCATATTTTGAGCACCTCCATCACCGATAGGACCATCTGTTGTCAATGATTCGCCAGTGTTTGAAGATGTAGGACCAGCTGAACTTGGACCACTGGTGTTACTTGCATCTGAATTATAACAGTTTGCAATTTGATTCTTTTCGTTTTGAGAGAACGAACGAAATTTATTGTTTTTGCAAAACTAATCAATAATTTAGTACAATTAGTTGGAAATAAACTCTAGAATTAACGATAAATTAATATAAGAAGTCAAACAAACGGAACAAGATGAAGCCAGAATTTCAACATAATTAAAAAAAGATAGACTGAATCAAACTTTCTTTAAAAAAAAAAAAAAGAAAATCGCTTGAATGAAACTGAAATGATTTTAGAAAAAATACTCTGTGAGGCTTCAGTGGGCTGACCGACAATGATATTTCCGGGTGCCGAAGATGGTGATATGTGATCGGAATTTGATATTGTATAACCTCCACATTGGTAGCTTGCTGAAATGTGCGACATGGAATGCATCTGAAATTGAAAATACCACATTAATCCTTCTTCAAAAATAAGCATAGAATATTGGATAGAACTTCGGCTTCCGATTTTTAAATTTCAAAAAGAAAACTGATTTTGGGTTTTAACAAACATGTTTTAATAAAACAAACTGTTGGATTACTAAAAACAACACTACCTGACTTTCAGCTAAAGCAGCACGATATTTTTCTCGGTTGAAAACATCATCATTGTTAATCAATATACGAGCCATTTCATTTTCGAAATACTGCATATACACCTGGAAACAACTGACATTTAAGTAAAAGAAGTGCAGGAAAATTACTTGTCAAAAAAAATTACATATTCGATATTTATCAAAATGGCAAAAATCCCGATGAGAATCTGTGTTTCCTCATTTATAAAAATGATAAATAATGCTGTGTTTCCTCATTTATAAAAATGATAAATAGTGCTATTTCTTTGTTTTGCAATCATACTTTCCTTCTTCCATTTGGCTAACTTCTCACTTCTTTCAAAAACAAATATTAGTAACAATTCCGAACCTTCAATCGTGTAATCAGCGATTTGTTATCACCAATGTGTCGTTCAACTTGATTCAGGAAATTGTCACATTCACCTGGATTAGTTGCTGGATATCGTGTCGGAACACGCAACAGACCATCTCGTAATACTTCCCGTGTAAATGGTATATGACGACCAAAACGACACTGCTCGTACATTCTGTAACCGAACAGATGGATTCAATACTACATAATTTGCTAATATTACAAAGCACATCAGTATTACGTGTTTACTAAATAAGATAGAAATATTATTCTCTCAACGATATCTAGTTTCCAGGATTTTAAAGAGAAACCAAAAATGGATTCAACAGGACAGACAAGCGAATGAATAATTAAACGAGCAAGTATTGTAATATAAAAGAAGATTAGCAAATGTGTGGAAGAATTTGATAAATGAAGTCAAGCAGCTGAAGAAATACTTAATTATTACTGAAGTATTAATAAGCACATTATACAAATGCAAACTGCTAACCTTTGGAATCAACAATTGAAAAAAATTAAAGGAAATTAATGTATACTTACCTTGACAAATCCACAAGATATTTTTTCGTCTTCTCGATGCAAATCAAATTATCCGGGACAACACCAATGTAGAGCACATCTTTCGGCTGATCATATGGTTCCAACGACATCTTTTCCCACAGTCTTATGATCTGTGGTGATGTTATAACTGCATCTTTTTCCGACGCAACAACTATATTTGGCACCGCTTCCGGCCCGCTATCATCTTCCTGGAAAAGTTTTCCAGATAATTTAGTTGGGAAAATTTTCACAACTCCTTACTAGAGTTTGCAAAATAATTAAGTGTCTGAAAGATTGAAATTATGAAATTGGGAATCCAAATAAAGTTTTACAACTGAGGTTAAAGTTGACAAAATGCATAAATTACAACTTATAATGGTAATTTGAGGATGGAAATAAAAACTGGGGAGAGAATTTTCAATTTCAATGAAAAATAAGAAATGATTTAGTTAACGATTTTAGACCGAAAGTGGAATTTATAAATTGGAAATAATATTTTCTATTCTAGCTGAAGAATTTCTACCCATACAATGGAATAAATATTGTGATATTATTAGTAAAGTTACGAATCGAATCGAACTGGCTGAAAATTTACCATTCCTCCAGTAGCTTTCAATGCTTTGCGGTCGAAAAATCGCCATGTCAACGGTCCTTCCACTATGTTGTTACTTCCAAACAATGGCGACGAACGAGCGATTCGCAAAGATTCTTCCAGAATTGGTCCAATTTCTTGCAACAATGCCATGCACTCAGATTCACGCGGTTCACGCATTTCGTTCGATACCTGCAATTTTGAATGATAACCAGATTCCTCTTATAACTACAACTATTTTTGTAGTTAAATAAATTACTTTCCCATCTTAATTGACGAAACAAATTCATTTTTTACTTGTTTGATATTTTTTATCAGATGTCGTTCGTTTCCTTATTTATCGAATGCGTCCTTTTTGAATTTTTAAACAATAATCCACCTGAACTCCCCAATCATGAAGAAGCACACTGCGCACATCGTGTGGTGGACGTCGGCAATTCATTTCCATACAAGCAACCTCGCAAGCAGCTTGAAATACCAATGGCAACTCCCGCTGATCCACTTCCGAAATGATGTATTCACAATGCTTTGATGAATCGGATCCAATACGTTCCGTCTGTTAAACAAAGACTGTCAAGATGGATAATAAATTTATGAAACAAATTTGATTTTGTGTTTTCTTTTTCCATAATACACATTCGAATATATTCATTTTTACTGTTATTTCTGCGCTATAGCACGCTTCCATAAACAAACAATACTTCTTTTCTTAGCACAAAAAAAGTTGATGTACTGAACAACAGCGAACGGAATGGTTCCTTGAGAAGCAATGCTTAAAATATATACTTATCGCTATTATTATTATATACTTATTGCTACTATTATTCATTGTTCAAATTATAACAATTTTCTCAACGGTATTACCTGTAAAGCTCGCTCACATTGTAAACTGAGTAGCGTAACCTGATCTAATAATCCACCAAGATCACGTACGAGTGTTTGTTCACGTAGTAAAGCGATGAAATTCATGTCCCTTGAAATAGAGTAACATGGAGTTGGCCGAATGTAATGAATAAAATCAAATATAAAAAGCCTTTGATCAAATTCTCACATTAAGATTTAACACCATAGCATTTATTGACTGCGAGCATCATCATAATGTTCCTCAGTTCATGTTTAACTAAAAAAATTCTGTCTTCAATTAAACACGAATTGAGAAACAATATAATGATGCTCACAAACTATTACGTCAGCTAATGAGTAAGTGGTTCTTCAAGTTCTTTTTTTTTGCGTTTTTTTTTTTTTTTTTAGAGCAGACGATATAGTAATTAAAGTTAATTAATAATCTTGCTCTATATAAATGGGAACCAACCGTCCACTCATTGAATCGAACCAAATGGTATGCGGAATTGCTGGCTGATTCTGGGTTTCACTGATATCAGTTGCTTCCTTTGCATCTTCGGCAAATAAACCAGCTTTCATACTTAAATAACGATGTCGCACAGCACTAAAATAAAGTTAATAGAAACATGTGCTACAGCAAAGCTCTCAATTTATAAAGCCAATACAATACATGAATTTTTCATGTCATCAATTAGAATTTTGCGTTGATGAAGAATACAACACGGAGTATCTATACTTCCTCACAGAGATAAAGAAAAAATTAGAAAACTAAAGTCAAAAATAACCATATGAAAAAAAATTGATCAAAAGCTCTAAATAAAACTATATTCAAAATTTTCAAGCAAGGTTCGGCTTTTTAAATTAAAAAGATCAGTTGGATACTTGAAAAACATACCTAAATCCACAGTTACATGAATTTGATGTATTATTATAAAATCCACTGGTTGGTTTGCTAACAATTAGCTGTTGCTGCGCTGGTGGCTGTCTCAACACTTCGGGTGGTGTTATGTAAACTCCAAGTTCCTGAAAATCCACTCAGGTTTCATTCAATCTTATTCTTCTAAGTTTACTTTCACCATCCTTCCTTTCATAAAAATTCAATTTCTCTCACATCAATAAAAAAATTTCAATTCTGCTACCAATAGAACAATAAATTACAGTTAAATCAAAGACAAATACCTACCTTCGCTCTAATGCTACCGTTACACGAACAAATTGGACAAGCATCAAAAACTGAATCATAATGAAGATCCAGAACGGTATCCTGAAGTAGCACAGCAAGTACCAGAGATTTGCCTTCCGGATACCGCATTCTACTCGGTGGAACAGCAGCTGCATCCATGACAGCTGGCATATTCATTAGACGACTGAAAAAGTATTTATAATTTATTCCAAAAACTAGTTTTATAACACAAATATATCTATGAAGAGAAATTTCCTTGTTAAAAAAGTGTTTATGCAAATTTTAATAATTAATATTCACGGTTTTAATTATTTGATTGCTTAGCAAATATCTGACAAACAGTAAAATTCTTGAATAATTATTCATTTACTTTCCGAATAATCCGCCATTATTAGGACTTCCGATAGATGATGGTACTGTCATTATGGAATTCTGTGGTGTTCGAGGACCATACATCATGTTTGGATTTTGTGCTTGCGCTATCAAGGTGTTTGGACGCATTATGTGCGACGACTGCGAATACATTATTGAACCAGCTTGAACGTTATGTACTGGAGGATACTGGTGACTGACTGCTTGAGAAAATGATGGTGGTGGTTCAACTTGTGCTTGATTCTAGAAAATAAATCACAGGTTATTTTTTTTTTGGGAGGGGGATTTGAATTCTCGACTTCACGTGCGAATATTGCGTGATGTACAATCCCTGCAATTATAAATTTTCCAATCTTAACTATATGCACTACTGCAGAATACACTTTATTCCACCAAATTTTAAACAAATGCAATAACATACAGGACGGATCTGCGAATCAGTTCCATAGGAGTCTGATAAATGAATGGCATGTTGTGGTGTCAAGTTTCCACCCATATTACAGCGGAACATCATCTACAATTACAGAACTTTCTTCTTCGAAATATAAATACAATATAAATATAAATATAAATATAAAAAATAAAAATTTTTTTTTTCTTGAAATTAGGTGCTAATATTTCAGAAACTTTCCCATAAATTTTTAAATTTGATGATATGGAACTTAAAATTCTATGCTAATACCGATGGAAAACGAAGTCATCCCGTTAACCACTCTTGATATCTAAAACTATATTATCTTTTTTTAACTAAATAATAGCGGCAATAAATAAAAAAAAAAAAGCAAATCATCGAATCATCGACAGCAACCAAAATACTTGAAATACCTGTTGTTGATAGATATTCTGCTGTGATGGATTCATGGCTCCCATTCCCATTTGTCCATTGAAATTAGCATTGTTAACAAAATGATTTAGTTGTTGGAATGGTTGCTGCGATTGTTGCATGCAGAATTGTCCATTTGGCGGTCCTGCTCCATGCATACTATTTGCACTAAATGATTGCGATGGAGTTGTACCATGCATTCCACTAAGCATGTGCGATGAGTGTATTGGATCAGTATTCATCGAGCACATTGTACCACCCGGAAATGAATAGATCGGATTCGGAGCGTTCATCATTCCAGGTGGACTACAGAACTGAGCTGATTGACCCATAAATGGAGAATGTTGCGGTGCACCGGGTTGTGATGCTGCATATGGTATCCTAAAAGAGAATTCGCTTTAAACATGATTTAAAAAAAAAAAAAAACATTCAAAAAAAAAAAAAAAGATTCATTCCAGAGCTAGCTGTTTACAATCAAAAATAAACCTTGCTAATGGTCGAAGATGCGCCATCGACATTTGTTGATTCATATGAACAAAATTCATTCGTGAGGAACCAGGCATCGATTGCATAATACTGGTATTACTAGGCGGTATACAACTATTACCCATCATCATGCTCATCATTGAATTACTACCATTATAGGATGACCCCGCAAATGATGGCCCGTTTGTAACGAAATTGGGCATACTATTCATTGCCATACCGTGCGGTAACACTACAAATGGGCAGATTTAATGCACCGAGTTTTTTAGAATAGATAGCATTATAGATAAACAACATTAAGAGGAAACTAATGAATACAGAAAATATTAGATTATGAAGAGAATGATTAAACTCTAGAAAAATCAGAAGAACGAATAAGTGAAACCATAAAATGTTAAAGATGAAAAAGAATGAAGAGGTAAATTTATCATTCAGTTTCTTTTATGATTGGCGTTCAAGCAATTGTGAGGTTAAATATAATGACTTTTCTATATTTAACATGGGCATCTATTCACATTTCAAAATTAAAAATTCAAAAAAATACTTTGAAAAGTTGGTAAAGAATGCGAAGAAAGCATATGACCATTGTTGTATGGCATTCGATAGCAGCGCATTGTTGCGAAGGATGAGTGCGGAGTAAGATTTCGGAGACGTTCACGCATAAATAAATAATCTGGAGCACGTCCAACCTTTTTTCGCTTCTCACGTGCCGCGACTGCTGTTTTGATGAGCTTTAACTGATCTGCATATACACCTTCCAGTATCCGACATTCTTTCGCCTAAAATTTTAAGGCTTCTAGAACGGTAAAATTAAAATCGAGTTCTAAAGTTTAATTTCAAAAAAATTTAAAAATAAAAACTTGATTTTTTATTCAATTTACGCTAATACGAAAATTTCTTGCTTCAATCAACTATTCAAATAGAAGATCTGTAAAACAAAAATTAAATCTATGGATAACATTTGGTTCACTTTTCTATGAATAACATTGAGTTTACTTTCCCTTCCCTCCATCTTTCTTCCAAATGTAAGCTTCAACAAAGACTACCTCCAACGATAAAAATTCTTTGGCAAGTATATTTCCAGCAAATTTTCCACTTAATGCCATCTCCAATTTCATAAATTTACCATACACTGGCTTTTCAACCATCGAATAATGGAGCTTACCCTGCATAAGATTGTTACTTAATTTTTTTTTCAGAGCAGTGCAATACATCATATTCATAACAAATCTGGATTAACAAAAGTTATTGGATAGAAAAAATATATCAGGAGTTTGTTTCTCGACTGAATTTGCACTTGCCTTTCAAATTACTGTTTGTAAGATTTCACAAATATGAAGAAGACTGCTCACAATATCTATTTTAGGTATACAAAAACTGACTGAAGAAAAAAATATTATTATTGATAATCCTGATTTCAACCACAGAGATCAAATCTGCCTATTATCATGAGTAAAAAAAGTAAAATGAAGATTAATCTGAGCAAAATGGTGATGCCTCGTGAATCCTTGTTCACGAATACAATAGAAGGCCCTACGCCCAAAAAAATAGAAACCGCATGAAAGTTGTTTAACATTTTTGGATAAAAAGTATTGGAAACAAACCAAAAGTCTTCCGTCGTCATTATCAAATTCCCGTTTCACATTTGGGACGGTTTCCATAGTAATATCAGTTTCTGAAATAATACCAGAAGGTTGCACAGGAGGAAGATTATGGCAAAGATTTACTGCTGCTGCCATATAGGAAATTGTTGGCGGATAGAGAATACTAGTTGGATTTGCTTGTATGAGTGTATTTTGTGGACTGAACTGCTGCGACTGAAAAGAAATGAATTTTATAAAATTTTTTCCAATGGAAATTGTGGTAACGAGAGGATTTTTTACAAATGAAGAAAACTATAATAGAAATCCTTTCCCGTTCTCTTGACAAAAACAAAAAATATTCTAAATGTCAAAGCAATCAATTAAATGATCAATATAAAACTTGCTTGAGTTGCATCAACTGATGGTGGAGTTGGATATATCATGTAATCGCCAACTGATGGAGGTCCACCAACACGAGCTATCTGGACAAAGGAAGTTCAAAAATATTTCTGATTAATTTGGGAATTTCATAAAAGATTTCATCAGATATCATAAAGCTATATCTTGGAAAGATCCAGATAAGTCTCACTGGAAGTATTCAAATGTAAAACATTTTTTCAAATTAAAACTTTAAAACCAAACAAAAAATCGAAATAACAAACCACATTTGCAACGGTTCCTCCCAAAATTTGAGTAGGTTCAACCCTTTCATTGCTTGCTGGAGGAGATAAATGCACCGAATCAGTTACAACAGTCTGAAAAAACTAATGATAAGAGAAAAGAAAAAAGAACTTAAAGATATATATTAAATAAATGGATTTTTTGGGATATATTTTTCTTTTCAAAAAATTAAATTATAATCTTTAACACTAATACTAAAGAGAAAGAATTGGATTGCAAATCGGGAACAGCAAAACATTTGTCTCCATCTCTCGATCTATTTAAGATTGATCAAATCATTTTTCTCTAAATAACGTTCATCAAATTAGGAAATTTTGCAACTATTTTACTTTTCATTGGAATCTAATCTTAATTCAACCAGCTTCCCAGTTAAAAGAAAAAAAAAAACTCACATCAACCGGACTTTTTCTTTCGATCATTGCAATGGTGGACAAATTACAATCGTCAAGAAACAAAGGCTGAGTATCACAATCCGAAGTGAAAATACTGGGAGTTAAGTTAACACTTGTATTCGATGACAAAACAGACCCGACTACAAAAAATATTTTAATAAACTTTTCTAAAAATAATTTTTGAAAATTGAACTTTAAAATAAATTAAAAGGAACACTTCCAAACTCCATTTTCTAGATTTATCATAATGTCTAAAAATAAATGAAAATTTTTTGTGTTGATTAGAATTCTATGCATTCGTGCTATCTTCGGTTATCACAATGTTTAAGATGTGCTTAGAGTACTTATCTTTATTAACCAAGTAAAAAGCAAAAAAAAAGTGTGCTAAACTGATTTTTATTTGCAGATAACAATAATTTCCGCGTTTTTGAAAAAAAAAAAAAACAATTTACTTTGCGAGAACAATGGTAAATTGCGCAAACCATCTTGCGCCTGGGAAGTTGAAACAGCACTGAAAGAATCAGACTGCGATGCTGCCGGCTCCCTACTCGAGGATTCGATTGCTTCATCTTTGATCTCTAACTTACAATCATGAAGCTTAAAATTATCAGAGCAAATGAAATTAATATCATCAACATCCTCATCATCTTCCTGAAAAATAAAATCCATCAATTTAAAGAATTCTGAAATTCGACTTTTAATTTGATCAATATTTCATGTACAAAAAGAATTAGTTCACAAAATTTTTCGATGATTTCAAATAAGATATTTTAGAAAAAACACCTACACCAACTTTTGTTGTCAGAAACGACACATCCAATGCTTCAATACCACTCCATTCTAATTTTCCATTCAATTTTCGCTTTCGTCCCTTCTTAGATTTTTCATCCTAAAAAAGAAATTTTTGTATTAATAAAGAATACCATTAAATTCGAAACGAACTGTCAAATTTTAATGACCCAACTTACGCTATCAATATTGCACACGGAGACAACGTTTTAGTAAAATAAATCAATTTCAAAATAGTCCAAATCAATGCTATTTGCTTAAATTCTGGACTTTTGAAAACCTAGGTTGATGATATTGAGGGAATAACAAACTTAAATTCTAACCAAATTTAAGAATGAACCTTTTTTAACCGTAGGCTGTTAATTAAGTTAGGCTGCTGCTCTACAATTGTAGCCTCATGTTTTCTGGCTGATAATGGAACGAAATCATTGCTTAAACGATCTTTCGATTGCATTCGACTCAACGATTCGGTTTGAGATATATCACAAGCTGGAGAACGTGGCCTAAAATGCTAGTGATAACTTATTTCGACTTTAAAAAAAGAAACGAACATCTTAGCTGATTGAGACTGATCCTTAGACAAAATTATATAAGGACAAAAGCCAACTTATTTTTTCTAAATTTATTAAAAAATAAATACCAAAAATTTACCGACTAGTGGGACTTAAATTTTGATAAACTGGTTTACAGCTTCCAATTTTACCAAACATTTGCAAAGAATTTCTTTGCACCCGTCGACGTTCCGGAGATTCTGTTATCGCTGAAGCATCTGGTGTTTTCGGGCATACATGTTTCTCTTCTGCAGAGTACAGTGATCAAAACCAATTAATTTGAATTAAACAATTACAATAAAGCTTAATTCAACAGTGTTGAGATATGCAAGTATAACTGGTTCTCATCAATAAAACTGTAGCTATGCATTAAAAAAAAATTTATTTACCATGCAATGGATCTGTACGTCCAGATCTTGAATTACTTTTGGAATTACGAAAGTAGTTTTCACGTATCCAGTCAAGATTGTGTTCACCATCTACGACTTCTGAACTGGTAGCTAGGATTTTTTTCTCCCAAGGTGGTGATCGCGGTGGTGACGGAGATCGTGTATAAAATGAAGAACGTCGATGAAATAAGATTTTGTGTTCTCTGTAAAACAACATAACAATCAAGGTATTGTTAATTAACCTAAGGAAGAAAAAAAAAGAAAAAAAAAAAAGAAAAAAAATAGTGTAGAAATTATAAACAGAAACCGTTCTTCCTTAATATTTCCCTAACTATTTAAATATTTCCTTATTCTTTTTGAAAAGAAGATAACTAACTCTTTCCTTGCTTCCAAGCTGGAGCTATCACTCGGAAAATTAATGGGTGTACAACAGGACTGGCTAGGTTCCTGACTAAGACAAGTATCTGAAAACAACATTTATTCACCGATTTTTCAAATAATCATTTAATAAAAATGTCGAGATATGTGAATCAGATACTGAAATCAGAATCAAAGTCAACTCAAAGTTTTCCATGTTTTTTCAGTGGGGACATCCAGAAGTTCAAACTGACGAATAGATAAAAAAGTGCTGCAACAAATTTTTGAAAAGTAATAAGATGTTCAAAGATCAAACAGAAACATGCCTTGTTGAGGCATTATACATTGGGATGATAGATTGGATATAGCGGGATCACTAGGCTGTTGTAAACGACACTGATGACAACCACACCCTTCCTCACGATCCTTCCGTCGCATTCCATCTGTGGAATTCCATCTTAAAAGAAATTCATGTATGAATTAACAATAATTGATTGAGAGTTAAGAAACATCTGATGCTACGTATGATATTCTGCCCACTACAGAAAAAGATAATTGAAATGATGCAATGAATATATTGCAACTATTTAACGGGACTGATATAAGAGCTCTAAAAAGTTTTATTTTTTGTAATTTTAAGCGTTCAAGCATTCTTAAACGCTCCTTTTTTTTTTTTTTTTTTTTTTTCTAATTTTAAAAAATCAAAAAATGAATCGAGATACGAAAATATTAGATAAATGAAGAAAAAAAATACCGGCAGTCATCATCACTTGTAGCAGATGACAACAAAAGGCCTAAACCAGAAGAGGAGGGTGATTCCGAATTCTCTTTCCGCCGACTATTTGCGGGAGCAATGAAAGATTCTTCAAAAAACCTTAAAAACGATTGTTTTATTTTAAAGTACCTTTTATGAAAGCTGTTAGGAAATTTCTCCTCAGAAACTACAAAAATTTCCCTAATTCATTAAGAACTAAATTATTTCAGTACAATATAGACTCAATTTATCCCTCTTCGTAGACATGTTCTAATTGATATTTTATTCTATCGTTGTCTTTCTTTTTTACTAAGCAGAGAACAAAAAACCCAACCGGAGTAAATTTAGTGATCTCAAATTTAGAACAAAAATAGGAAATCAATCGAAAAAAATCAACCTTTGTGCTGCTCGTGCGCCATTCACCATTGTTCCATACATTGCATTATGCCATTCAGCACTAGCTTCTACGTCGCATTCGCTCAGTCTTTTTTTCCGTTTCCGGAATGAGGGACTACTCCGTAATCTGGTAGTTGGTGGTGTTCGTGGGGTAAAACTTCTGCTATTAGTTCTGCTATTGAAAAAGTCTGAACTGCTTTCATTGGCAGTTTTTTCATTCTGCCTAAAATAATTTATGAAGAAATTTGAATTAAAATGAAACTTCTATATCTTCAACAACTATTTCGAAAATTCCAAAAATGGAAAATGCAGATATACAACCAAGCGGATAATTCACTTCCTAAAATTCCGGAAGCAAAAAAAAGTTATTAATTTAAATCTTGTTCTTAAAGTTTTTATGCAGGCAAAAATTGTAAAGCAAAATAACTTCTAAATGGCAGTCATATTCAGCAAAAGTAATTACAGATAAATGATAAACCTCATCAACAAATCATCCGAAGCTTGAACAACAATCAATGAACTAGGATACCACATATGAACGCCATCTACATCTACCAAAACCATTTTAGGCAGACTACTTTTGGTTGATGATGCCTGTATGAAAAAAAATTAGGCTAATTCTTAGTTGCGTTGAGAATCTAGCTGTTTTAACATTTTTACATGCAGATATATTTCTTAAAATAAAACTCAGTTCAAAAGCATCCGACATGCATTGTCCCAGTAGATGTGCCATATTGTAATAAATAGAATGATTATGCAAAATCGAATAGAATTTTCTGCTGTTATGGAAATTGGATAAACTTCAGAAATTCTAGAAAGAAAAACTAACATTTTCGGTATAGCCAATGTAACCAACGGTATCTGCCGAACTTAGATTCCTTTCAACGTTAACAATTAAACAAAAGAACTGCAACCATTCAGACCACAATTTGTCAACGGCAGCTTTTGAGATAGTTCCTGCATTATCCTGATTATTACTATTAACAGTTTCAGACTCGATTGACGAAGATGGCGCCGGATTTACTTGATGTGCGACGGAAGATAACGGTTCACGATAACTGCTTGCATATGCTGTTGAAGAATTGGTGAAACTATCTAAAACAATGATCTAATAAAAAATATACAGACAAAATAGAAAAATAGACATGACTGAAGAGATGAAATATTATAAAAACAGCAATAACTGGACAACGTGAAATGTATTACTGATGCATAAAAATTTCAAAAATGAAGAGAGATGGTTATATATACCATAAAATTTAATTAACAAGACCAACATTCCCAACTGTTATGCAATGAATGATAGTTAGGATTCAAAACTATAAAGCAGCTAAGAAAATGATCTAAGTTTCGACCCAATCTTTCAAAAACAATAGGTCTGAAAGAGAGGTCTGAAACTGAACTGAAATGCATAACAGAAAAAAATGTGAAAGCCAATGAGAGAGATAATCCAAAACATACCACACTCTGGTGTCAGAGGTTGTTGCTGTAATACTGATGTAGTAGAATCCACAATCCGTGGTTGTTCGGGTAGTAATATGGCACGCATTGACCAGGGTCCTAATATCACCGATTGTTTCTTACCCAAATCCAAATGACGTCGTGAGAGGCGAAATAAAGTTGGCTGTCGTTGCACACAAACAGTTGCACAAACAATATTTTCACCATGAACAAAAAAATTGAAACTGATTCCATTCACATAGCTGAAAATGAAATAACTTCAAATGAATTTAATTTGGTATAAATTTACATGAATTAGAAGAAAACTATATAAGAAAACAATCACATAATTAAATGCTTTATAAGCAAGAAAAAAAAATTTTAAGGAAAGAGAAAACTGAAATGTATCAATTATTCTCAACGTCATTCATTTTTCCTCCCCTCTTATCAACCAGCATATCAATGTTTCCTCGAAAGTAAATGCATAGAAAAGTATCCCAAATTTCAAAGCCTAAAAAACTGATAAGAAACTTTCTTTACTAAAAATCAAAATTGACAAGAACTCTTGTAACTAATTAAAATACAAAAATCACATACTTGGGAGAACAGTGTATACGATCCGATGAAGGCACTTCGTATGGACGTGTAAAATATTTTCCAATACGAATGTAACCGTTTTTTAACATATTCCTAAACAGAAAGTTCGTTGATTAATACGTTTTAAAACAGCCGATTTTATCATCAAATCAACAGAACATGGGAAAATATTACGATGGAATTAAAACTGAATATTTAACATAACTTTAATCCATTTCAGTGCTGATTAAAAAACGGACAAAATTGCTCTTTGCTTCTACAAAATCTACTTTTTGCTTTCTATGAAAGAAGTAGAAAAATACAAAATATGATATCGTCAAAATTGCAAGAATATCGCCAATATAAAAAATGAATTATCGGAAAGTGTTCAGATACCAACAACAACGATATATTTACATTATAAAAACCGAATTTCTCAATCGTATAATCGCGACAGAATCATTCGAACTTACCGTTCTATCAAATTATGCAGTGCCTTGAAAAATAGTGTCCTCGTTTCATACTGTATACCAGGTACCGACCAATTACCTTGACCATCTTCAGCACCTGAAATTCTTGCTTTTCGAATAAAAAATTCTTTATTTCAAACATTCTTTTTTCAAACTGGTGAGATAAGTCTCTGCCAACAAAATGCATCAAAAATCAAAGATTTTAGACTTCAAATATCAGACTTCTCACTGCATTATATCATCTACTATTTGTTTCAATCCGTCTTATAGTTAGATCATCCAAAAATTTATTTTATTCAAACTTTATTGTTCAACTTCTAAAAAATTCTGGTAACATTCTAAACATGAGAAAATAAATAAATAGACAGTAAGCGGTACCGGATGAATCAAACATTGAGCAGAAAGAAAAGAAGAAGTAAATTAATGGAAATGAATCAAAAACGTAAATCTTAATTAATCTTCTTAGATTTTTTGGAATATGAAAAAAAGTTTACTTCCGAATTCGAAATGTAATGATTATGGAATGTAATTCATGTCCTTGAATACATAAAGAGTTTTTTCATTGCAATTAATTTTTCAATTTAACTGAAAAAACAAAAGGATGAGAGAAGAAATGTTTAAAAGCAACAACATACAAGCCAAGTGACTGGTATATTCAGTGAGGCAATCTGGTTCCTCGTGAGAATACCAGAAAATCCACAATTCTTTGACAACATCTATCCGGTAATCCGGCAACTGCATAGCAGTAAGCGTACTGGTTGGTTGTGGTGGTTGTCGTCTCCAAGCGCATAGAATCCCTGCTTGTAAGCATTTTGCATAAGCACTTAATACTGGATCTTGCTCCAAACTTGTCCATGTTCTTTGCGACAAAGGTGTCGTTAAGCATTTCCATTTTAAGCCATTCAATTCCGTCTGGAAAAAACAAAGCCAACTTATTTTATAATTAAATAATACAACAAATTATGTTTCTTTCTCTCCTAATTTTTTTCTCTCTCTTAATTCAAGTTTTCTAAAAATTCTTTTGTTCTATTTAAAAATTCAAAAAAACCTTTTTTTTTTCAACAATTACATACCATTTAATACCTCTTCCAACTATTTTCCAATTACTGGATATAGTATTAATCAAATGATAGCATAATTGCACACTTAAAGATTTCATGATATGGATTGAATTAAATCAATCCGTCTAATCTACTACTGATGAGATTCAATTTGGGAACATCTAAAAGTATTTTCACAATTTCTCGATAACTTCACAATATCCTCTCGCAGTCTTTATACATCATATGGATTTCAAATTTTTTTTTACATCTTTCCATTACTTACAGCATTGGAACTTCACATTATTCTTTTCTTTTTTTGCTTTCCCTTCACTCTTACCCATCATTCAACCTAATTTGCATCGACAAGCAAACAAAGAAATATGTATCTTCCCTTAATCAAAAGCTAAGCACAAAATAAGGACTTTGCCAAGCTTGATGTTTGGCAGCAATAATCAATACTAACGATATCTAATGCTTGTTCTCAACTAATGCTGATAGTGAAAAGTCCTTGAGAGGACATTTAACTCTGTTCACTTTCCTTATGCCTATTATCTCTTACAAGCCAAGCAGAGTATTGGACATAACATTTCAGTCCATTATGATGATGTCACATGCCCAACTTCGTACGGTAGATAAAAATTTCTAATTTGATGCTAAATTATTCATTTTTAATCGTAAAAGATGCATTCAAAAAAGATTTTTGATATCTTAATACTAATAATGTCTACCAAGTCTGCTTCACGAAATATGCAATTTCATAAGAAATACTAAAAATCAATTATAAATACATAATGGTATTCTTGCTTTTAAACATTTCCTTTCAATAATACTTAAGAAAATTGAATACCAATATATAAATTAAAGAATTTGACTGCTGACATTTGCAATCTATTTATCCATGCGTAAGGATGATCAAAAAGCTACACGCACTTTCAATGCATACTTACCAAAGCAAAGACGTTCGTGTGACAATCCTCAAGACTTCCACCATTGGTGGACATACTGAAATTTGATGAAACTTTAGTTATCGCCAATAAAACAGCATAAAAATATGCTAACAAACAATAAGATTATGCTGCAGCAGTAATAGTGACGGTGATGATGGTAATAGTAGTAGTAGTAGTAGTAGTAGTAATAGTAGAAGTGATAATAGTTGCAGTATTCCGTAAATTGTATAGTAGTAACTGCAATAAAAGTAAGTGTGCAGGTAAATACTTTCTCGTCTAATAGTAAAATAAATCACATCACAGTTGTTCTACATGTATACCAACTAGAATATGTTTCAAAAAGGTAAAAATTACTGCTAATTTTCTTTTTAGCCACTTTTTTCTTTCTGGCTAATATAATAAGCTTTGTGATAACGGAATAATAATAATAATAATAATAATAATAATAATAATAATAATAATAATAATAATAATAATAATAATAATAACAGAAGAGAATGAAGCAGAGTGAAATTGAACACAACAGAAAAAATATGAGAATTGGTAAAAACAGAGAAGAATAAGTCACCAGGATTCGGGCGCGAATATCCGGGATCTAGTGACGTCGAAGGTAGCCATATCTAGTGCTACCTTATTCCAATTTACATAACATTCTCCTGGTCCTTTTAAGGACATTCGCGCCAAAGATTCGTTATCCGAAAGACCAAATTGTTGACAATGATTTTGATAATCGTCGTAATGATAGTGAAAAATTCCCTCCTCTCTCTTTCCTTCAAATAAATCTGTAAAGATTAAAGTGAAAATTCTTTTCAAAATATAACACGCGAGGAATTTTTCAACGATTTAAATTGAATGTAATAAACACAATCACATGACAATGATATCATTATAACTCCACCAAATTGCCTATTAAAGTTTTCATCAAAGTTTAATCCGCTTACAACCTTACAGCTAATCAGCTAGTCCTCAGTCCAACTGCTAATCAGTTCCATCGTCATAAATTCAATGTATCGCTCCTCCAAGAACTATTATTAATCTTTTCTGCTTTTCTGTTCCTTTCCTCTCATTTTTCCATCGCTGCTCCTTTATCAATAATCTTTTTGCACTAACAGAATTCACCAACTGTATCAGAGAGGACTATCAAAAGTGCTTAACATCGAAATCTTCTACCCACTTCCCACTTTCGTTAACTACCATCCTCTATCACATCCAGCAATCAAATCCTTCATCAATGAATCAATCTTAAATCAAATGTAATCAAAGCAAAGTAACTTTTTTAATTCATTATATACGAAGAACACTTCATATTTAATAAAAGAAAAAAATCAATACTTTGCATTAATTAACATAAAAATAAATTCCTGCTGAATAAATAAAAAAAAATATCATCCTAAATTAGTCTTCATTATATCTCCATTGATCATTAAAATTACATCTACAATTAATATCTGTAATTAATGAATCAAATTACAATAAGACCAAAATTTCAAACCACAGAATCACTTTTTCTCCTCTTTTTTCCAATCTTGTTTCAAGCAATTTTTATACATTGCATGATTCCCACAAGTACTGTTTCCAATGTCATCAAGATTCAAACAAATTTCTAATATCCATCTCTCATTCTATGTGCTCATTTAAAATTGAAATTCCCAAGTTTTCCCCTGCTTCAGCTCTAATTTAAACTACGATTTTTGCTGAAAAGTAGCATAATAAATCTAATTTTCCGGCCTGTAGGAAGCTATTGAATGATTGAAATTCTGAAAAAATCATGAGCAAATACTCTTGTTTAGTTTCTGATGAAAACAAAAGGGAAGCTATGTATGCCGCAAAACTTGACTTTCATCGAATACTTTCGGCTTCATTGATAGACAAATGCAGCTACCCTTTCGCTTTCCGAAAGCAGCTGAATAAGCACTTCCAAAAGAAAGGAAAAGACATCGGTCTAAATACAAACATATTTTCGCGAAAAAAAAAAAGTTATTGAAACGAGACAGAAAATGAAAATGATTTTTAATTTATATTTTGATTACCTTATTTATATGCAATACTTAACCTTGTTTTACTTTTAACAACTGCTATCAAATGTAAATGAGCCATTTACGAGTATTCTTAACTTTTTTTATGAATTACGAGTCGAATTACACTTGAGAGCATATCAAGTAATAACTTTACTTCCTCTCCTTACGATAAGAAATTTTCGAAAATAAAGGATGTTTTGCAGGAAAAATAGCGTAAAAATAAAATAACTGGCTTCCAGTCAATGATTGCCTTGAAGTTTATGAAGAAAAAAACAAAAGCACTTTTGAAACAGCAGGAAATTTTTCACGCGTGAAGAGAAGAAAAAGAATCTTTCTCAATGATTCACACGCCAAAAGCAATACCCAACAAAACCAATCCAATGTTCTCATCTTCGCTTTCTAAACAATTTTAAAAATGCATTATTGTTTTTAACAAATTTAAAACAATAGCTAAATTATTAATTATGCGACATATTTTTTAGTTTAAGAATCATTTTCCTGAAGTATTTTCAGTATTAACATTGTTACGAGTAAGAAATCATTCATTACTTAGAAGAGACTTGCAGAAATTCGGATTGGAAGCATTTTTAAAACTAATATCAATACTTGAGAAAAATTGCATTTTTAAGGGTAAAGAATTAATCCCTCACTAATTCATTCAAAAAAATAATCATAATAATGATAGATAAGGAATAATAGTGCTCTCTCAACGTTTTCTTTAAAAAAACGGAAACATGAAGACTGATGCGGAAATCTGCAATTTTGGTTTAACAATTTGAAATTAATTTATGAATAATGCTCAAAAAGGCATGAAAACAATGCTTTACCGAAATGTTTAATGAACAAGAATTTAATAATAATAATAATAGTAATCCTAATAATCGTAATCCGACCTGGCAACAAGAGCAATAATTATGACATTAACAGCCACATCCAATTCCAAAAAAAAAAAATGAAAAACCTGATCAGTGTGTGTGTGTGTGTGTGTGTGTGTGTGTGTGTGTATGTGTGTGTGTGTGTG
>KZ269979.1:105478-151617 GCA_002249935.1 Onchocerca flexuosa | reverse complement strand
TGTGTGTGTGTGTGTGTGTGTGTGTGTGTGTGTGTGTGTGTGTGTGTGTGTGTGTGTGTGTGTGTGTGTGAGTCGTCGATACATAACTTCCAAAAGCGATGCCGGAAACATTCTTAAACTTTGATTCATTTGCGCAATAAATCTCACCTATATGAGCAAAGAGAACGGAAAGATGAAAAAGATATTTCGAATCAGTTTCAAAAAATTTAACTGCCACTACCAGTTACAAGGAGAAAATTCTTCTTCGTCTCTCCCTCTTCCTTAATGACAAAAGGATGAAGAACAGTAGTAAAACGAGAAAATGTGCAATAACACAACAGAGATACACTATTCATCAACGAATATGAAGAGAGAATTGAGTAAGAAATCAATCCCTCCTTACAATCTTTTGTTTCTCATTTTCAACATTTCTTCTCACCATGCAGAAACTGAATCTGAAGTTTAACTGTAACGATATCTAATCATGAATGCATAGAATTACTGCTAATGATCGTAGATAATAATTCACTTTTTAATTAGCAACTCATTCATAACAATCTCGTTTTATTCATTATTAGGATGTATCATTACGGTTGATTGCTTATAGAAGTAAAAGGAAAAACTTGAACTTTCCTATGAATTTGCAAAATATATTAGAAGAAAATTAAGGCAAGTTCCGAAGGATAATAAAAAAAGAACCAAATAAAATACAAAAGTACTTGTCTAACAAAATTTAGCAAGCACTCAATAGCAGTCCGTGTTATCATTAAAGGAAATTGATGTAATTATTACTGGCTATTGTCTCATACGTGGTCATTACAGAATATCCTACCATAGCACCTTAAATTCCTTCACGAATCGACTGATTTCATAGAAGAAGGAAGAAACCAGTGCCATATGAAAGTCTGATGAATAAGAGGACAGAAGGAAGATAAAGAAAGATGAGAGAGGTATGTTATAGGTATGTCCACGGTGCTATTTTATTGGTTCATTTAGGGCTACTTTTGATGCCATCTTGTCAACCAAATCAATGATAACCACGTTGACAGTGGCAAATGATGACAACGATCAGGAACGAAAACCAATGATTCTTGCCGAAGCAACTACATTTGTTCCATCATCATCATCACCACCATCATTATACGTCGATTCAGGAATCAGTCATTCTTTTCTTGCTCCTCTCAAATGCTTTACTATTTCCGAGAAAAAGAAAGCATCCCAACTTTTTTTTTGAATTGACAATTAAACCAAATTTTGAAATGAATATGTTAGACGTTGGTGCAATCGTCACCACCACACCATCACTGACCATTTTAGGAAGTGACCAGTCCCCTGACAGTACTAATAGTGATAAGCAGTAATCACAGTGACGAATGGTCATCCAGTCCGTGGAATAAATTAGTTTTCATTCCGTGCAGTGTGCAATTCTGCCACAATCAGCGACGAATATTGTTGCAACCTTAAAACAAAAGCAAAATTATGACGAAAATGGAAGAAACCAGCGGGAAAAGAGCAATCACAGCGACGGGAAACGAATAATCAAGCAGCAGCTGTAATAGCACCTCGAATTTCGATGATCGGCATGATGTATGTGACGACAGTGGCACCAAACATACTTATTCTCCGATTATTCTCTTCTCCTTCTCCTTCCTTCTTCACCTACCTGCCTGTCACTGCAACTGTTCCATTCTTTTGTTGCTGCCTGAAATCGACAATGACACCGACGATGACAATTGTAAAATGACGATGACGACGATTTAAGCGCTGTTGGTTGGTTGTCCTACTCGTTTGGCGTCCGATCAACCTTTCTTCCTCCTCTTTTCCTTCCTAACACAATCACAATCATCATTGTATCCAATGATATTTCTTACAACTATTCTTCTTTTTCTCTTCCTCTCTCTTTACCTTCCTTTTCTCTTTTCCCTTTTCATTTTGTCTCCTCTTTTTCCACCTCTTTAATTTTTCCGATTCAACTTATTAAACTAAACTAATCTAAAACCAACAATCTAATCTGCCAGCACTCATCATCAGTGACAATCCTCGAAAATTATTGCTATTCAATGGATGATAATAGTTCAATGTACATATCACATACATACATGCCGTACTAAACTAATTTACACATACACATACATATGTATATGTACAAACACACACACACACACATACAAAAAAAAAGTGGAAATTCCATTTTGCATCAAAACGGAGGATTCAAATGGCAAATATATGAAGCCATTAGGCGCAGAAGCATCTACAACAACACACCGTTAATTGTCCCTCGTCTCTTTTTCCTAGCACCTGCTCCCATTGAACTTATGCTTGCTGCTACTCCTACTCGTTTACATATGCATACAAAACATGTATGTAACATACACACACACACACACACACACACACACACACACACACACACACACACACATACAGGATTATTTAATTTAACTCCTTGCTCTATTTTTGTTATTGCTATTGACCAGGCGCTATTGCTTGGTGTGCACTTCGACAACTTAGAGCTTGAAAGGGCTAATTGCCTGCTATAATCAATCTCTCTTCCCCTCCTTCTATATCATCTAAATTGAGGCAAATTTCAACAGAGATCACAAAATATATCCACCAGTTCCACATACTGCCACTCATCGTCATCATCTTAAAAGCTTCTTCGCCCTTAAACTTCTAAAACATCAACTAGCAGCACTACAGTATCCACACCTCAACATGGATTACAAGATGCACTCATAAACATTGACTAATTAATTAATTAACACACACGCATACAAACATATGCTTAACTTATTTCAAGATCTATACACCCACAACATTAACACGGAGTGGAAAACATCAAATTTTTCAGAGGTGTTAAGAGTCAGGAAGTGCAAAAGGGAAATCAATTATCATTCCAGATGATAAGGGCAATGGAGAAGTTGGGAAATAGTGGGTGACATTACGGTAGCCAAGAATTGCTCACTTTGACAACATATCGTTAACTCTTTTTTTTCTCCGCAAACTATTCATCTCATTCAAATAATATCATCATCATTATCACTACTATCATCGCCTCTGTCAGTACCAAACAGCAATAACAATAACAATCAATCATTCATTATCAATTAACATGAGAATATACGTCATACAATTCAATTTCTCTTCTTTATTCACTTTCATTCGAGACATTTACTGGTAGATAGGTGTGTACACACAGAAACACACTCACACACACACACACACATACACATACACAGAAATATATGAGATGACAAGCAACAGATCAATCTCAATCAAACAGTCACCACCTTACAGGTGTCGCGTCTTCGAGCAAAGGTGCTGACTGAAGAATGAATGAATTGTGACCATCACATTGGTTCCTATCATTCGCTTCATCTCTGCGACACTTTCCGAGTTACTAACTGGACAATCAACACAAAATACTATAATTTACACATACATTTATGCATCGAGTACATACCCACATACACACATACATACGTACTTTTCAAACAAAACACTTGAAAAAAGGAGAAAAAGGATAGGAAATGTGATCGCAACTGTATGCTGGAGAAGGGAGACAAGAAAGAGCAAGCAGGGAAGGAAGGTTGTGGAGGAAAAAGAAGGATTGCAAGATGAAGGAGGTGTAGTATCATCGTGTCAAGTGAGCAATTGTTACGGGATGAGTACTGAACGAACGAAGAATGAATGATTAAAATGAAATTGCCACTGTTACACTCCCCATCTTCTCATTTTTACCCATATCATATCATGTCATATCATATCACCACCACTACTGAAAAGAACAACAAGCATTCACCATTACTGCTACCATCATGTTATTTCAGTCTTCCTTGATCTTCTTATAACAGTCAAAGATCAGCTGTTGAAAGAGTGCAGCAATCATTCAAAAACTTTTGTAATCACCAAAAACTTGCCTGTCATTCGAAAACATCCAATACATGCTTCGTAACCGTCGCTTATTGAGATTTCACATCCAATTTGTTAGCGCAGAATAGACTGTTTAGCATAATAACACAAGATAATACATGAATCTTGAAATTAACTGCAAATAATAAATTTTAAAGAACTAAAGAAAGCCTGCAAACCATTTCCATAATATCCACAATGAACAACAGAGTTATCTGATCATTCAAAAACTATCAACATTAAGACTGTTTTCTGTATTTCGTCACAGTGCTCTAAATTTTCGGAAACAATGCTAAATATTCATTTGCTATTGATCATCGCATCCGAAATATCGATAAGTGTCAAAATTTACAACAAAAAAAACCTTTTCTTTTGAATTTTTCTTTTTCATAACATCTGATCGCTCCTGTTGTATATAGCAAAAATGAATTTTAAGAAGAACCAAAAGAACATTTCTGTGAATATGTGTGCATGCATGGGAATGTATCTATAGGTTTTAGAAATCTGATCAACAAAACTTCATCTGTTGACTACAATATCTTACCCCAAATATAATACACTTCGCTCTTTACACCACACTTCCACTATCATCATTATCACACCACAATACTACTGTCATTACCAATACTTGTCATTCTCCTTTCAACACCTAGAAAACCAATTCTTAAAATTAAACAGACAATTATAAACAGGCTAGCATATGACTTACCATAATACCCTAAATTGGTTATATTACTCACCGTTGAAATTCGCACAAGTTTTCAAAACAAAACTTGAAAATGTGATTCCTTTTTCTCTAAATTTTTCCAGTATACTTTCCAAAATAACAATTGGAAAAAAGAGAAATTTAATACAGATATAAACAATGATATATATTTGCGGTCTATTTCATAGGAAAATATATTTGAATCTAAATTAATCTGCTGCTCTTTTCCTTCATTCATATAATCTATCTTAATCTTATCAGTATGTCACTATTGATAACAGATTACAGCATATTTAATAAAGTTCAAACTATTAATTATTGACCAAAGTTTTTCCCAATAGCGATAAAATTTATTTAGTTTTTCTTAGAATTGTAACATAATATTGGATGTTTATTTTAATAAACATATATGGAAGGGATGGCATTAAAATAGCACCGAAATGAGAATTCTTCTAATTCTTCTATGACAATGGTCCGCACTTTGATATAATTTCTAAAACAAAAATGAAATTGAAATTTAAATAATTGCACTTTTGGAAAAATGAAATAAATTTGTTAGCAGTAACATTTATTCTGACGATACCTTATCAAGTTTTTGCCTTTTTTCAATATTCTCTAATTTTTTCTTCGTTAAAACGCTATTTTCATCATTTAAAATTTTCTCACACTGAATTAGAATTCTTGTCAAAGAAGAAACAGTCTCTCAATTAATGACCATATCACTTCGCTAACGATAATTTACGTAATATTGACCACAAAGAATTGCTTCATTTACAATAATATCTAAAGCCTGAAAGTTTCTGCCGACAAAATTTTACTGCAAATGAAGAAATTCGTTGTAATCAATATTTGGTTCGAAGTCTTTACTCTAAAATTTCTCTAATTATTCATAATTTCTCCCGATTCCGATCGGGGATAAATTCCACAAATTTTGATATATGCAAAGAAATTACTTCAGTTTGTTAAAAACATTTACACTTTGTTATTACCGTATTGTCCAAACTATTTTTGATTTTCTTACTAAAAGAAATTTTTTAAACTCCAAAAAATAGTTTCTATTGCGATTTTTTTTATAAATTCCAAATTGCTGCATAAAAGTGCAGAAAATCTTAACCAGGAAGAAAAGAGGGAAGAAAATTTGATCTGTTATGGTTCTCGGAGATATAATTGTGAATATATAAATGGTATACATATTCATGGACATATACAACAAATGCATTAACATATCAAACTGATTTCGAGCATTAATCACCACAGTAACACTCAAAATAGCAATGATATTGTTATGAAAATATTTCGAGAAAGAGAAAAACTAAACTTTCAAATATTTCCTTTATCTGACCTCTACCACTGCATCGCTTCGAACTTTCAATCTGATTTCCATTCCATTCTAATCATACATGATCAAATGATGATCCAAAAATTGCAATCTCGATATCCTTGCAATTTATTCATCCAGACATAATTTCTTACTGAAAGTTATTGCTATCTTATGCAGCTGCATTACAAACATGCATTTTTCACACACATGCACTAAGCATTCTATTGCATGCATGCATGCACTGTGTATATGTAACATGCATGCATAAAACAAACTTTTTTCAAAATTTTAAATTAGTTATCGATGCGCTATTTCAAGATTCAAGATTTATTACTTATTGTAGCAACAATAATTTATTATGTTAGCCGAGCAGTCGAGAAAACTTTCCTGCCATGTTTGAATTTCCTGTAAAATGCATCCATTATACTTTTATATCAATTATCACGCAAGCATTATACGATAACCTGAATCGATCAACTCTTCCGTCCATTCTTTTCATTCTTTTTTTTTCAGGCAGAAAGATTTATATGAAACTTTCATAAAATATTTGTCTTCTTGAATTCTTAAAGGTGAAATTATGGCAAAATCAATTTCAAGATAAAAATGGCAGAAATGAATTATTCCTACCTGAATAAGATCTGGTTTATGTGATCATCTGATACATTCGAAAAGGTGGATTGGTCAATCAGTTAGCTTCTCGATTTTAATACGCAAATCATCCCGCATTCTCACGTGAATATCTTTTAAATTAAAATCTATGCAGCATTATACTTCACGTAAATAATATCACGCATCAGTGACAAAACTTCGAAATATGAATAATATTGGACATAAAATTGCTCGCCAAATACAAATTTTACATTTGATATATCAAATACATTACTTTTCCAAGCAGATCATTTGAATATCGATTTTTGCACAAAAATTTCAAAATTAATATGTAAATGATTTTGCATAATAATTTTATTCTTCGTTTCGCTTATTCTTCGCATTATCTCGGTCGATTAGACATAGCTAAAAACCAAAAGCGGTATGCAAAATGGCGGGAAAGGCGAGAGGTCAAAGGTTAAAGAAAATCAGTGAATGAATATTATTCTCGGAGATGTTGCCTGCATGACCTTTAAAGGATAATGAAACAATAAGTAAACTACAAATTGCCATATTATCTCAAAAAAATCACATATATTCTACAGTATTTTCGAAATTTCATTGCATTATGTTAATCCATTGCCCTTCTCTTGATATCAAATCTGGATAACTTTACAGAAAAAAATGGGACAAAATAAATCTGGAGAGAATTCCACCAAAAAAAAAAAAAACTCAAAAATTTTTGAGATCTGAAATTAACAGGATTTTAATAATTACGTTAATTATACGCGAAGCAATATGCAAAATAATAGTTTGTTACCGATAAATTGAAAAATAATATGAAGTCTTTTAATATAATTAAAACTGATTTGAAAAAAAAAGGATAGAACGGATTCTATTAAGAAAGATTGAAGAATCTTGGTTCTATTTTGGACTGTGAGACTATCCGATAACAAAAGATGATAACAACTAACAATATCAATCATCAGTGCATTTCATCTAATCCGAAGTTATGTCATTCTCCGAGAGATCCATTCAATGTTTACACGATCAATAAGTTAGTTCTCCAATAAATCCAAATCAATACCTAGCAAATAATCCAATATTCTCATATATCAAAAGTAACTACCATATACTTTCTCGCTGGCGGATAAAAATACTTCATGCATCTGTCATCTTAAATTAATTATTAATACATGCATGATAAATACACATACCCACACATACTTATATATTCAAGAGAAGAGAAGAATGATATCGTCTTAAAGACTTCTCCAAAAAGGTAATAATAGACTAAAAACGGAACCGAAAGGTAAACAAAGCATGTATCAGTGCTTGCATATCATGTTTTTGCCTATAATGTATGTGTTTTTAAAGAAACTAAACTGTTTTAAAAGTATTTTGCATCGACAAAAGAATATTTATGAATATTTCCTTGCATACTTTCTTTGAATTAAATTCAATTCAATTTTCTAATTGACATTTTTTTTTCTTTTTTTGCACAAACATCATGGAGTTGTGGATTCGGAAATTTTAAAAAAGCAAACTTATACAAGTAAATGCCTATTAAAAGTAACATACATGGGATGAAATAAAAGTATTTCCTCAAATTTTTCTTGCATAGTTTAGGACTTTTAACTTAGTATTTCATAGTACAGAACTTTAACATAGTATAGAACTTAGTATTTCTTCAAACTTATAGAACTTATAGAATTTTTCTTGCATAGTTTTTCTTGCACAGTATACAACTCTTATATCGATGTTTTTTGCTGTATTTTTCTCTTCTTTCAACTAAAATTTCAGCTTCAGATTTGGGTAGCGAATGTCGTTACTTCTAATTTTTCTGAGCATTCACATGAAACATATGCATCACGCTTCGATAGGTTACTAACGAATTGATCAATACCAAAGTGGAATTTCCGTGTGTTTGCCTTGCTTGGGAGCCCACAAATAAAGTGAATGATTCGAAAATCGCTTCAAAAAAAAGAAACCTTTTGATCACTATGAAGATTTTCGGATAAGAAGTGTTATTCAAAGTTAGGAGCCTTTTGGATGTAAAAATAAGAAACAATATGGAGAATACAATTTTGAAAATCAGGTTGTCAAAGTAAAGGGGAAATTTTTTGGAAATGAATGAAATTAAGATAATAATAGGAAATGATGGAGAGAAGTTGATTGGTTGTAAACATTTATAAAGTGTGATATATGAGGAGCAGATGTAGCAATGAAATAGCCGCGCTCTGATTGACAGCATGATAAAAAGTAAATTTGATTATTTCATAGAAAAATCGATGCATATAAATAGATTTTAAGCTTTCTAAGTATCTTTATTGTTCGAAAAAAAAGAAATGAAATCCCGAATATGGGGAGAGCAACTTTTCTGATTAAACTGAAAAAAGCCTGCCGCTAAAAGACAAATCAGTTATGAGCAGCCAATTATCTTGCACGAACGGCAAAAATTGTTAACAACTTTACTTTTCAGTTGAACTTTGAACTTTTCCTTCACATCCAAAAATGAAGATTATGTAATATAACTTATATTACCTTGAATATTGATTCACATAACTTATACGATTTTTGTTTTCTATTTACGACAGTGATTTCCTTGATGAACACATTATACATCAATGAGCATAGGTAAAAATTTCTTACCCATTGATCTCACAAAAACATGATCCTTAATGATGTTACTTCTCATTAAGTCTTTTTTACTGAACTATTACTTTCTATGCAATCTAAATCAGCATCTTTTGAAAGCGAAAACATGGATTATGTGTTGAAATATTCTCAAATAAATGATTTCGTTTTACTCAAAGATTGACCACAAAATAATTAAATTCTAATTAAATTTTTTTAATTGAATTTTAAAGAAAATTGTCTTTGAAACAACAACAAAAAGGAAAAATAAAGGAATCACTTTCGAACTAGAGAATGATTTTTTCTTTTGTAAATAATATATTAGACAGAATACCATCATTTCAGGTGGATGAATAGTTATGCATTGTGAACAAATGATAGGATATTATAGAATTTTAAATTTGAAAAATTCAAATTTAACGAAAAAGGAATTTTATTTTTCATTTCTCTACGGGTAAGGATAAACAAACATAAGATAGTTACATAGACCAAGAAGCACTATCAATAGCACTTTTTGCTGCTCTTGGATTGAAATTTCTAGTTTGAGGTAAGCAAACAGCAGTACATTTGCCAAACATCCCAAGTTATTTACAACTGGCAATTATTTCGTCATCATTGCGATTCAAATTTATTTCAGACTTTGGACTCAAATCCTTTCGAAAATTAAAAATCGTTATCGATAGCTCTGCTTGATGCAAAACTATCTAAAAATCAGAAATGGACAGAAATTTAATAAAATAGAAATAATGCATAGCTCTGCTTGATGCAAAACTATCTAAAAATCAGAAATGGACAGAAATTTAATAAAATAGAAATAATGCTTGCTGTATTATTAGCTATGTGTGCTTGTTGCTTTTATATGATTATCAAAGAGATGAAATCATCGTTTCTCATGAAAACTGCACCAAAAATGTGTTTAGCAATAAATAAACTTCTGCCAACAATATATCTGTATGGTCTGAACTAATTAGAAAATTAGCCAAAAGCTCACTGGCAAACTAATCAACTGACAGTGTTGCCCAATTGATATATTCCCATCAGAATACTTATTGATCTCTATCAGTTCATCCTACTCATACAAAAGGAAGAAAAAAGTTTTGTAACAGAAGAAGGATATCTGTTGCCATTTACCTACATAAATAAAAATGTTAATGTTCGTTGTTCATTTCCACACAACATTTCAAACTCTTCACCAATTGATTTGAAATTTTGATAAAGCACTGCATTTGAATAGACACATGTTCCTATATGGATTTATCTTTTTTTTTGTTTCATCTGTCACAGATGTGACAGGTGAAAGTAAGTAAGCAGACTGAATCTACTGACCACGCCCACTTCCTGCAATGCACATTTCCGCACAACATTTCAAACTCTTCACCAGTTGATTTGAAATTTTCAATATAATGTTGCATTCGAATACGGCATATTTCTATATAGATAAGGCGCGTGTTTAAGAACTTTCGGAGGTTAAGATTTTGGACAAAAGAACATCGACATTTTTATTCATAAAGACCAGCTGGATAAGCCATTCAAAGCGTAATTTTTGACATTATTTTTATGAAAATAAATTTTTGAAAAAATTCAACTGAAACACACCGTAAAGAAGTGAAATGAAATAATCATCAGCAATTCTCAATCAGTCGTAATTCTCGGTTAATCCACGCAAGATTTGTTCTCGTGATAATATCCAACTTAATGTTGGATATCATCGTTAGATTTTGAAGAATAGAATAATCATTACTATCAATCTGGACAGAAATACATTACTAATCTCATTTCACTTCAAAATCCAGTATCTGCCATGTCAGAATTCAACAACACTTTCCCATCTTTCCTTTAACACATTTTCTGGAATGAAATTTCGCTTAAAACTTTTGATTTTTTTTTTTATTTGATAATTAATGTTTTTCACATTTCGAATTCTTTGATCTCTCGAAATATATAAATATTGACATTATACAGTATGACATAGCACAGCACATTAAATTAAGAAATTGTGAATTCATCAATTATTTCCAATATATAGACCGAAATACTCATACATACCTCAAATAAATACAAATTCTCACATACACGTCCACATACATAGACATACATCCTTCATATATACATGCCATATGTACAGTTCACATACACGTGCCACATACACAGACATACAATCTCGTTACACATGCCATACATATATACATTTTATACATCTTCACAAACACGTGCCACAGACAAAGACATACATATGTCCTCCAGAAAATCAACTTCGCACCTTCCCTCTCCAATTCCGTTCTCTCTATCATTCAGAAAGTAATTGTTATCGGTCTGCTTTCGTTCTGCTCTACTGCTATCATCGTTGATCACATATGCTCACATACACACACACATACACACACACAGACACACACACAGACACACACACAGACACACACACACACACACACACACACATACATACATACATACATACACCAGCAAACATGACCGTTAATCAATCTGTCCAAATTCAGTTTGAATTCGAACAAAAGCAATAATTTATTTGCCAGACAAACATAAGGTATAAGTTTTTTTGTGGTATGTAATGTGTGTGTGATATGAAAAATAATCAGTGATAATAAGAGTGGAGGAATAGCATGGATGTCAGTGATAAAGATAGCAAGGCCAACGTCACCCACCACCAGCAACACCCACTTATCACCGCCATCTCCAAAAATGAAAAGGGAAAAATGGAGAGAATTTCAAATTATGACCCAATGGAGAGATAGACATATCATCTTCCATCCCTTCCTCGCATTGTTTTCTCTTGGCAGAAAATAAATCTTGACAATGTGGGATTTCCGGTTAATCGGACATGATATCCGATTCGAGCGCTGAAGTATCATGCAATGAGAAAAGAGCGGTGGGAATTATGCTTAGCAGTTAAAATATCCTATCTTATTACGCGCTTGGCTTCAAATTTCTTACTATTATATGTTTTCCGGTAAAGATGTGCATTCTTTGGTCAATTTAGTTCCTCTTCATGGTATACTATCCATTTACTGTTTCGATTAAATCATCATTAGATTCGAAAACTTTCATTGTCATCGAAGAAAAAACGCTTTGAAACATAAATAATGAGACAGTTAGCGAAAGAAAATAAACTCGGCGACATGTTGAAACAGTGATTTGATGTTTGAAGGACGAATAGGTAATTCAAGCGGCAGAGTACAACTTTGTCGAAAAATTTATGCTTATCAATGACAGAGTTGAAATTTCGGAATTTGAAAACTTCGAAATTCCCGCACAAATTTAAAAATTCAATTTAAATTTATTTGCTTAAAATGAAACTGATCATCTAATTGTATTGGCACACAAACCCTTTCTAGTTAATAAAAAATGCTCGCAATAAGCTGACAATTCAGCATAGAACCATCTGCATTTTCAGTACATCTTCAATTGATGACGGAACCGCAGTTATCGAATACAGACAACCGGATATTACTTTCCGGAAGAATACTCAATAATTGAATTTCCGGAAAAGATATGTAGCCTTTGTTCAATTTAATTTCTCTTCATGATACAGTCCATTAATTTCTCGATACTACCTTCCTGGCACTCTACCTACTGCAACACATTTGTGACAGGACACAACAAAAGACCTAAATCTCATTTTTCAAACAACATTAGTTGACATTTCATTTGGCCATACTTTGAAACCAAAAAAAGAAGTGATAAATGTTGAAAGTAAAGGAAGAAATTTGCTTATCTTAAGCAATCAATTCGAACTGGACTACTGGCATCATTTTATGGAAGTGATAAGGATGAGAAGATAAAGATAAGAACGATGAAGAATAACTTTGGCTGAAGTTGCAGTTACTGATAATCACCGCTTCCTTATCACAATATCACTTGTAATCTCTGGCATGCTTCCTAAAAATTTAAATCATTCGAAACAAACGACATTAAATGGCATGACATTGAATGAGCAATACGAGACGAGATCATCCTCACTTCATCAGTCTGTCTGTCGCTGTGCATGTCTATGTATGATGTCTGTGTCCGTATATGGATGTGTGTCTGTGTCTGTGCGTGGGTGTGTGTGTGTGTGGGTGGTGGTGATATAAGATGTGGTCAGTACTGAGGAGAAATAGACTGGAGGATGAAATGAATCAGTGACAGGACTGGATAATTGCTTTTGGTATCTAGATTTGTGCGCATCTGCGTGTGTGCACATGTGTGTACGTATGTGTGTACATGTACGTGCATGTGTGTATGTGTGTATGTGTATGTGTGTATGTGGGTGTATATGGATGAATGTGCACAGCTGAGAAAGGAAGGAGAATAGAACGGATATTATGAGTGTTTACATCCATCCGGCTTAATATCCTCTCATCTTGTCTATTTATTGCCAATAAGATCAAACAAATGGCCACTACACATCGCACATCAATGCACACGTACACATACATACACACATACACACACATACATACATACACATACACATGCATACAAACATACATACACATACACATGTATGTAAAAGTGCTTATCAATTCATTGTTATCACCAATAGCTCATTGCCAACGTGAAAGTGAACAGATACGACAATTTTGACCTAATTAAGGATAACATTTAATGAACTTAATTTCTCATTCATTCAAAATTATAATTAGAATTATAGTAGGAAAAAAAGGAGAGAAATGTTGGGGAAGTAGTGAGTCATTGATTCCTGTTGAACTTTTATGAGAGAAGAGCTAATTCTGGACTGTTAACGATCTACTGAGAGATTGAAGAAGCGTCGGAAGGAAAGGTCATCAGCATCTTCTGGCAAGGAAGAACAATTCTGATTAGAGCATAAGGTTGAGAGGTGAAGAAAAAAGACAGGGTTGACTCATGTGGGTGCAATCCATCGACTTTTTGTCGTGTCAACTGCGTGTCACCACGATGGAGTGAGTCGTTTAATGGACGGTCCATTCGTTCCTCCCACGCTGATCGGGTCATGAGCTTCTTGCCATATGTTTCCCTTCCGATGACCATCCCATCCCATCGACTATTTCATGTCTATATTATTATTTGCATAATATTTTGAAGGGAATAGTAATTACTCATTTACGTTGATCCATTCACGTTGGTCATTTCTTCGTTCACGCTTATCTTACACTTATTCACGTCCATTTATTCTGTGTTCACGTCAATTGAGAGAATCGTAAAGAAGCAGAAAGCATGTAAATTAAGAATCTGGAATTGAACTTGGTTGTTGATTGTCGATATTATTCTATTTACGGATGACCTGAAAATTGTAAAAGAAATGCAAGAAGTAAACAAATAATTCCCTTCACGGAATCAGCAATTCTATTGCATCAAGATATGATATAATTATGGGTCACGAGAAAAGTTCACATTCCACTGAAACGTGAGATGAGATTTAGCGCATATTTCAAATCATTCATCATTCTTTAACAAATCATTGAAAAATGGTTAATACTTTGAAAATCTTCTAATTTTAATCTATATTTGTATGAAATTGTATAGAATTATGAAATTTGCGAGAAATTATGATATCAAAACTTTTGAGATATAAGATGATCGATATGACATTGAGACTGTTGCTACTGCTGCAGCTGATTATCGAGAATTGTGATGCCAAGAAAGAAGGTCAGGTCAGGTCAGGTCAAGTTTCATCTTTCATATTCTTTCAACTGTCCTTTAATGAGGCGAGCGAATTATTGGTTTGCTGCGCTAACGAATCATATCTTTTGTTTCCTTCTTTTTTTCCAAATAAGTAATTCATTCTGTAAGTATATTATTTAATTCAGTTAGAATTCTAATTAAACGTACTTAATTCGAATTTCGAATTATTTTTTATATATGATATGATCATCTTTGGTCAGGCATTAATTTTTTCCTTTTTTGATTGTTAAATTCGAGAAATATTAAGATACATTTAGGATACATTTTTTTAAATTAAAATTCGTTAACAAATTTTCCTTTCAATTGAAATCACAAATTGAATATCTGATATTATCACCATTGCTTGATGAAAAAATAGCACAATTTGAGTTATTAAATCTTTGTTTACATTTAAAATATGCTCTAATTTGCATTCCAACGAAATGAAAATCATTTTTCTTTCTCTCTTTCTCTCCCTCTCTCTCTCTCTCTCTCTCTTTCTCCTACAGAAGTAATATTCAAGATGGAGGAGTAGAAATGAAGAATGAAAGTTAGACAAACTTCAATTCCATAATCGAAAGTTCTAATAAAGCCACTTGCTTCCCTCAAAAAGAAGGAAAAAAAAGCACTTCCTGTTATGGATTCGAAAGATTCGAATCTCTCAGGCAGCCTTCTGAAGGCAAAGCTTTTAGCATATTTAGCAAATCAAATGGAAAGAAACAAGACAAATTGCATTTCTCCACTAAAATATAAATACCTTTTTATCATTATTTCTGTTTCAACATAAAGAGCAAGGAAGGGACAATTCACTCACAGCAATCTCAACTACAATTTCCATTTCCTTTCGTTCCGTCTAAAAAGCAAATAAGACAATAGAAGGTATCACACCGACGATAGTGAATTCCAGCATTTCCAATATAAATGATAAAGCATATCATATCATATCACATCATATCAACTGTAAGGCAAGAGAATAACAAGCATCTCAACGAAAATAAATTTCAACATACATACATTCGATTCTTTACTTTGTTATTAAGTTATAAGTGGAGAAAAAAAAAGTCTTTTTTTGATTAAATTATAAGTAAAAAACAATATTTTTTGTTTGTTTCTTTAATATGAGAATCTTACCGTTCCATGTCATACACAAACAATTTCTCTTCCATTGATAACAAAATCGAATCTTATCATTTCCGCTGATAACATATGCAAATTAAATCGCTCTTGCCGTTCCTTGTCTGCTTTATCTTCTCGAGAATCATCGAAATATTTCACTCTTACCTTCCATTATTTATACTTTCTCCTAGTTGTATGCATATCTTTTCTCATCAATCCATTTATTACCCTTAAAATAGCATTAAACATTATCGTTTAATCGTTTTATTGATTGACCGATTGATTAAATGAGTGATTAATTGAAATAGATTTGTTTATATCCATTAAGCAAATGATAAGAGTACAAATGAACACTGTTAAAGATATGTTAAATTAAGAAATATTGCAAATTTCGTTTTTATCACCAAAAAATCATTTCCTTCAGCCTATTTTGTTCAATCACCGTCATCGTCCGAACATAAATATTCTTGTAAATCTTTCCATAATTATATTTTCTCTTATATCCTTTATTCCCAACGCTCTCTTTCGCTCTTTCTCTTTCCTCTTCTCTCTCATTATCATTATCATTTAATCTAATCGACTGGTCCACAAAGAAAAGTTATTCTTGTAGTGTCACATATCTGTGACAGCAATCATTCCTATATTTTCATTAACTATTTGTACTAAATCACTCATAACAATGTTATTATTGATAACATCTCTATGAACTTATGAAATGTTACATCGATCTTATCAACTTTAATCAACAAATGACAAACCAACAAGTGAACTGTCTACCGACTGATAATAAGAATGTGCGCGACAACTTTATCATTTTATCGATGGCTAATTAAAAAATTAATCTTAGCAACACTTATGCTAACAATTTCAATGCAAAAAAAAGGTTACTTGCATAGCATATTATCGATCCAAGAAGCAAAATCCTTTGCAATCATTTTGACCAAATAACATCTTATAGTTCAGTTTTATTTGTTCAGAAATTAAGGCAAAACTAATGGCTGCCACCAATTTTGTTGGAACGAATCAATATTCCTGACGAGAAATTAAAGTAAGGAATAGATAGATTAAAATAAAAGATAAAGAATTGAAATAAAGGAATGGCATATTTGTAATCTGAAACCGAAACCGAAACAAAACATGTTAAATAAGATTCACTGAAAATGAAGATTGCAAAACATTGCATCATAACCTATTTAATAATCTGAAATTCTAACTGGAAAAGTATTGTTCAGCAAATATCGCTTTGACAACATAAATTTGAGGATTGTCTGATGAATGAAATTTTAAATCCGAAATTGTAACTCATGATAATATACAAATATCATGCAAAAAAATTAAGATGAATTTGAAGTGCTGAAGTAAAACATTAATGATTATGCATGCTTTCTTGCTTATTTGTTTCAAGCATACTTGAAACTCTCGAAATCATCAGACTATTTATATTTATGCAAATAAGTATCTTATTACCAATTAAAATTACATTTAAGCCGATTTTAATCAGCAATTAAATACATTCCTTTCAATCTTGATAATAGTAATATGCAAGAAGTCTGATAATGACATCAAAGAGAATCTTAAATAAAGGAATAATATGGAAAACATTTGGATAATTTTGTTCATTAGGAAATACCGGGAAATCATTAGGAAATACCTCTGAAATTCCGGAATTTCAAATAATCATTTCTATGGATAACATGATACAACATATTTTTTGTTATTTGTGCAGAAAGCATTTATGAGAAGCAATAAAACATGAATATAAATAGTAAATTACTGATAATACAACTACTTAATGATAATGCGATTGTATCAGATATTACCTACTGATAATACAATTATCTCTTTCAATCCCTAGTTTCATAATTATATTCATGAAACTTTTTTGATTCTTGTTTATTTAATTAGGCTATATCCACATCTCTATTTTAAAAATACGATGAAATTTTGAATTAACAATTTTCGATATTTTTGCATAAAGAAGTTCCAATAGATGTATGAAGAATGTTGAAATTTTGCGAAAATATGGTTAATATTTCGAAATTTTGGAGAAATATATTTAAAATATTGCAATTACAAACGAAAAAAGTTTCATTATTTTTATCTGTAATCGTTATTCTTCTTTCATTATTCAAAGTAGCGAATATTGGAATGCATCATTGTTAAAAGAAAAATTTTCAATTCCTGAATTTTTTTCAAAAGATTGCAATAATGCTTATTTATCTGATCCAACTTGATGGGTATCGCAATGAAATATATAAATATGAAATGATTACAAAAATATGCTTCGAAACTCAATGCAAAATGAAATATTTTGTAATTAAATATTAAGAAATTGCAAAATCAAAAATTTTTCGTGTTTTCATAAATTCCATAACGTGTGATGTGTACAGTCTCTGCAAAATATTGGTCAATAAAAAGAATGATAGAATTGAAATTTCATCAAAAAATTAATCTTTTTGGAATAAACTTTGTACTATTTCATTTTTGTTCTGTAGAGTTGTTTATTCATTACACTACTTGTTTTGACTTTTTTTGGTTAAATTTGGTTATTTTTGGTAATTTTTATATCTCTGCAATATTTCATTTTTATCCATATCACATTTATTTCATTGTGATATTGAAAATAGCAACAATCAAATAATACGCCGAAACTTTTCGTATTATTTATATTATTTTTAAACTTTACTCTATTTTATTTTATACTTTTGTAATATTCTGTTTGTGATTTTATGCCATTAAAGTCTTAAATGAATCGTTAATTGGCCAATGTAAAGATCAAATGACTCGAAATTAAATGAATCTATCGTTGAATAAATGAATGGGTTAAAACAAATTAATAAAGAAATTAATAGAATTATGGCTCATCCCTAGTTATTATCGGATTAATTCAATGAATGAACTTCGTCGAAGTAGTGAAAATCGTAAAAATTATCAAAATAGTTCAAAATCTCATCATTACACATTAATTTAAAAACAGTTTTATTTTTCTTTATTTCGTTCGGACTTTTTTCTTCCATCAATGAATTTTTTCGTCTTGCCATTAAAAAATGAACAACGTATGACCTAAATAAAGGAACGATATTAAACAAAAGAAGAGGTAGAGGTGACAGCAGATGGGTGAGGAACGGGCGAACGTGAAGGTTGGATAAGATAGGTGACACCGAAGTTTTTCATTCTACGGTGAAGTTGGGCGACACCAAATGTTAGTCAAAGATAACAAATGAAAATGCCTTCTACTGCAATGATAATTTTCATCACGACTTTGCCGTTGTTATTATTAACGACAACAGCAAATGATGGTATGTGTTTTTTTTCTCATTATCTTTTAAAATATTAAATTCAAAACTTAATTTATACTCTGTGATAAGTTATCTCAAATAATGCTTTCAAGATTTCATGTTATGTTATCAAAGAATGGTGAAAGATTGTTTTCATCTTGTCAATCCATTAATAAATATAGGTGAATTGTATTTGATAAGCACAAATAAATTTTATTTGTACTCATCGGGCAAAACTCATTAACTATAAAGTAATTAAAATGTTTGCTATTTTTCTCATCAAGAATTTCATTTCTTTAGAATATTTTCAATTACATTTCATGTATCATAATAATATTTCATTTTATTTTTAATCAAAATCTCAAATATTAAATTTCTCTTGTCAAATTTCAAATTAAATGCATTTTTTTCTTGTTGTTATTTCTTTTCGCCTTTATCTTTAAATCGGAAGTCAAATATTAGGAGGCCTAATTTTATAGAAGCGAACATATTTGATGAGACATCTGCAAGTATCACGATATCGAAGAATTATCAAAAAAAGCGTGCTCTTCCGTTTACTTCACCTTCCATTGTTGCCGTTAGTTTTGATTCAGAATCATTTGTTCTGCTTAAGCATTTATTTTAAAATAATTTCAACATTTTACAAACTTTTAAATCTTGCTCAATCTTTCTTAACTCATAGAGAAAGCGAATGTTTTATAAGCATTATTCAACATTAGTAAATTTAGTTCAGATGGATTAATATTTATGAACAAGGATCGACTTTTATCGATCTTGATGACTAACAAATTGATCTATAATCCATCAGAAGAATGGGTTATCGATAGATAAAATGATATTATTCATCTTTTGAACTGAAATCTTAAGATTGTTTTTGATTTGTTGGAAACTTCTGTAAGTGATGACTACACTTCGACATCATTGCATGTTTCATCATTTCTCCGTCGCAATGAAGTCGCAAAATTTAACTTCGAGATAGTCTATCATAAAGTAGATTTTCGCTTTCTTAACTTGCTGTTTCATTCTCTAAGTGTTTCTCTATTTTCTAAAATAACGCGATTCTATTTGAATAGTTACAAAATTTTCCACGGAATAATTTTTGCAGGATGTTGGAGAAAGTTTTCGTTTATCATTGCGACAAACTGAATACTCGAATGCCTTCAGCATAGTTCCTGAAATTATCGTCACTGGTCAACAGTTTGACATCATGCTTGATGATACACATATCCTTAATGTTGCTGATAAAATAAAACTTCAGGTATGGCAATAATAGCGCTGTTTGACTTGTTTATTCAGTCCATTCCAAATACATATTTTCAAGATCGCTTTCTGGAACTGAAAAATAGATTATCTTGAATCCATTTTTAGTCTTTTTCCATTAACTGCCATCGCTAATTCAATCATTGCTAATTCATATTGCATTTTCATGCTATCAATGCTGAAGTATATTTGCTTCGAAAAATAGTTTTATTATATGGCATGTTATGAATTCTTATAGTATCACAGTCCTTCACAATTTTTGGTCCTATTTTAGTCATTGTGAGAAAAAGTTAGAAATCCAAGAATTTGAAAAATCAAATTATTCACAGAATAGCAAATAAAAAATTATAAAAGTAAAAGAAGTATAGAATCAAAAGTGAAATTAAAAGAAAAGCAGGTGAAAAGTTTAACAAAAAATTTTGTGCAATGAATAGTTTCGGTATTTCAATCCCCAGTTGTTATTATTTCTCGAAAGCAAATGATGAAATTTTTATTTGCTGTTTTGAGAATGAATTATCTACATGGAAAAATTTTGATAACAATAAAAATCATTCACTGTATTAAATGCAAGAGAATTTTATGAAAAGTCATAAAAATGATTAAATAAAATCTTTTGCAACAAAATCTCCATTTTTTTTTCCAATTTTATGAAATAAAATTTAAAAAAATTCAAATTCCCACTGCCTTTACGAGCTGAATTCACGTGGACAAAACCATAATTATATCGTATTATAAGAAATTCAAGAAACGATATTCGTATCACATCCAGTAAAAGTGGAAATCAACCGATTTTACTAATTATAATTAATAGGTTGAAGCAAAATCAACAAACTCTTCACGTCACGGTGTTTTCACGCTGGATATCGATGTGGACAATGTCCTGCCGAAGCGATTATTTGAAGCTGATGAATATATGTTTGAGATGCCGACATATTCTCGAACTGCAAAAATTGGCACCATCAAAGTTTGTTATTTATTCAGATTAAAGTTATGAAAATATTCCCAAAATCCTGTCGCTACCAATTTTCTTTTTTTTTTTTTTTTTTTAATGCAAATATTTTCATCAACGATCATTTGATAAAACGTATCTGAAGATCATTCGATATAACGTATAATGTATATTCCCGTCGAGTACGATTATGCGATATTTTCCAGTATTTTCCGACAAATCCCTCATGACATCATATTTTATTGCAATAGTTACAGCCAATATATACAAAATGAAATTTTCAATCTTTATCAGGAGCATTTTCAGTTGCTTAATGGAATTCCACATGAAAATGTTAAGTATACTGTATATGGCAGTATGGCAAATTAGTAAGTTTTACGAATAAATCCGGAAAATAAAAAAAAAAACGGACTTCATCGAGAGTAATCGTAGTTTTGCAATTCACACTCTAATTAAAATAGATTAATTAGCGTTATAAACTACGTGCCAAGTTTCCTCCAACATAAGGCACAGTTCATACAAAATGCAATTTAAGTGATAAAGTTATCAAAAATAAGAAAATCCTATAAATTGAGTCGGATTCATGTATTCATTTATTTTTAGTTTCTCACTGGAGCCAAAAGATGATAACATCATTGAGTTGATAAGTTTGGAATGTTCATCGGAATGTTACAAAATACCACAACAATTCGCACTTATAATTCGGGCGATAACTGAAAATCGCAAACAATCATATGATTTACCGATTTCGATCAAATTGACAAATAATGATGGTGGACAGAGGCCACATTTCAAACAATCTGTGATTCCGCTTGATCTTAAAGAGAAATCGATGATGAGTAATCCGTTGCTAATAGAAGTTGACAATCCCAGTAATGCGAACCTCACTTTTGTTCTCAATGATTACAGTCCAATTTTTGAAATTAACGAAAAATTCGGAGTTCTTTCAATTCGAGTAAGTTTTCTTCAATTTTTTGGATTAAATTCATTTTAGTATTCAAGACTGATGAGAATATAATATAGCAGAAAATAGTAAAACTTAGGTTCAAAATATAAAAAATTGAAAAAATATTAGATTTTAGAGGTATGAGTACAGAAAGAAAGAAATTTGAGGAGACAATACGCTTCTTTTTTAATGAAACAATATTCCGATTAGTTTGATCCAAAAAAAATTTTTTAAAAAAACATTCTTGTGATGAAAAAGAACGCCGAATATTTCAAATTTTAATAAAATTTAAAGACCTAAGAAGGGAGTTGATATTTTTCCCAAGGCCATCCCTCTTTTTATCATCAAGATTATGTCATAAAAATTCCTTCTTTTTAATTGAATTTGAATTTAACGAAAGATTCAAATTTCAGAATAGTGAACTGCTTACTATTGATAATCTTGGTGAACGCTTCAATATGACCCTATCAGTCTCTGATGGTAAAAATGAAGCTGATACCGCAATTATTATGGTTACTCTCATTCCAGTCATCGATCGTCAAACTATGGCACCAAAATTTTCACATGTAAAATTTTTTCATTTAAAATTAAGTAGGATATAAATTTTATCCATGATCAGTCTTAAAATTTTACAAATATTCCAAAATGAAATTAACTTCGATTTAATATCTAATCAATCAAATGTTTCACCAAACTTTTCTAAATTTTTTCCAGAACGTTTATGCATTTGCTGCAAGTCCTGGTGAACCCTTTGTTGGTCAAGTATTTGTTCAAAACTTTGACGGCGATGTAACGTACCGTATTGCTGAAGGTGGTGCAACGATGTTTCGAATCAATGCCACTGATGGAAGAATTTTCTACCATGGTCCTGTTATTAAAGATCCACAAAATTATGAATTAAAGGTTACGGTTATGCAAATTTTAATTGTCCTTTGTTTTGGTTCATTTCCTTTCCCTCTTTCATTCAGGAATTTAAAAAAGTTTACAGGCATTCCGAAAATTGCTGATTGAATAATCAATTATATTATTAATTAATTTATTCACTGCTTCAGGTTATAGCGATTGATGAAAGTTCACCACCATACATTGATGAAACACTTGTTCAGATATTAATTGCTGGTTTAGGCAGTTCACCTGCTAAATTCAATACTACGGAACCTGTTTTAGTTACAATTAACAAAAGTAAGTTTAAATTAGCAAACTTATTAAACTTGTTTTAAACTGAAATATCTATCTAATCATAATTTTAGTGATACTAAAATTATCACAGCTAACTACAAATGACCTATGTATTTATGCTTTCGGAATTTACGTAATTGAACATAGAAGGAAAAAAAAAAACTTTGGATTCAAATTTTAATCGTTCGATTTTTCTTAATTTCTCTTTGTTATGTCATGTTTCAAATGAATTTTGCAAGGCTTTCCTAACTTTTACAAATCAAATTGATGGTAGCGATATGCGATATCATTTATTAAAAGAAACTTTTTATTTGTAAGAAAGTCTTCCTTTCTTTTTTCAAACTTTTATAACATTTCCAACATTAAAATTTCAATGAAATTATAAATTTTTGCTAGAAAGCTTTTTCATTTTTAGCAAGTGGCGCCGGGACAATACTTCATCAATTCACTGCAATAGACGCTGATCCGAATGCAAAAGTGATGTATTCGATCGATTCGTTGAAGGCTTACGATGATCTTGGCAACGTTCTTCCCGATTCTTCCCAATTTCTCGAGCATTTTCGTTTTCGTAAAAATGGTCTCAACGATGGAACATTGCAACTTGCAAAAAGTTTCAAAAATACTTCCATTATGGCATTTTGGGCAAACATTAGCGCTGCTGATTTGAATCATCCGGATGAACCGAATGATAAAGGTTGTATTTTATGATCTTTTAAAATGGCAGTCTGTTAATCTTAATTTTCGTCTTATAATTTATCTTATATCGTGGTAAATTATTCTGCTATTTGGAATTTGAAAGAAATTAATTCTAATTTTGGAAAGATTCAAATATGGAATTTAATACAATGTTTATGAAAGACATGAAAAAATGATAGATAACAAATAATCCATTTATCTCTTCAGATTAATCATTTCCTTCATGATAACCAACTGAATTTTGTATTTATGAAATAGTTGTCATATTATTTTTCGTAACAAATTCCAAATATTTGTGACTACGAAATTTCAGTCGAATTATTAGTCCAATTGATCGTATCAGAAGAGCAGATATCAAATGATGATCTAATAAAATTCGATCAATTACGGTCAGTTGTTGAAATACCAGAGAACGCAGCTTTTGGAACTTATGTTTATACTGTAAATGTGAGACCACTTCCAACTAATTTAATCCCAAATCATCGTGTTGTATATTCAATATCGAAGGGACATCGTGGTTTTGCCATAAATTCGATGACAGGTTATTTCATTCATATATTTGTTTATTAAATTAATAAACGAAAGTTGTCAAATGGATTATGAATGAATTATGTGGAAATGAGAATAGCCAGTTAATGTTGACACATAAATGGACATATTTTAGGATATCTCGGATTAAACTTGCAAAAGCAGTTTTATATGTTTGTTAGACAAATTTAAGGGATTTTTAAGTTTAAATAATGATGTCATCAATTCAGTTGACATTATGTTCCAAATACATGTCATCTATCGGTCATTTTGCAAAGTATTCATTCCAGGAGTTATAACAACAGCAACAAAGCTACGTGCTGAGACTGATTATAATATCACTGTTATTGCCAGTGATCCAAATACACAAGTGACAAGTTCAACGTCAATTTTAGTCAAAGTTAAGCCATCAATGAAAGAGCGTATTCCGATATTTTCAAATGATTCCTACGTTTTTGATGTCAGCGAAAATGCTCCTATGGGTAAAAATTCTTCAATTTAGAAAGATATCTTTTCAGATTTCAGATAGAAATCTTTGCTGATTCGAAAAACATTTCCAATTGATCAGCATAGAATATGTCAGAGAACGATGGGAGAAATCTCAAAGAATGATTTTGATATATAATGATAATAACGAATGGGTTCTGTAATGTTCATCAATTTGACTGAAACACCGCAAAAATTCATTTTAATTTGCATTTAAAATGAGAAAATTGAGAAAGACATAAATGAATTTCATTTCTCATTCGTTTTCAAATTAATTTTAATTAATTTGTGATATTTTTATTTGTTTCTCTTCTAAATTCTGTTAAGTGAAGTGTAGAAAATGAATATAAGTTATGCACATTGTTACATATTACATGGAATTATTGTGAGTATTTTTCAGGAACCGTTGTAGGTACTTTGGTTGAATCAACAAATATTACAACTGAAATTAAGTATACTATCATTGGGAATGCAAAAACTTATTTTGAAATCAACGATGAGGTAGTTTTTTTTCTTTTTTTTCTTAAACAGAGATTCTCAGCAAGCAATCATCATAATTGTTAATCTGAAAATATTGTTAAATTTTCAATGCAATTTTAATGAATTATTACTATGACAAATTCTGACAAATTCTTTCTATTTGCGACATTTTCATGAAAACATGAAAATGTCGCAAGTATTCAACATAGCGATGGTAAGATTAACTGTTATGACAACATAATATTAAAAATTACTAAAAGATTGACAGAAATTCACTTATTTTTTACTTTTGACAGGGTACGATTCGTACACTTTTACCGCTTGATTATGAGAATAAATCCGTGTTTCACTTTATCATAAATACTTCATATGATAATGGACCATTCACGTCATTACCGGTGATACTTTTTTTTTTTACATTTGTATGATTTTTGAAGATTTGCGATAATCTAACAAATAAATATAATAAAAAAAAGATAAAATTACAAATGAATAAAGTAGAAATGAAACTTATAATTTAGTAAACTAAATTTCAAAGTAACATTCGAAGCATTTAAAGAAAGTAATAATAATAAAATTGCAATTTCATGATCGGAAATTCTAATACAATTTTATTATTATTACTTCGTTTAAATAATTACTTTTTTTATTACTTCACTTAAATACTTGTTAACTACTTTCATTTGATATAGGGAGAAATTTTTATTGTTCTACAAAGTAATAATAGTAATAATAATACTAATAATAATAATAGTAATAATAATAATAATTATATGAATGATTGCCAGATAACGGTTAACATCTTGGATGAAAATGATATTGAGCCTCGATTTCCCGAAAAATCATATTCTGCAACGATCATGGAAAACAGTCCAATAAATACTTTCATAATTAATGCTCAAGTATGCCGTAATTAATTGAATTAATTTACGAACTCAAAACTTATAGAAATCAGTTAGAATAGTTTTATATGATGAAAATAAAATGCAACATTTATTTAGAGTTTGATTTTCAATAAAATTCAAATTTCAATTTGAATCTTCACCGTAGAAAGATCATTTGTAGGCGATGGATAATGATTCAAACTTGGAATATTCATTAATGATGAATAGCGAATCGTCAGCCTTGTCATCGTTACTGCATGTTGATAAACATGGTACCATTCGCAATATGGAACCATTATTGGGATTAGAAGGAAGATATCAATTTGCAATCATTGCCCGAGATGGCCAACATACCGGTGCATCTGCAACAATTTTCCTCACTATTCTACCGACTTCGAAATGTCAACCAACTTTTCCGGAAACTGCTCCCAATGTTGTTTATGTCAATGAAGTAAGTTTGCTATCTTCGTTGATTATTTTCTTTTCCTTGCACAATATTGCACGAAAATTAAATAAAATTTTGAGAATTCTAATCAGTTGGAAAATTATGAAGCATGGTGGGATAATACTGTCGGAAGTTCGAAATCATAGTGAGGAATAAATTACAACATTTTTGTCTTTTTAGAGTTAGATTGATTAAAATTAAGAAATCAACAAACAAACAGAATATTTAACAACCAACATTATATCTTTGTAGATAAAGCTATCAGAAGAGAGTGATTATTAATCAGAATGACTTTATTAAACTCTAATGAATAGATATATTTCTCTTTCTCATTCTCACATAATAAAACTAATTTAATTAAAATTTTTTTCATTTTTGCTTATTAATTTGAATCATTGCAGAACGAATTCCCAGGTGCAACGTTAGCGAAATTCGAAGTTGAAGTGTCAAGTAAAGATTGTCAGATAACTTATGCGATATGGGATGATATGAAATATGTGAATGAAACAGAATTATTCATGATTGATACTTTGACCGGTGAATTGAAAGCAAAAAAAATGTTTGATTGCGAGGAACACGATCGACATGCTGTAAGTTCTGTATTACATAAGATACCGGATTATATATGAGAAAAGATGTAGAATTAATTATCTTGGAATATCTTTGTGTATGGCAAAATTCGATGATATTTGAAATCGAAAAATGAGATTTCTCTTGTCTGAAATTGATTCTGTTGGTGTTGCCATTACCATTAATTCTAACATTTGATTATTACATTTCTTAATGCCAACTTTTCAGCTAATTCATCAAATCATGCGATTACGATTACACTGAGAATTTTCCGAAGTTTCTAAGATTAATATAAAAATTTCGGAATGAAATTTATCACTCAAATTTTAACATTATTTTCTTTACAGCTCGTTATTGCTGCATTTAGTCGGGATTTGTTTGCCGAATTAGACGTAGAAGTTCGCGTCGTGGATCAAAATGATAATCCAATAGAAGTTATCGATAACAATTTATTGTTCAGTATACCTGAGAACGAAAATGCTGGTAAGTTATTGCTTTCTTCTATCTTATTATATTATCTTTTATCTTGTTCTATCTTTCGTATACTATGTGTGGTAAAGATTTTGTTGGTGGAAATCTGTTATTAAAATGAGCTTAGAAGTTTTGTAGATGATCTATTGATGGCAAAATTAGCTATTTATAAGGAAATAAAGCATCCTGTTGGGAAAGTTTTTTGTATTGTAACAGAGACGAATTTAATGAGGAAGTTTTATTGTTTGATAGAGGATTGATTCCTTCGTCTACGTTATAAAACAAAATAAAATCAGATAATATCACGACTGCACTGCTTGTAGTATAGATGGCTTGATTGTAGTATAGATGGATTGAGTAAATGTGAGTTGGATTGGATTGGAAGATATTGATTTAAAGTCTTGGAGGAGATCTTCTTAGGATTGGAGGATTCCTCTTTTGATTGAGACTGAAACAGGTTCAAGTTAAAAGGAGGTACTAAGTTAGTACCAACTATTTATGTAGTTCCAGATATTTTCAGTAGTCTAAGCTACTTAAGTCAATATCGAAACTTAAGGATGAAGAATTTGGTTATCTGATGATAAGATGCTTAGAATATTTCAACCGGAAGTTGAGGGAATAAGAGTTTAATTGAGATATTTACAATTATTTGATAAATCGAATGATCTCAAAATGAGGATTTAGAAGAGTAATTTATCTGTTTCGAATTATTTCGAGATGAAATGTAAGATTTTTTTAGTGATTAATTTGAATTTCACTCGATTAAATGTAACAGTTAATTAATGATTTATTTGTTTTGAAATTTATATTTTATAGTTTAAATCGGTTTTTCCAAGATATTTCTATAATATAAATTATTTTATTTCATTGTGTTTATATTATAAAAATATTTCGGTTTTCCAGTATATCCGTCTACATCAGTAAAATTCACACAAATTTCAAGAACTCCGGCATTTAATAATTCTGAATTGGTTTTTCAAAAAAATAAATAAATAAATTTTTTAGCTGATTATCCCTTACAAGCAAGTATATCACATGCGTTACTATATGTCTTTGTTTTCTAATGTGGATTAATTGATTAATGCTAATTAAGACTGGTTAATACTAATATTTAATATAATAGTAAGTGTGGATCGAATGATAGTTCAGAATAAGATAGGGAACATTCTGTAATGAATTTTTAAGTTTAATTACAATTTTAGGCCTTCTAATAACCAAAATCCGAGCATTTGATCGAGATATAAGTGATAAAGTTTATTTCCACTTGAAAGATGATAATAAAAAATTTGCGATTGGTCTTACGGATGGAATTTTGAAATTGATCGGTGAATTGGATCGAGAAGAACAAGATTTCTATGAGTAAGCATAGTTCACTGTTTAAAATTATCTGTATTTTAAATGACTCTAAAAGTTTTTTTTCAAACATTCAGAGCTTTCAAGACGATTCTACGGTACTTTTCATGCTCTTTTTTTTTGAGTGTATTTGTTTTAATTTCAGGCTTCATGTAATGCTAACTAATTCAGAGAAACCACCAGATGCTGAGGATAATATAGTATCTGCAACTATCCGAATTATAGTATTAGATGTGTAAGTTTTTGAGTAAATCAAAATATTTAATTTGATTGGAAATAGTCCATATGCGGAATTGTGCAAATGAATGCATAAAATCCAAGAATAAAGAAATTTAAGAAATTAAAAGGACTGTCAAATCGATAATTTGAGGAGAAGATGAATGAAATGAGATAAAATGAGATAAGAAAATGAAACTGTGATTTTGAATCATTGTTTCAAGAAAACAAAAAAGATACTTCAAAAAAGTTTATAACATGAATTTGAAGCATTAATAAATTTGAATTTTACTTTAGAAATGATAATGGACCAATATTTGAAAGTGATATTTATACAAAAGCAATTCCACGAGATGCGATAGCAGGAATGAAAATTGTTAAAGTTCTAGCGATGGATCCGGATTTAATCAATGCTTCTTCATTAAGTGAGATCTTTAAAGCATTCATATTCGGGTGCTCCAAACTTTGTTCTTTCTTATAGCATGTCAACTTCTTTTGAAAGCAAGTTTAATAATCTAATCGAAGAAACAAATGTTTCGTCCAAAAGTGTCACATCACTGAAAGATTGTTTACTCTGATCATTCATTGTCATTCAGTATTATGTATCGAGCTTTTTTGAAAGTAATTCATTCCTTATTTTTCAAAACATTGCAAAATCTAGTATGTGTTATTTCCAGTTTTTCATTATAGCCATTTCGCATAACGTCGAATAATTTTTGATTACTTAATCAACCATCTTTTATAGCTCTGTAATACTGGATTCAGATTCTGATTCCGATTCGGTACGCTACGGAATCGACGAAACGATTTATCGATATGGAGATCGAGTTAGGCAAGCAAATGGTTTCATTAATATGGATGAGAAATCAGGAATTGTACGCTTGGCACAACCGCCCTACGATTCAGCAGGTGGTGTATTCGAATCACGCATCACAAGTACCGATCTTTCTGATATCGCTTCTCATGTTGCCACTACCAAGTTGAAGGTATATTTTAAAAGTAACTTTTCGATTTTTCTCAACTTTATTTTGATTTTCTAGAAATAATGAATATACATTTAGTCAGTATTTAAGTGAAGACAATTTTAAAATTTTGCTCTCAAGATAAGAAACTTCTTATTGAAATTTAATACCAGAAAATGAGCAGTCAAGCATGAATATTTTTAGAATTAAAACTTTGACTCGTGATATTTTTCTTTAAGTATTATACTGCGAAGAAAAAGAAGGTAGTAGTATGAGTATAGTAGTTAGAACTGATTTCATTAGCCGCCAAACAAACAACGGCTTCATTAATTAGTTTGTATCTAATATTATTGATGAGATTACAAAGTGTTGCTTATGTTTCGGTGTGGGTATATGATGTTTCTCATGTGGTACAAATGGATATCGATGAAAATGCCAAAGATTTGGATATTGATCGTTTAGAAAATTTGACCAAGTTAGTTTAATCACTTTATTTCCTAATCAATGAGTTCATTCTGACTGAAATCGGACGATTCAAATTTTCCAGTTTAGTGATAAATAAAAATCTCTTAGGGTCATTGGTGAATTGTGTGAATGTGAGGTGTTGTTATTCAACGTGAAATACATAAATGCTGACGGACATTTACTACGTCAAGCAGTACGAGCGCAGTTTCTGTTCATCAATCGGACCAATGATGTACTGCTTCCAGCTGACCTGGCCATATCAATTATTGATAAGAAAGCGCTGAATCCGAGAATGATAATGCCGAAATTGAGTGCATCTTCAACGGTAAACTTTGAATTTTCTAACTTAATTGGCTACTGCAAATTACAATGAATCATATGTAGTTGGAAATGATTTCATTGAGAAACTTTTGAATCAATCTCTTCTATGTTTCTGGTTGATCGAGCATTCAAAATGTTTTTGGCGAGTATTTTAAAATATTTTATAAAATATTCTTATCTATGTTATCAGTGTCTCGAACAGTTTCTATTTCTAAACTACTCCCTGAATTGCGGAATTTTGATTCTGTTTTACCGAATTTTAAGCCAATTTTATTTTCTATCAAAAATGATAATTTTTTAAATAAAGCAATTTGTATTCTATTGGATATGATGCCAACTTTCACAAAATTCTTTTTAATATATCTTGTAATTGCATTGTTGAATAATAATTTCATTATAAATTGAGATTTTTATTAAAATTTAAAGAAAATTTTATTTTATAAATTCTCTCAATAAAGGCATTAAAATGAATTGAATTTCAACCATTTCTTCGCTCCTCTTTTCCTATCATTATTTTCCTTAATTTCGTTAAAATTCCTTTTTAGTACACAGTGGATGCGATGAAATTATCGGAGGCAGTACCATACGCATATTTCCGTGAAGCGGCTCTTCTGTTGGCAATCTTCACATTTTTACTCTTTTCTGTACTGATCATATTCTCTATGATTCTTTGCTATCATCGTTCAAAGTTGGCTTTTTTTTAATTTCGAGTTTTTCGGAAGTAATTTTCAATTAATTTTATAAATATTGATCGTATTAGTTTCTTTCCACTTTTTTTTTTTTTTTTTATTCTGGAAGTAGTTGAGAAAAGATATTTGCTATTCGATAATTTGGAAATCTAGTGAATTTATCGTAATTAATTTCCTATACTATTACTAGAAATACTAGGAATGTCTGAGCATCCCTCACGTTAAATCTCGTAGTAACGTGACTTAGCATTCGCGATATTCAAGCTCAGAATTCCTTGAATAGTATAATCATTAACTTGAATTCATTAACCGCCAATTAAGCTATTGACAGTCATCATTTTATATTAATGCTTAGTAGATGATATTATCTTCTACAGTATCCATAAACTGTAGAAGATAATATCATCTACTAAGCATTAATATAAAATCGATTTTCAATTTTTCCGGAATATTGAAAAGCTAGTCAAATTGGTCTTTACACTAAGGAAATATGTTAAATTTTAAAAATGATTAGAAAACTACTACTTTTACTTATTATTTCGTGCTTTTTTCGCTTCATCTGAATTCGAATTTAGAAAAATTACTCTTTACTCTTTTATCTACCACAGTTGATGATCTGCTCTATTGTTATCAAATTCCAAAAGTTTCATTATTTCTCGCACTAAATGATCCATTTCATGATTCATCAATACCTATTGTAGATTCATTCGTGAAAAGAAAAGATATGAAGATGAGAAGATAGCAGCAGGATCAATGAATAAGGCTAAACGTTATAAACAACCATTACCGTACATGGAATCAGTTGAACATAATCTAAGGTAATCATTATTCAATTTCGCATTAAATGGGATTTAAAACTGATTTGCTTTCCAAACTTTTTGAAGAATAAATTGAAAGAATTGCCTAATTTCTTGAAATTTATAATTTGCAGCTCTCTTTCTCTCTCTCTGGAAATTTCAAACACAATTTTAAAATAGAAAAAGGCAGACAGATCAATTATTTTCATTATTTTAATGATAGCGCCTATTTCAAATAAAAATTAAGTGGTTTCAAACAACACTAAGGTATTCTTTTTTTTCAAAATTTAAAGTATATTCTATGTTTCATTAGATTTTTTGAAATAAATGCATTTTTCAGAGAAAAATATCCCAATGCCACAGATGAGAATATCTATACTACCCAGGAAATCAAAATGTTGGTAGGTGTCGACGATACAATGAAACGTGTACGCTATGCCGATAATGATTAAGCAAAAATTTTAATTACCATGAGCTTAAAAAGAATTGTGTTAATTTCATTTTGGAGAAAAGAATGCAAGAAAAGATATTTCGATATTTCATCTTGAATTTTTCATTATTTTACATATATTTCTCATGAATATTTTGTTTGATAATAGATCAAAAAGGAAATCAGTATTGCTCATCTTTATTATTGCTTATCCTCGAGAAAGCATCGCGATATAAAAAATCTTTTTCTGTAAATTTTCATTAATAATGAAAATAACTGTCATGAAGCAAAAGAAGCAACAGTGATATATTCATACCCTGTGAAATATGAAATTTTAAATATTGCTTATGTTTTTGTTGTAGATGTTGCATGTACTTGTGATTTCATATATATGTTACATATTTTTTTACAGCAATGGAAAAATAAAATTTTATTGATTTAAAATGTAAAAAGCTGGTTTGGAAAATTTTATTGATCAAAATGCTAAACGTCACTACAACTTTTGTTTAAATAAAAGGAGCGTTTCCAATTAAGCTTCCGTCTCATTCGTAAAAGTAATGTTGTTTCAATTAAAAGCCTTTGAAGAATATAAATTAGGTATGACGATCTTCTCATCGCAGAATTTCGTGATTATTCTAATCTATTTGATTTCTGTTTCTTGTTTCTTATATCCACACAATCAGTAAAGTTTGAAAGTTTATCATTTCCCAAGACTTGATAACTAAGGATTTCCTAGTGAAAAATATTATACATGAAAAAAGATCCTAAATTTTATAATTACATCTGCTTCAATTTTCCATTCTCAAATCTAACTATTTGATATTCTGTAGTAGAATATCGAATATGGATTTAACTATGGGCTTATATGGCAAATTTAAGCTGTTCGTTATGCGAATATTTTCAGGAGTTGCAATAATGATAATTTTTATCACAGCGAATAACGCAATTTTATTAACTTGAACTTCTGTTCTTTGAACGAAACAATATCCCTATAAAACTTGATGTCAGTATCGAAAGGAAACTAGAGTTATACAACAATGGAAGTATATATCCACGAAAAAACCTTTTTACAATCCCAGTGTAGAAAGTTTTACGGATTTTACTTTTTATTTTAATAATAAGATAAAATATTATAACTCGAAAACTTGACTTCTTCTAGAATCACAATTTCCCCACTTTTATCTTTGGAAAATAATGTATGCACAATGAAAAATAGAGATCAAAGAATCGGGGAACTTTTACAAGAAGTGCAAGATACAAAATGCGTGCCATATGAAAAAGATCAAATAATAGAATATTTTCTATGAAGTTTTTTACATGTTTTCACAAACTGCAATTAATACTCAACAACTTAAAGCATATATGGCATAGCATCAAAATATTTAATGTTTTAAAAGAAAATGTAGCAAGCTTAGAAGAAAAACAACTCCATAAAATTAAAACATAAAAAAGGCCACTCTAAACTGCAGCTGTTTTGAATGCGATTTAGTATTACTGCATATTCATGAAATCTATTTTATGGACGAAATGATGATAAACAGTCATCAAGCGTAAATTTGAGTGCTGTCAAACAATTTTCAGCAACACTCTGGATTGTTTCATTCATTTCCGAATCGCCCGGAGTAATTTTTCGAAGTGAAGCTCTCCAGAACGGTAGAACCGATCTGTCAATTTGAGTTATCAGCTTTTCCATTTGTCTACCATAAAATGCATGCAATATATTCCAGTGCTGCTAAAAATTCAATTATTAAATTTGAAAGAAAAGAATTAAGAACTGAACTTCAACAGTTTTTTGAAGTCAGTCATTTAGTGTTCAGTTTAGCTAAACCAAGTATGTATTTTGAGATCAAAAACTTTTTTTTTTTTCAGTACATTGTTATGCAAATTTCAGAGAGATTTAACAAACTTCTTTCCCTCTTCTTTTTTATTTTGTAGCAACACAATAATGAATAAAATAATAATGTTTTCATTAAAAAAAATAAGATCAAAATGTACTCTATATTTGTGACAAAGAATTAAATAGTACCTTTAAGATTTCTGTTATCAGTGTTGCACCGAACGGTGAATTCTTCGAAGCTGTTAGAGCGATCATTTTCCACATCGATCCTAAACCATTATTCTCCGGTATTGTTTGAAGACCAACAATTATATTCGACATTTTTAAAGCAATAAATAAACTTATGATGGCAATTTCACGACTACGCCATGCTACTATGGTTTCGGCAAATCTATCCGACCGTCTTTTTAAATTCGAAATGCATTCCAAGCTGAAAAATAGGAAATATTAATGCAACTTAATGGGAAAACTGATTAAAAAGAAATAATGTATATCTATAGGCTCAACTTCTGAAAACTATTTGCTTCGGAAATTCGATAATGTACCATCAAACATAATAGAATATATTTATTTGGAATTGCATGAGGACCACTTATCTGTTACATCATTATGATAACATGCAACTTATTTCTATTTGTCATCATAGCTTCAAAAAGAGTATATTTGACCTATTTTATCTACACAAATATTCATGATTTTTCAAGTAATTCCAGATAACTGACTCCCTAAGAAGATAAAAATTAAGAAAAGACAACCACTGTACCATTCATTATGATTGACCGCCAAGAGCGGTGATGCAATAAACAATTTGCCAAATAGCAATTTTGAGAAAGTAGTTGAGGATGAAGTTAGCGATGACAGAACAGCCGTCACTACTTTTAAAAGGCTAATATCCTGTGGAATAAGATCCTGGAAATATAATAATATGATGCAGATATGAAATAAAGTCAAAAACGGATTTTTCGAATAAAAAGATTTCTAAATATCATATATTCAATTTTTACAAAAACCCTCTATAAACTTCATACTTACATTAAAAGTCGAAATCAAGTTTCTTTTATAAACCAATCTGCTTTAGCCTAAGCGTAATTTGTTTAAAGAAGATAATGTATGTTATAAATTCAAAATGCAGTTTCCGAAAAACAGGAAACAAAAATTACCAACGAAAGTAAGTCAAAGTGAATGATTACAATCCGCAACACACATGCTCCGCAGATGTGAATGGTAAATTTATATAAAATCATCCCGAAAATTCAAACGAAATCGATGAAAGCTTAAGAAAAAAACAAAAAACAAAGAAAAAAAAATAAACCAATGAATTACCAAATATGTGTCGATAATATGAGCCATAGCCCAATCTCGAGCCAGTTTGTCATTTTTTAGGTTGATCATTTTGTCATTAAAACCATAAACTGTCAAGCCATTGAGTAAATTGTTGAAGAAACGAACAATTCGAGCAATATCATTTTCTTCTGCAAATTTCTTCGTTGATACCGAAATCTTCTCCTTTATCGTACGTTTAAGTTCATTCTATAAAAAATTATACATTAAAATGTCAAGTATTTGCAATGTTTTTTAAGAATGCGCCCGAATTTTTGATGATGTCTTCAAACATAGTCTAAGAATCTTTGAATTAAGGCATGTCAGTTGTATTCATGTTCGACTTATGATAGATATAATTTTCCTTTTTGAGTGATTTTCGTATTGCTATGGCCCAATGGTATATTGTTACATAACGAAACGTAGATCAGTATCTAAATTATAATATTTTCTATCAAATGGCAATAACCACTTCCTAGTAACAAATACTATCGAATTTCAGACTACTGCTCTGCAATATTTAGTCCAAATTGCAGATTATTATATTGCAATGCTCAATCTGCTCTACTTTGAAAAATTAGTAAATGCTAATTTTTCTGTCCACATATGCTTAAATATAGTCCACATGATACCATAAATGCAATTCGCCCGCTCTAACATTGGCTTAAGCAACTGAATAACGAGAGATGCAATAAATAATACTTTGTAATGTTTTCGAGAAATTTAAAAAAACCTGATCAACAGAAAATTACTTTGACAGAATCAGATATATTAGCTATATTTGCCATGAAAGTCCTTGCAAAATTTATTTCATGTTCGTAAATTTCATGACAATGATTGACACTATTAACGTTTGCATCATTCGATGTACCATTTCTAACAACTGGAGAATTATTTGATTCTATTTTCGACACAGACTGAGTCATTGATTCATTTCTGTTGGCCGCAGCAATGATACTTGAATCATGCGGAATACCTGAACAAGACAAAGTTATTGCGAGATTTTAGAGTTTCACGAAACAGTCTTATAGAAAAGAATCAATTCACGATTTCATGTAAAAAATATCCCTTTTATCTCATAACAAAAAAAGCAAAAAAAAAAGATCCAGAATCCTGAGAAAAAAACTTACTTTGTTCCTTCTCGACAATCTGTTGCAAAGACCACGAAGTACTTCTTGAACCTGACGATCTGCATGAGGAAATGGAATCCGTTCTTGTAAGCACTGCATGGCCACCTTTCAAAGTTTCTAATGAGGAGACAAAAGCAAGTGTGCTGCTTTTTTGTGGGCAAAAAGCAGATGTAGAGAGAATATCAAATTGTTGCTGAATTTTGGGTACTGCATATGATGAAGAAGGCGATGTTGAAGTAACATGCGCAGGAAATGATGTGATGATTTTTGGAATCATTCTATCGCAGATGGAAGGAACTGTACTGGTCAGATTAGCAACGGTCACTGAAGATGACGCTGAGAACATGTTTGATATCGATGTATCAATAATAGCTGATGGTTTTGTGAAACAGACTGAGGTAGAAGCTTCTATTGGTAGTAGAGATTTTGAAGTTGATTCGATTAGTACAGCAGGTTTAAACATGGAATCATCTGGTATTGAATTACTGATATTTGCTAATGGACCAAGAACGGATTCTGATTCGGGAACATAACTTTTGCTAAAATAAAAGATAAAAGATGACTAAGAAATGTTGAAATTAAAAGATGACTAAGAAATGTTGAAGTATGAAAAAGCTCAATGGTATTACATTACCTCAATTGATTTTAAATTAGATTCCCGTATTCGGAACACTCATTTGTTTTAAGGAAACTGAAGAGTTTTATGTAAATAACAAAAACATTCAATTGATATTCGCATTTTTCATTATATTCATAACACTTTGTTGTTGTCTAATTGAATGGAACAACTAAACTTCTGAAAATTCACCCTAATTTTTTCCTGAATGATTCTTCTAATTCCTTCTTCTGTTGTGTAAGAAATAATTCCAATATTAAAGGTTCTTGCGGCTGAAATGAGTATCCATTAATAAAACGAATTTTTGATTCACTGATTTCATGAAATGCAAAAAATCTACATTTCATGCCTTATTCATGTTCTAAATGGTAGTAAAAAGAAATCTATGTCCCTTTATTCATTTTTAAAAAATTTCCAATTATTGGGAAAAAAACTTAATTGAATTTGTATAATTTGATTTGTGGATTGGTAGCCATTGGAGATTGCTTCTTGTTGCTATTATAACTCAGCAATGTAAGCAATAGATGTCGAGAAAGTTCTATATGACAGAGACGAATCTTTTTAAGATTTATTGATTGATGGAAGAATAACTGTTGGTAAGAAAAACATCGAAGAATATCCAAATAAATTGATTATGGGTACTCTTATTTTGTCGTTCGCGTCGATCGAGATTGTCGAACTGTTGCTGTTGAAGCATCGATTTAGATTGTTAGTTCAGTTTTTTATTGATCTATTTTTTTTTTTCAAGTAGAAATTGAAATTTAATCATTCTATTGCATTTTCATCGTACAACTTTACAATTTTAATTTTAAATAAAAACTGAACTGTCGAAAAACTGCTGAGGAAACATTTATAAAAAAACTAGTTCTCCAAAATCTGTATCTCATTTATCCTTTCGGGTCCCTCCTTCTTTCCTGATCCCTATTTTGTCGTCTCATGACTGACTGACTTCGATTTGTTTAACCGTTAATCCGAGCATTTTGACGGCAAATATGTTTATCATTTTGGCGGGAAACATATTTACCACTTGTTAGTAAACATGTTTCTTCTTTTGGCGATGAGATATTTATCGTTTTGACGAGAACATATTTACCTTTTCCTTTATTGTTTCAGCTGTAAACATATTTGTCCTTGTTGATCCATTTGAAACTGTTTTCGTGCTTCTTGACTTTTAACATTTCTTGCTTATAATAAACAATCTTTCGGAATTTCCCGATTTTTTTGAAGAACTTCTTTAGTTATCTAGGATAGATCAATTCCCTTCAATCATCGCGGAATAATGTGCAAAATCAAATCGTGTAGTTTTATGAAGAGACTAGAGCAGACTACTTTATGAAGAGACACTACTAGGATCATTTGGTAAATGCAGTACTTTTTCTTCCGCAACCTCAATACTCATCAGGAAGTTAGCAATTTTAGAACTGAATAGTTTAGCATAAATTTCATTAGATACAAACAAGGACAGTATAGATATCATAACCAGCAAAAAGTAAAATCATCAACCACAATGACCAAAATTTCTGCTTCTATTGCAAAAATTTTCATTCTTATTGCAATAACATAACAGAAGTTAAAGTTGTAAAAGCTACTGTCGTCCTACCCAGAACTTTTAAAAAGAGGGTTGTGTACTTAAGCAGTATAAAATATCTTCTACTGCCCAACTTTAACAAATAGGACGACATCGGGAAAGAAGAAATAAATAGCCATTCCGCAACAATCCTATTAATATCGAAGAATATACCTTTGGCTGAAATTTTGCCATATGCTGTTTCAGCTTTTCGTCAAAATCACGCGAAACTTTTTCACGTATTTTTCGACGAAGTTCTCTCCGTTCTTCCAACTTTTCTTCCAAAAATGCTCGTTGTTGCTGTTGTATCTTTTCAATAAATGGCTTCGCCGATTCATAGTTTCCGTGGAGGACATTTGCACCTGGTGAGGTGATAAGCCACGATGGATCATTTTCATCATAGTCACTGAAAAAAAATTACAGTTACACTAATTAAAATTACACTAATTATGCACGCTTCATTTGGCTTATATTGGAGAACTTTTACTTTTCGGTATTGCCTTTTATATACTGAGATTTGTATTTTTTTTTTTTTTTTTGAAGATTATTAGTATTTATTGTCAAGAAATTCAATAAAAGTGCGAATTTTCCAACCAATGATTTTTTGTTAAGTTTCGAATTTATTGCTATGGACAATTTCATTCCAGTTTTTCCACAAAGATTTTCTTTTAAAAACATAATCTAGTTCCTGTTGTAAGAAATGTTGCAAGGAAAAAAAAACAGTATTGAAAGATGATTTTCAAATTATCATAGTTCCTAAAGAGTGGATAAAATTGATCTGGTCAAAGTGAACTCATAAAATATCTGAAAAATTCTTCCAGACTCCAATTTCTAGATCATTTAGAGTTTTAAATATTAGATTTTCTTCGAAAATCTATTTAATGTATCAAAATATCGCCATCCTGTATGAATTTCCGTAGACAGATGTGTTATCCTATATACAAAAAAGATTATAATCCTGATTTATCTTAATCCAGCTCAAGTGTAGCAGTGGAATATTCAATTACATTATAACTTCAAATCCATAAAAATAATCATCCGGAAACTTACAGTTCTTCTTCCGATATTCCGAAATGGTTGGTGTGAAAGCCGAAACGGCTCGACATGATCGTTCGATTCCTGTTTTCAAACAATTGAAATACTACTCCAATCAAAAAAAAAAAAAGAGTGATGATAGATCAACAATTTACTCCACTATCCGGAAACAAAAATGGAACAAACGAGAGAACCAAATACCACTGAGAAAAATTTGGATGAAAAGATGGCCCGCAGTGAAAAATGATGAATCCCAAGGACTTAACTAAGAATATGCATCAATAACTGCCCAATTTATTTCACGCTCTAATAGGTCTGTGAAAGTTTTCAGATCTTAAACCATAATTTATTGCGAACAAAATAAGATATATTGTATCGGATTCGATCATTTATTTAGTGACGATATTAATGTAATGATATGAATGATAATTGATATTGATAGTGGAAACAAGTCATAACAATGGCTTTATACTGTTATGATAATGGTAATAATAACAATATGTGATAATGCTAATGTGATAGTGATGATCAATATGATAACAATGATAATCGTGAATGATATGATAACAATTGTTCGGCTTTCTTCATTATCCGCAATGTGATATGCCCACATATTCATACTTCATTCCCTTTTATTAAATTTAGTTTCATATTTATGCTATTTTTATGCACTTTTTTCTGTTCGCACTGCTTTAGTCAATGCATTCCTATTTGAAGTTAACGATTTTACTGGGAGAAAATCTAATGAATCGATGTTAGCTTCAGAAGTGTAATAATTCAAAAGGATCGAACTTTCCTATGCGGTAGATCAATGTACCGTGAAGATATATATGCGAAATATTAATTGATTTCAGTGATAGGAATTTTGATAGGAAAATCGAAAATGACGAATAAGAAATGATACTCAAACCGAACTCATTCAGTTCTTTCAAATTTAAATTGGATGCAAATATTAAATCCCATTTCAAAACTTAAATGAAAACTGAAAACGATCAATGAATAAACAAAATATTAAGTTATGAAGCTGAAATCTATTGAATTATAATAAAATGAAATATACAAATATCCAAAATCTGGAAATGTGCAGCAGGAGAAACTATCGCTTGCATCATTTTGACACATTAAATTTCTTACCAACAATTAAATGAAGTGTAAGTATAATATCTATGAAGTTTTGTCAATTACTTCACATAATTCTGTATTTATCAGTTTGTTATTGTTTAATAAATAGATATTATACTTATTGTAGATATTGTAGAAAATGTATTAAATAGATATTGTATTATTTATTGTTTAATAAACAAGAGCTCAATTATTTCATAGTTCAAAAAAAAAAAAAAAGAATTTCATGATATAGCTCAACAATTTAACGGAACAGAGTTCAAATAATCATCAACATGTTTCCTGATAAAGTTAATTGCTGATTCAACTGTGTTCCACATTATCAATGAATGAGATAAAAAAGTAGAAATTATAGAACGATCTTAATTTTTGGCCACACAACTGTAATATATTTTTTAATTGTTATAACTCTCTCGACAGTCCTCTTTGTTTTGTTTTGAATTTCAGTTCTTCATCAGTTATACGATTATCGATCAATGAAGAATGATGTTATTTTAATGATTGCAAACCAGTTACTATAAACAGTGTTTTTAATAAATAGACTTTTCTCTCTTTATTTCATAAATTTTGTTGTGGAGAAAATTGTTGAGAAAAAATGGAATATCTTTATAATTAATTAATTACATAAGTATGTTTCTTTAAGATTACTTTAACATGGATATATTTAAAGTATTAGTTAAAATGGAATTAATCCAGCAAATCTGATATGTCATAGGTTGAATGTGTTTATTTTATATATAAAATTAATAGTATAATTTTATGGAATTTTTCTACTTTAACTGTTCTATAGAGACAAAAGTAAAAAGGTCAGTGCTTTATTAGAGACTTTTGAGCCATAAAAAGTGACTACATAATTTTACCATATTCCAATATTTTGCGTAATATTGCAAACACAAAATAAATTTATTTACCAGAAATTTTTATCGATTATATAACGAAGTTAGGATAAAACTAAAAATTAATTATATTACATATGTCTTATGAATAGTTGTCAATCTTTAATAACTACGACAAGCATTATTAAATATCTGAAGCAGTAATTATATCAGATATTTTTAGTCGATTTGTATTTAACTAAACTTCGCATCAGTTACTTAGTACGAAAGTAATTTCTTGTTTTCCGGAAAATCTTTTCTTGCATTTGTAATTGGGAAATGATTGATTTCTTTCTTTCCAGTGATATGTTTATTAATCCATCAACATTCATTTACAATTTATTAAGGTTGATAATTACAATCTTTTACCAATGATTTGATTATGGGATATTTGATTAATTTGATAATGAGCTATTTTGCTTTTAATAATTTTCTAATATAATAAAATTACTGCAAAATTTTATATCGTTGCTAAATTTAGAAATCGCTAATTAATTTTAAAGTTATTTTCCTTAATCTCGAAATGTCTGGTTTTTTTTTTTGTAAAAGAATTCTTTACAAATCATTTTTTGGTACAAAGCAAAAGTTTCAAACAAATATTTCTAAAAATTTCACAATTTATGCTATCAGACAACAGCAAGATAATATCAGACAAAACAATAATTATCAGACAATAACAATGAGTGGTTAATATATATTAAAGTATAAATTTTTCACTTAATTGCTGCTTAATTTAAATAATTCAATTTTGGTGGCCATTTATTAGGTAAAGAAAAAAAAAAAACACTGAAGGATGTTGTAATGTATTTGTCAATGTTGATTGATCACTTTCTCCAAGCATTTTATTTACCGCTAATCTTTCCCTTCAAATTTTCTTCCAAGATTTTTAAGATGGTAATTTCTTAAAATTTTCTCAAATCTTTTCCCTCTTTGTTTTCTCATTAAAGTGTCAGCACTAAATCAGACACAGTAATTTGAACAGGAACAAAAAGGAATAATATTTTGCTTTTTTCGAGTATTATCTTATTTATACATTCATTGATCTCTTGTCGCTTTTGAACAATTTGTGGAATCGATGTGGTTAACATCTGCTATTTTTGGTACTTTTTTTCCAAGTTTCTTTCTTGCATATTTGTGATGAATTTTCCCATTCGATTGCCAAACAAATTTAATCAATTAATGTGAATAATGAAAAAGCAATTAGGGAAGACTTAGGGAACAGGTTAAAAAAGAATAATATTTATTTGTTTTTTACATATGATTATGCTCAGCTGGTATTTGCTACGTCAAAATCCCAGCCATATGTTGCAATTTTTTGATTTACCGTTAAAGTTTAATTATTCATTTGTGAATCTTACGAAATAGTAAAGACATACTGTAATTGGAATCACTCGGATTTTCTAGTTATTGAATCTAAAGTTTGTCTCTTAGTAAAAGAACAACTGAATGACCGGCATGATCTTCTTGAAGGCGACTTAAAATGCTTAAATTAATCGCCTTTTCAGGTTTTCATTAATTGAATTCGATTTTTAACTACTTCACCTTTATCCGATTTAATCAGATAAATTTATCTGTTTAACATACTCCAATAATTTCCATACGTATGAAAAACTTTGCAATTGCAATTGTCTCAAGTTATAAAGTAGTCGTAATCGGTGGCGGTACAGATGGTTGCTCATAATCTCATTGGTTTCATAAAGTTGTACCCAAGTACAAATTGTCGTTTTGATCCAGCTGATGTTCGACATTTATTAAATTTTAAAGAAAAGAAGTTATTTTTAATTTGGTAATATTCCAAGATATCTATGAATTAAAATCATATTTATAATTTATTCTTTAATAAACTTTTATTTTTTGTTCGCTTGATGAGGATGGTATATATGCCTCAGGTGTTCTAAAATAAAGAGCTAAGGTACTTTTGGAAAAGTTGAATTTTAATTAGTGTAACACAAATGAATCCTTTAGTAACAAGATTTTATTGGTAATCCTGTATAATACAAACAATTATTGAAGAATATCAGAAATAATTGATCACAGGATTATTTGTTCTTTGCTGCTAGAGAAGAATTTTCGGCCGCGATTATCGATTTGTTGTAGAAACTACCGTTATATGTCGTGGGTCGCTAATTGATATAGAAAATTGTTCTAGAGAACTCGTAGCAAAAGTTTTGTTGAAAAACCGATCCTGCTCCAAAATCTCAACTTTATAAATATTTCCGGAGGTTCCTCCTCCTCTCATGATCTCCAACATGCTGCCTTCGGAAACATATTTGTCCTCTGTTATTAAACGTGTTTCTCCTTTTGGTGGTAAACATGTTTACCGCTTTGGTGGGAAACATATTCATCCTTTTGTTTATTGTTTTGGCGGCAAACATGTTTCCAGCTTGTTGGTCCATTTGAAATTTGAAACTAAGCGCTTCTTGAACTCTGCCCTCCTTGTTTATATTCATTGCAATTTTTCCGACAGGCACTGGTGTTTATTAATCCGCAAAAGTCAAGCAGTTCAAACTACAATAGCTTAACCGGAAAAATTGTTTAATACAGTTAGACAGTTGACATTTTTTGAAAGTCGATATCAGTTTGAACGCTCATAAAGAAATTTATCACTCGAAATGACCAAATAATTATTATTTCTATAATTTCCAACTCCAATGTATTTATATAATATGAATTTTATTTATATAAATATCAAATATTTTTTGCGGGAACATCATTATCAACCAGGATATACATTTGTCGGAAGAGATTTATGCAAACTGCAACAATTTATCAAGCCAATGAAGAAAGTTTTACATTCTGATAATGTCTGGTTAAACAAGCAGCTAAGCAAATTAATCCTCAAGAAAATTCTGTAACTTTGAAGTAAGGATGAAAATCAATTTTTTTAAACTTTTATTTTAATTTATAAAAAATATTTTTTTTAACCATGGAATAAGAACGATTTTTTTTAACCATAAAATAACGAGAAAAAAAGAAGAGATGGAAGGAGTGATAATTAGCATTTTATGTTATCATTGCAAAATTTATTTCTTAAATTCAACGAATAAATCAAAAAAGTTTTTTTTTCCTTTTTGATTAAAGCTAATATGAATTTTAACGAAAAGTAATTTTACGCAAAATTTTCAAAAATTCGTTGATTTTTAAATAGACCTATTTCGTTTTAGTGATGGCACAAAAATAAATGCGATTTATTAATGGTTGCGTTCGGGCTTGACTTGAAATTCCTTTTGACCTGGAATTATATTTGCAGTATATTATTTTTATTAACTGTGGGAGAGAAGGGAGAGGGAAGTTTCATATTCAGAAAAATCGCAAAATTCTTAATATAAGCAA
>KZ269979.1:64895-96716 GCA_002249935.1 Onchocerca flexuosa | reverse complement strand
GATCTGCAAGCACAGAGTTCTGTATCCTTGCTAACCATTACAACTGAAAAGCATTTTTAGCAAATCGATGAAATATACCGAAAATTGCAACGCCGCGGTCCGTAGCAATCAGTAGGAAGTACTCTTCATTTCAACACTCCGGTTTAATTATACAATTAATGCTTTAGAAATTGAAGGATTTTACTACGAAATTTTGCTTCAACGCACCTAAATATTCATTTGACCTCAAAAATCGAGTGGGATTTCTTCGATCATATCGACAAGATGCAGAAAATGCTTTCCATCAGTTATCGAAACCCAAATAGTGGTTTTTGTGTTAATTACTACGTTTGATAGTGGCTCCTGGAACAAATATATTTTTAATGATGCAAGTTGTCTCCATCGTTCACTGTCTATTTTGAACTTAAATAAATGATTTAGATTTATTTTTTATCTAATATCATTTTCTTTCATCAATGGATTCTTATATGCAATAGTAAATTCCAACAATTAGAAAACTTAATTGTTTTTCTACTATCTTAGTAGAAAATATAATGACTGTACGTATTTGCTATACTTTTTTCATAAAAGAGTTATGAGCAATGGATCGAGATCATTGTAGAATAAATCACTCAAGATTGGTTATTCCGGAAGAGAATGAAAAGCAAGGAAACATGAGAGTGAAGCTAAAAATGGAGTTCATATCATTTTATTTGTTAAAAAGAAAGATTGTTTGAAAGCGAGGGATCTCAAATTGTTTCTTGACAAGTATTCTTAAGATCTGATGATAGAATTGGAAGTAGGATGAGTACCTTCCAAAACACATCATGGATACCGTAGTTTTGTAATTCCTTGCAAATGAATTCTTCTGCGAGATTCGTTTATTATTCGTTCAATTTTATGAATCTCTACTTTTGTTACAATATAATTTGACTATAAGATATTACAGTAATGTTTAACAAACTTCCATCATTTTTATGGCAACAATGAAGTTATTTATGCTTAATTCATATGTTTTATAATTCCTCATCAGGAAATTACTTAAAATATATTTATATATATGTAAATTTTTAATAACCATTATTATTCATTCAGCAAACTGAAATTATTAATTTATAAATCAAATTATCATTGAGTGGAACAGAAGGATCATTGAAAGCACAAATTTATTTGATGCCGATACAAGAAAATATTTTTTGACACAGATATTTGACTCAGATTTTTATTTTTTCATATCAACTGTAACTCAGGTAGATGAGGATTTTATCACTGAACCGTGATGTTTTTCGATATTTGAAATTACCTGAGTGTAGGGATAAAGAAAAGCTTTTTACTGATGAAGTTTATTTGGAAAACTTCCAGTTTCAACATTAGGAATGGAAGTTAGTCGGTTTCAGTTGATAATAACCTGGAAAATAAGTTATTCTTCAAGTAGTTTTTCCTGCATTTTCATAGTTTTTAAAGAATTTTCAAGATTTTGCGAAAAATCAGAATTGAAAATGACCATTAAAAAAAAAAAAAAAAACGAAAAACAAAAAAATAAACAAAAAAAGACCTGTCCTGAAGTGGTCTCTGGAAACAAGCACTGAGACACTTTATGGGCTCATTCATGCACGTTATATTTGATGAATTCTGACTTAACTGGGATGAAAGGATTTTGTTCTCGTATCTGGTGCAAAGATCAAAATTTAGTATCAGTTAGTAAGAAAATATTCTTCAATTTTTATCATTTTTCACTTCAAGTTTTACAAGCAGTACTAGTTGTAGTGATATCACTTGAATTGATAGACACAAACTTTGCAACCTGGAGACAAGAAGCTCGTGTTTTTTCTCGTCTGCGACACTTTTTTATGGTGATATAGTAATGTAGCAGTTAAATATTTATTTCATAAGTCGCAAAAACAGCAACATGTTTTCCTAGAAATTATCTAAGTTTTTTTTTTTTTTGGAGACTTAAGAGATTATTGTGGAGTTTTATTTTATCGTTCAGGATTCCCTGATATTCCGGGAATGTCAACCATGAAATTATTTTGCCCAAAATGCAGAGAATATTTATAAGCCAAGGAATATATGTTATTAGTATAATTGTGCGTTTTTCGGCGCAGGATTCTCTTATATATTCTTCTTCGAGCATCCAGAATTAAAATCACCAGTTAATCATTTCATTCCATCAAATTATGGGAATTTTATAAGATGTGAAAATCTTTATAGAATTATTATATTTTAAAAAGATCAGGTAAGCATAGAAGTTACTATCATATTTAGTAAATGTGAGTTTCTCATTGCAAAGACATGAAAAGGAAACTCGGAACTTCCCGCGGGAGTTGCCCAGTTTTTCCCATTATGACGAAGCTTTCGAAGCATCGATTTATTCCACTGTTGTCTATCCGGTCATATTAATGAATTCAATAATCGAGAATCATGGAACATCTTCTATTCCTCACGTCTAACAATATTATTGACAATTGAACACATTTAACATTACTGATAAGACGTATTCTCACAAATGATTATGTTAATGTTGCATAGTGTAAAATAACTATAGGAGCCATTTTTCGCAAATTTTTTCCCAATTTTACTTATATTTCCCAATTCTCCTTTTTCTCTCCCTATCTATATGCTATAAGTAACTCAAGCTTAAGCTTAAGCTTCAGCATAATTATGCAGTACTTTCTGATTACTCATAAATTTTCCTCAGTTCCGAAAACATCCCTTTTCAGATTGTTTGTATTCAAATCGCATTCCACAGCACATGAGTTATGGAAATTCTTGAACTGCTGCAATCATACTTTCCCAGTATTAATATCATCAACTCGCATAATTTAGCATTGTATATTATGCCTAGGCTTAAAATACTGTACGTAACACGACAAATTTCTAGCTTTTTTCTCTCTGTCTCGCTTCTTTGAAGTTTTTAATGATGCGCTTGTAGTCTTGTATATGTATCCTGCTCTGTTATATGCAAATGTTGCACTCTATATGTAGTAATCACAAATATTGCAGATTAGACATTCTTATTTTAAAGACTTTTTCTTTTGCAATTTTTTAGATTGCATATCGCATTCAAACGCCAATCAAATCTCATTTTGATTTTAGCTTTAATCAAATACGATAATCTCGAATATTGCTATTCTTCAAAAATTTTAAGCAATGCAGTGAGTTTAACTGAATTATTTAACGACTTGACAACTAATAGTACTATGAAACATATTATTGAAAATTCGATTGTGTTTAACTATATTTCTGCTTGTAGCTGTGTGAGCAATAGAAAATTTGCTGTACTGAATTCCAGATCACACCAAGGAATCTATTATCAAAAGCGAAACAATCTATTTAGAAAATTAAAGTTTAAGAGAGACTGCTCATACTTGGTGGCATACTTTTAATTATGATTAAAAATTTGAAAATTTTAAAAAGTATATTTTATTCAGATTGCTAACAAACAAAAGATAAATTGATAAGTGGAATGAACTGTTATCATCATTTTTAATGATTCTTATTTTAACGAAGATAGCTGAAATTATTTGTTGACGATGGTGCAGCACCAAACAAATTCGGTTGTGATTGTCGGTTCATGGCTCGAGACGGTGCAAATCCAAGCATTTTTTGCAAATTTTGTCTCAGTGTCATGGTACAAAGTATGTACAAGAAGATGAATGAACAATCCGTATAATCATCTCCAGTAAGATTCCTGAAATTTCTAAACATAAAAGACGATACCTCCACTATTAATAGGTTCTTTCCAAATTTATGTAATCGCTATACAACTATTTAATCGTTACTTACATTAAAAAAAATATACCACCAAATATTAATCTTTAATTATTTGTGTAATATGCAATGAGTATAAGGATTATTCATTGCAGTTTCTGCTAAATTAGTGTATTTTTTCCACTAATAATCACACAAATGACTTTCAAATATGATAATTGTTTCAGGCCTCTATTTTTACTTTTTTCTCATCCTTAATCTTTTCTTTCCACCATTAAATACTTCCACTTCACAAATGTGTGGCCTATTTAAGAATTATAGCTGCTCTTTCTTCCTCTCAGCCCCAGCAATAATCTACTGTTACAAATATGTAATAAAACTGTGGTATCATGAAACAGAAATCAGACCTGTGTGAAAATCCTTGAATCCATGATATGGGAGTGAAAGGCAACTTGGCGACAACTCGTCCTTCGAATATCGAGGAAAACGTAGATAGCAGTGCAGTAAAAGCGAAACCAATAGCAAGCATACTTTTCATCTTAAACATGCTCATATCTCGATTCGTCGCTTTTAATTTCTCTTCTTCTTTATCAATTTTTCGCTTCGCTGTACGGTCTGCTTCAGCAGTTGTTTCTTTCTGCAACATAGATTTTCATAGCTTTGCAAAATCAGTAACAAGATGTGTTTTCTATACTGCCTGAAATATTATTAGTCGTGTAATGAGGCTGAGAAAATATTCAACGTTCAGATTCGATTGCAAATCTATTATTCGTGTATCTTAATCATGGATTTCCTATTACATAAGATAATTATTTAAGAAAACAGTCTAATTTTTCACTGCTACAACTTAAACTCTCTAAAGACTTGAACATATTCCGGCCTTGAAGTGGGAAGATTTAGTCTGTTAGCAAACAAAGTAATTTTATTTATTTTGTTAGCTATACCTAAGAATTTTCATTCATGTCTTAAAAATCATGTGCCATTTTATTATACATCGTCTTCGGAAAATAGAATAACGTTTTACATCGACATTTTAAAAAAATTGCTATTTGTATTTCACTTTTAGAAATAATTAAATGCTGTTAGCTTGTTCTACTGAAGTAATTTTATTTTCGATTTGAAAAAAAAAAAAAAAAAAAAATCATTTCCTCCAAAAATAAACCTTTCGTTCGAGTTTTTTTGTTTTTCGCTCCATTTCATTTTTCAAACGTTTGTATTGTTCACTACGATATACGAGTATATAAGTTAATGCTTCACCGATTATTGCAGTGCATGTTGCGATAAAAATGATTAACAAATAATCCGAATACATTACTTACGAAACCTTCCGAACATTTACTTTTATAAATCAACCTGAAAAATAGAAACACATCCGTTGCGACTAATTTTATCCAACAAATAGTTAAATCTCACTTAAATCTCCAGGAAAAATACAACTATTTCAGTTCATTTTGAACAAACTCTCAACCTTCCCAACAAGACTAAAATGGAAATAATTTCTTCTTTCAAAAAGGAAAGAATTTTTTTACTTCTTAATTCTCACTTATTTCTCTAAAATAAATTCTTAAACTTTGAAAACGAAACATACTCAACAAATATTTCTTCAACAGAGTTGCACAAAAATGTCATGCCATTACTCCCGTTATAAATGACTTTTTGCTTGACACATCAGTGAACAAGCATTTTTATCAGATCTTCAGAAATCAAAACTTTGTTTATAACCGCAAATGCTGCATCTTGACAAAAAAAAGCGGTTTCATTACCGTATAAAAAGATTGATGTGGCGGCTGTATCGAATATTCATTATTTTTTATCAAACAACAACAATAATCAACCATTTTATAATGAAATCAGATAATAAAAAATTATTAAAAATATCATGATTCTATTGAATTTTATCATACGAATGGTTCAATAGTAATATCCATTACCGAAATGGGTAATGCAAGTCCAAAAGCAGTTATCACATCCGGATGTAGAACACCAACTCTACCTAAAGAAATCTCAGCCGGTCCAATTATCTCTGCACATCGTCCATCCAAATAAGTGGGATCTGAAAATGCAACCTAAACAATATTCCTTTTTCTTTTTTTAAACAATATTCTTTTTTCTTTTATCTCAGCAAAGTTTCTTGATTCATAGACAATAGCGATATCTCATTCGTTATCTTTTTGGTAAAATCTCTTGAAGAAATAATATCTAGTAAATCACTTGGCAAAAAATGTGGAAACAAAATAAGACTTAATAAATTGCAGACTAAACTAAAAAAAGTTCTAATTACTAATCTACGCTATTGTATCCCCAAATATCAATTTCTACCGTCAAAATCTCTAATATAATATCCTGTTCCATCCTTCGTCCATTTTATTCCAAGAAGCTGCATAATTCGATCCAGCAAGCCATGTATTATTTCAAAGCCTGATGATTTACTGCAATATAGAGCACATAAACGACGCTCATTTCTTGCGCCTACGTCTGTAAAGAAAATGATTATAAATTCAAAAAAAAGATAAATTTTCAATGTTGAAAATTCTGAAAATTTTCACGGACCACTTAAGAAAATAAGAAAAATTATGATTGCGTTCTAAACTTATCCAAAAAATAAGACATTAGAAATATGATGTGACCTGCAGATAAATCTTTTAAAACCACGTCTTGAATCTCAAATAATCGAAGAGGCAACGGCATATCTTTATTGGAAGCAAGCGCTTTTAATAAACCAGGAAGTAATGATGTTCTGGCTACCTAAAAAAATCTCCCGTATTCATTAGGTTACATCAGATTCTTAGAATGTTACTATATCATAATAACTGAACGAAAAGATCATAACTTCGAAAATCTGAATTCCAAATTACGATCAACCAATCTTAAAAGTGATTATGAAAACTTTTTCATTAAAATTTATTCAAAATTTGCATATGCATAACCTGAAATTCGGATGTCTTAGGATTCAATATTTTGACAGCATGCTTGAGATTATCCGATTTCCTTAGCTTCACTGATATATCATCACGGCTACACTGAAATTGTGCATTACAGTGACTGTCACACATAAAAGTTTCAGTTAAGAAAAAATAAATTTTCATCATTTATTGTAGTATTTTGAAAATTCAACTAACCAATGCAAAGTTCAACGTTTCAGTCCAGCCAGCAGCAGCGATGTCATATCGCAGCAAATCTGTTAACTTATTCAACAAAAATGGTTCTCCAGTGGTATAAGCTTCAGGAAACTGTTGTTCAATCCGATTAAAACCGTATGCAACAGCAACATCTTCTGCTATGTCACATTCATGCAATATATCCGCTCTTGTTATAGGTACTCGAACCTGAAATACATCAAAACAACATTCTGCAATTTTTGATTCGAGCGAATAGAAATACACACATCATGCTGTATGCACTTTTATTCAAGATCTAACTTACTTCTAGAAGATCTTGGTTTTTCTCCTTTGAATATAATTGCGTTCTTAGTGACATTCTATTCAGGAGAGAACACATTTCCTCAATTTTCAAGTTCAGTCCAATTCTTTTGTTGATGCTTTTAACGCTCACAACCATTGATCGATCACTGAGATCCTGAAGTAAAAGAATTTGGCGATTTTATAATACACTGCTTATATGAGATTTAAAATATATGCTAGACACATATATATTAAATATGATAGAAGCTAAAAATATAGTAAAAATGAGTGTAACTAAAATGTATAAGATTAAACATCTATATATTTCTAGTTATTTCTAGAGACAATGCTGTCTTTAATGGTCGCATCATGAATGCGAGAGAATCCGCACTGGTATGATTTATCAATTCCAGAATAAGAATTCATATCAATTGGCACAAATAATACCATCCATTAAGATAAGGACATCTTAATGGATAATTTATTTGTATCAGAGCGATGTTTAAAACAAAGTGACAGCACAATCTGAATTGTTAAAGTAGCTTTTTTTCCCTCCCCCCCCCTTCCTTTTACCTCCCCCTCCCAGAAAATCATGTAATCCATTTTTTTTTTCCTGCTTTTACAATTACTAGGAAAATAAAATTGGATATCAGACTAGAACATTACACATAATTAACATACATAAATTGCATATTGCTATGGTGACATGGAGTGAACAACTTCACATAAAAATCTGAGGGAATTCTTCTTATCTAAGGAAATTCTTTCACTCATTAATCCAGGAAAATCAATCTTTTGCTCTAGTCGATATTCTATGAAAGACTTCTTATAAAGTTCATCAAATCCTATCAATTCCCAATATCTATTCCCACGAAACTTTCTTACTATCAAAAAGAAGTTCAAATCATCGGTTGTATCAATTCAACTTCAGACCTTACCAAACCCTAGCAAATCTCACTATAATAATTCTCAGATAACTTCCTTCCTATCAAAAGAACTCTAAATTATCGGTTGTACTGTCGATATTCATCAATTCATTGTTATCACAACTAGGGGTTTTCAGAGAATAATAAATCGATCACGAAGCTCAGAAAGGAACATCTAATATTGCCCATAAAATCATTTTCACAGTGATTCGTAATTAGTCTCATTTCGCTCATACGATGACACAGGATATATTACAAAATCAGATAAGAAATATGATCAGACATCTCCAATTTTTTGATTTCCAAAAAATATATTATGAAATAATCAATGAAACAATCCCGAATTCTAAATTTTAAAATGAAAACATTATTCTATGACGGTTTGAAATTATGATTTTTTTTCAAAACTTGAAACAGAATTGTGTAGGCAAAATAAAAAATCTGCTTTGGTAAGCAGAAAAGCAGAGACTCATACTTTTTCAGATGAACAAAAACTTCCATTAATGATAACATTTAAAAAGGAAGTGATAAAAACTTGGATATCATCCAGAAGAGCCCATCCATTTACTAAACACAATTTCAACCTTTTGAAATAAACATACCGGATATTCATGTTTGGTACCATCGACTGAAATAATTTCCACTGGCTCGACACTGAAAAAGTTTCTAAAATATTAGTCAAAATCTAAATTTTTAAATTTTTGCACAGAATTTTATATCAATACATGATCAATTAAAGAATGAGAATTCTTTATATTGATAAACTTCAAAATTAATAACAGTGATGAAGACTAACAGAAACGAAGTATCATCTTCAGCTCCACTTGATGTATACTGGCTAAACATTGAAACAATAGTATTAAGTACTATTTTTGCTTTTTCCAAATCTGTAGCAGTTACTTCGACCAATATATTGCGAGTAGTAAGCTTGATTTTCGAATGTTCTCCTGAATTATAAAAGAAAACAAAATTGAAAAAACTGTCACAAAGCTTAAACACACTTTCTATAATGTGCAAAAAAAAAAAAAATTGGAATCATAAATTACAGATAGAATCACTGCAGTCTCCCCAACACAACTAAAAAATATACTAATTGAAAATCGAATAATTCATGTGGAATATAAATAATAACCATTGATAATGGGTGGCATAGATAATACAATTCCATTTTTATCTCTAATTACCGGATATCGCTCTTTATCAATAATAATCGGAAGATATGGTTTCAAATGGCTATCCGTCTACAAAAACAATTACGATTAATTATTATGCAATCCATGAATTATTTTGAATAGATTTTCTTCTTTCAAATTCTCACAAATGTATTCGAATCGATGCCATCATAAGTAGTAACATATATGCATTTCAGTATAAGAGTCAAAATGTTTATTGAGGATTTCAAAAATTGTCAAAAAATTAATTACTGTCAAAGTAAATGAAATTCTTACCGAATATAAAACCATTAGCTCTTCTGCCGTATACTCCATTGTTTGATTCAGTGGCTTGAACCGCAAATCAGCTGGTCTCTCTGCCCCGTAATAAAAAGGACCTGAAATAGAATATTTTATAGAACATCTTTATCTAGAGAAAATTTGAAGATGTTACAAAAGTTTCCCTAAACTGAGACAGATTTTATGAAAAATAAAACCTTGCACTGTATCCAAGTCATGAGTACCAATCGCTACTAATGATCTCTTACGGCATATATTATGATGCAATTTATCTTGCAAATCAATTAGTGATGCATAAGAATCAGCATCTAATTTGATATTAGATAAAACAGCTCCTACGATGAATGGTCGGATCAGTAAAACTTCAGGCTTTATAATTATCTGATGTCGATTATGAGACGATTCATAACGTTGATAAGTTGGTGGTTCCATCCTGAAATAATAAAAATCCCAATCTTAAACAGAAAAACACTGGTAAGAATAGATGAATAGTTTTATAGACTCCTTTCACTACGTTTATACATTTTCAAAATTCCCTAAATATGATAACTTCTAGGAATTAATAGCAATATTTTAATCCATACTCGCTTCTGAATATCCGTAAGGCGCGTGAAAGACCTTCAACACAAAGTAAATCATAACGATTTGCTGGCAACTCTATTTTGTACAATTCCTCATCGCATAATTTGTTCATATCTTTCTCGCTCATTGTCAAACCTTGTTCTTTTTGTGTTGCAGTTTTTTCGCTTGTCTATAAAATCGAACTATTCAAGTAATTCCATAATAAATACAAGAGTCAATAAAGAGTCATCGAAGTGCTCATTATCATACATTTCTCAATGTTAATGCAATTGTTATATCAGATGCAATTGAAATATCAATTGTTTCATTCACAATGACAGCATTAAAATGCAGTTTGAATTAATTAAAAATGTTTAAATTTTAAATAAAATAATGACCAAAAGGCGAAAATTATTTGAATAGGGAAGATTTGAATAAGGATTATTTGAATAGGGAAAATTATTTGAATAGGGATCTCCTAAATTCGTAAACGAAAGCCTGAATACTATGACAGATAAGTACTCTAATTCATTTCACTTTAAATAAAAAAGCACTTCACTGTTGCTAAGGCTACAAATTCTTTATAATGAAAATGAAAAGAGAAGAGATGCTTCGTAAAATGAAAAGAGAAGAGATGCTTTACATCATTTATAGACAGTACGATTTTTCCCATTATCTAAATCGAAACTTTTCATGCAGTTCAAATTAAAAAATATCTAACATTTCTGTTAAACAGGTAACGAATGTTTGATGTCATTCAAGTAAAAAATATACGACAAAAACGAACCACTTCATCGAGCTCTAAACCATAATCGAATAACAAATCCTCGAACTCTTTTTGAGCTGAAAATATAAGATAGCAATAATATATTGTGAAATAAATAAGTCTGAATGATCGGATTTCATAAAAATTCTTTTCAAATGTTCTAAAATAATAATAACTATATAAAAATTATGAAAACAACAATGCAACATAATTTAAAGCAACAAAAAAATTTTAATATTTACTATATACTTTGCCCATATATCGATCAATGACCGATTTCTTGATTCCGATGATTGGCATCTGACCAAAAAATGTTGCCTGTTAAGCACCAAAGTTCGAAATGTAGAAATATCTTGAAATTTCAGGATTCAAATATCGTGATTCTACTGGAGAAGTAAAATAGCGATTACATCTGTCTACTTCAAATAATCTTCGAAGAAAATCGAAGAAAAAACGAAATTACTATAAATCAAGTCTATCTTTTCATTGTTCTAGACTGCTAACTTCATCATTTTAGTTACGAAGTATCTAAAAACCTTAAAAGTTTTTTCATTCGACATATCTCCTAAGCATGAGAGTCATCTCCAAAAGCACTATAAATGCAAGAAAGTTTCGTGCTCACTCGGACATACAAGTAATTATTTGATCCGATCAGATCAAATTGATCGATTTTATTGGACCAAATAATTGAAAGTTTCCAAGCGTGCGTGTCAAACTCTCCGAATGTCTTACGAACTCCTGCCAACAACACACCACCCAAAACTCTCGGGAGACACATTTAGTAAGTGGAGCTGAGAAAAAGTAAGAACCGAAATTAACACATGAACTCAATGAAAAAGTATGTCTCACATGCTAGTTATGAATGTCGCTGTCCAATAAGCCTTTCTTTGGTTTTAAGTGATATATTAGGTTGAGCCTCTCATAATTTAAGAATTAAAGACCATTCCATTTGAGTTCTTTACATATATCCGTGTCGTCAACTGCGTCAGCCTTTAACCTCTTGGGTCTGATGTAGGTGCATCGGAATTGACGTAAGTCGAAGTTTGTTAAGTGGAATCCTTTCCTATTCTTCATTATCTTGTGAATCATCCTCTAAGGTATACGAATTCTCGGTGTCGCAAGACTTCTGAATTTTTCTTCACCATTTTTGAATGTTTTTGGTATTCATATCTTTATATTCACTTTGGTTCACAAAGTTTTCTTTCACGTCTTTCCGGATGTTAATGGATTTTTAGTTATAATTTAAATTGTATCAGAATGTCTTTCTCTCTGATTTGCTTAATTTTCTCTTAGGAAATATGTTTTTTTATATATTTTTGTTGAAATTTCAGGTCACGCAATTTGATTATAAATGGGTAATCAGCACCACAAACCTACAACAGTTAACGATGACGAGATTGAACCATATACCCGTCAGAAAGGTGATTCACCATATACGCGATCAGGCTTACCACCACCATCAATTACCCAAAGAGTATCATTTTGAAGTTTTTCATTCATATAAACATGTATATTAGATATGATAAAAAGAATATATAGCTAAGGAGAGTGATCGACACTATACAGTTACTTAATAAAGATACAAAGATTGCTTACATTCTTAATATAATATTTATAGATCATAACTTTCATCATAAAACATTTGCGTTACAGAAGAAATAAAATTTAAAAGAAACCAGTCTAATATATATCGTATTTTGATTAAGTAATCAAAATGCGATACATATTAGATTCGTTTGTTTTCATTTGATCTTATGACTTCGTGTGATCTTAATTCATAAAATGTTATTCACTAATAGAAACTGTAGTATTCATTTCTGTACAAGCTAACACATATCAGAACACTTTGCTGTTTTCAAAATAAAGATATAAAAGTACCGAATATACGGTCAGTCATTATAACTTTTTTTGATTGTGTTTCGTTCTCATTTAGACTTTTCACTATTTAATTTATTTTTAGAATTTGAATTTAATTTCAGAGTGACAAAGTACCACATTTGAAACATGAACCAATGAGTTTAGAATTGCATATGGCTGATGAACGGGCGCGAGCAGCGGGTCTTACACCTGCTGAAAGAGAATGGCGAAAGTAAGCTACATATTTTCTTATTAGTTGATTTTATGTGGAACTTGTCATTTTGAATTTAACTGAAGAAAATATTAAGCTAAAATTGTAATTTCAAATCATAATGATATACTGCATAAAAAAAAAAATAATTTAGCAAATCAACATAACGAAACAATGTATGGAGATCGATATCAAGTTATTTTGATGATTGAGATGGATGATGCACTTCATTTTGTTTTTTGCTTTCTAATATGATTTGAATAGTTCAGTCTATTTATTTTTTTGATTCAAATGTTAGCAATTAATGAATTAAATTTGAAATTCAGGAAATGGGTTCTGGATCAACATCTCCATCCGGATGAGCCAATTCACGTTGATGCTGTGCATAGGCAGCTCAATCCCATCCGTATTTTGTACCGTGCACCAATGGATATGCTTTATAAACATTTCCTAAAGCCAACATTCGTAAGTTCTAGTGCATTGTTCCGAATTTCTATGCATTTTATATATTTAGCCGATAATATTTTCTGTCAACCCTAGTAAATTTATTGCGTACCTGTCGTACTCGAAAATATTTTTTCTGAAGTACAGCTATATATTAAATTTCAATTTTCTCAATTTTTTGTTCTTTTATTTTTTTTCCATTTTTTCCTCGTTGAATTTATCTCAATATTACCATTGCAATATCTCGAATTCTATATATTTCCCTTCAGTCTCTTATTTCATGAGATTTCTCTTTCAGAATACATTCTTTGAATGAACTTTTAAATTTGAAATCCTTATCTTTCGGGATTTGTTTATTCAAAGTTAGTAACAGTTGTAATTAATTTGAAATAACATCGCAATTTTTGAATTACACTTCCTACTGATCTCACTTTTTATGAGTATTTTGAAATGAAACATCATTCTCTTAGGGTGTATTTTATGGTTCCATGATTCGAGCTGTAGTACCAAAACTGTTTATGGCATGGTTTCTCATCGAAGCTAGCTATTATTATTGGAAATATGAAGCTAGAGTAAGTTTTGCTTTAATTCTTGAAGTGACAAATCCTATGCATCCACATAGTGCCTCATTGATTATCATTTCAGCGTATATATTTTAGGGCTGGGAAACACTGCGAGGAAATGAACGAAGTTATCCTCGCGAACGTTTCTGGGACGATCAGGTATATATGATTATTTGATAAATTCATAAAGCAGGGAATTGTTATATTGATCATTCATTATGTATCATTTTTCACAATCCAACCACTGATATCAGCAATTGCAAATCCATAATAACTTTCCAATATCAGTTTTAATAATATCTATAATTTCTACCAATTACATCTCAATTTCACTAAAGCGGACCTGATTTCATAATGAGCTCTGACATTCATGTTCGCATTTTTACATTTCAAATTTTGAAGGAGCTACGAGAAAAGCATCCGGATTTATTCAAAGCTGGCAGACCAATTCAGCCAGAGCATAAATTCGAACCGCCATCATTTACTCAACGCACTGCACTCTTGGATCTGGGACCGCCTGCTAAACCGTGGTGATATCCAATGTTCATATGTAATTTTAAGATAGTAGGATAATATGTCCTCCAGTTTTGATTTTCTTTTTTTTTTTTTTAAGATCTGTTTATAATGTTAGGTTTAAGTTTTTTTTATGTTTCGAAAAACTTATATATTGGCAAATAACATCACAATCAATCAACTGCAATAAATTTATAAGTTTTGGTGATGAATAAGGTTTCCCAAACTAGAAAAATATTTTGCATAAGGAAAAATGAGCAAATTCTGGAAAATTCTAATTCTGGTCAAGTTTCATTACATTTTATAGGTCCCAATCCTTTAAATTATGATCATATAAGTGCTTTGATTACATCATCATTGTTAGAATAGTACAATAATAAAAAATGAATCCTTGAAAATTTTTGATTCTATGATAAAATGATAACTTCGAAACATATATTTCACAAATGTTAAGATTATTGATAACTAATGGGAACAAGAAAAAAAATCAGAAAGATCACAAAGAGGTTGTACATATACTTTTCTTCTGAATAAAAAATAATTTCGTTTACCAACCGAAATCACTGGGTGTATCTGGTCTTTCACCTGCTTCAATAACAAAAGACTCTTCCGATAATTCTGTCTGGAAAAATTATTACTATTACTTATTTTGCATTAACTAATGGCTTCTTTGAATGACACACTTTACCACTTGCTGCAATTAGCTTAATCCGATGCCACATTAAGCCGAAATTGTTTATTCGCATCTTTTCTGTTAAGAGAAGGAAGTTTTGTAAGTTTTATCTTTTAAACAATTTTTTTCAAATTTTAAGTTATTACATCTTCCTTCTTTGGTGTCTGTTCAATCACCGACTCTACTTTTTCCCTTTGATCTTCAATCATTTTCATATATCGAACCATGAGTGGATCAACTGCATGCTTTTCCAATGAATTATTTTTCATTTCCACTTCCACATTCTGAATCACGTACAGAAATAACGGGAAAAGATACTGGAACAAGTAATGGAAAAATCCATTAAAATTTAACAATTCTGAAACCTTTTCAATATTCGGAATTGTGCGCACAACACTTTCTTCCATTTCCACCATTTTTTCATGGACTGGATCGGTCTTGGTGATGGAAGAATCTTCTTGAAATCGCTGTAAATTTAATAGAGATAATTTTAAAAATATGCGAAAGCTCAGAATGTAGAACCAAAAAGTAGAGGATATTTCATAAAAATTTTAAATGAAAAAAGTACCTGAGTTTCATGACCTGATTCTTGATAATTCCTCGATACTGGTTTTTCAAGGTCGCTAATTTTAGCATTCGATAAAATAGAGTGAATGTAATTAAGGGGCTGAGAATGACTTCTTACGCATAGTTTCTCCATCTCAAAGTCCAACTTCTAAAATTTTACAGAAAAAAGTTATGTCTAACCCCCTATTCGAGATTTAAAACTGTTTTAAATGTAGAAATAGTATACCTGCTTCGTAAAATTTAAAACTTTCATTCTATCATGAAAACGCTGTTCGAATGATGATGACTCCGCAGGAGTTGATGAAGAAGCAGAATCCATCGTCATTCTGGAATAGCGGAAATTAATAATACTTAATTGTAATTCTACATCGGGAAATGGATTATTTGGAATTTAAAAATTTGCTGTTACTAACGTGATCGGATTAGAATGTGGTAGATGGGATTTCTCGAGTGAATTGGAGCGGTATTTATGTAATTCCAGACTGATCGCCTGCAGTTTTTCTACCTAAAAAGATAAATACATTCGTTTGTCCCTAAACTTTTTGAACCTGTCAAATCGGATTTTTCAAATTATCAACTTATATCTGATATCAGCTCATCATGTTTAATCTATTTTTTGCACAACAATTGTTAACAGCCTAGGCCCACAAACATACTATGCAGATAAATCATCGCTTCGATTAAGCTTCTTTCTCCTAAAAGAGATCAAAAATATTTCGAAATTTGAACGAGTATACAGTCCAAATTTAAGAAATTTGTACATAGGAAAATTGCTTACAGCCAATTTGTGCTGGAATTTCAACTCATTGATACGTAAGGCAGCTGATTCTTCTACCAGTTTTAACTGTTTCTTTAAGCTTTTAACTAATGCATTTCGTCTTTCCAGTCTTTCCATTAACTTCTGATTCTGAAACATGAATCAAATGATGCATCAAATGAATAGAAATTTATTCAAACATTTCGTTATTTGCAATATTTGTAAGGGAAATTAATTTAAGATTATCATATGTTTCACAAAAAATGTTTTCATGTTTGCAACTGGTTTTCAGTTAATGTTTCAGAATTTTCAGAAAATAAAAAAATATTGCTTAGAAAAGTAGGAAACCATTCTATAGCCCAAGAAAAGAAGTAAAATCTTTTAGATACACCAATATTTTGATCAAATTAAATTCATTCTGCCTTCGAATGCATAAGGAGAATGCAACATATAAAAAAAGCTTATATTAAAGTACCGTTTCAAATAATTTCTCTTTCTCTTTTTTAACACATTCCAGGTCTTCATTAGTTTTTCGTTGTTTATGTAAGGCATCACTCAAAGCTTGCTTAGTTTCTGTGAGCTTCTTCTGATGTTGGATCACTTTTTCCTGGAAGAAATCATTTCCTTCATTTCTTTTTCGAGAGTGATCCGAAATCACGAGTTCTGCATCCGAAAGACTGAAATATCGAATTTTCGAGTCCCATTTTTGGATCTGCTAAGTGTCCTCATCTGTTATCGTGAAATGCATATCAAGACTAAACGAAATCAGATTTAGTATTTCAAAATTATAACAATTTTTATCAAATGCTAATGATTTGGAATGAAAAATTATAAGTAAAAGATGTACCTCTAATTCCTTTAAGCATGCTGCTTCCTCGGTAGAAAATTTCTGTTCATAGGAAATTTCATATATTTTATTCCAAACCATTTCATATTTTTTGGACAATACTGCTTCTTTTTTATTCCATTCAGAAACCTAAATTCTTTTCAATGTTAACTTTCTCTGAAATTAATTCAGTAACTAGAAGTCAGGAATGAAATAAAGGTACCATTCGCGCTATTTGAATCCTGTCTTTTTCACGTGATTTTCTAACCGCTTCTTGCAGTTTTTGATCAAGATTCTTTTCATGAATCTTTAAAGCATCTTTGATCTGCTTTAATGAACATCTTTCTTGCTCTATGAGATACAATTCGTTGTCTTTTTCCCTGAATTATATTGTTTCAAGTAATAGATTTTTTTCCTAACTTTTTTACAATAATTATTTCTAATTCCCAAATTACATGAAATTGGCTGCTTTATAATAACTCATTAATTTTTTTCTCAAATATTCGAATAAACAACAATAAACTGAACTTTAGCTATTAGAATAAATCAAAGACGACTGTAAACTTACGATTGAAAGTTCTCGCGAGCATTATTTAATAACTCCTTCTGAAATCGTAACTCCTTCTGCGCTATTTCAATCTCTCGCCAAGCTCTTTCGCATTCCAATTTTTTGGTCTGAAAAAGGGTAAAATTATTGAAACTAGCAAATCGCTTATAAATTTTCAATTGCAGAACAAAAATAAAAAGTTAAATACCTCAAAAATCATTCGCATATCGTTTCGTAGAAAATCTTCTTTATTCTTGTATTCATCGTCTTTACGTCCTGTCAATTCTTCTAGCTAAAGAATTCACTATTTTAAAGAAAACTTGCTATTTTCCATTGCAATAGATCATTTATTTAATTCACAAAATTTAATTTTGTGAATTAAATAATACCTTTCTCTAAACTATCTTACTCATTATCATCATAAATATTCTTCACTTCTTTTAGCACATAAAACAGGATGAGAAAAGAACAATCATAAAAAGTTAAAAGGGAGTGAAACTTGATTCCTTAAATCATATTATTTTTTGTCAGCATGATGATAATTGATTTCATATCTAAACTTGGTTTGAAATATGGAAATTATTAATCTGAGAATTTGAAATGATTTGAAATCAAAAAATACACAAACTTGTTTCTGCTTTAATGAGAGATTTTCTTCATATTCATGTCGAAGCCTCGCCATCATTTCTTCCATCTTTTTTTCCTCATTCCGTTTCCACGTTTGTAATTTGACCTCATAGATTTGTTCCAAACGCCTCCACAACTGTTCCGCTATAATTCGAACTTTCGTCAAGTTTGGTTCCTGAAATTATAGAACTATGGAGAAAGATGGAAATCAAATCAAACATCAATAATTTTTAGTAAAAAACAATCGAATAGTCAGAAATTCTTGATTCATACATTACTTTGACTTTCCAAATATAGTTATCTCTAACTTTAGCTTTTTCCTTTAGTTTCTGTTCAGTTGAAAGCTGACTGATTATGTTTTTTGAACGCTTTTCATTCCAACTTTGAATTATGGCATTCGCGATCAACTGTTCCATATCTTCATCGATACCTGTCTGTAAGACTTATACCTTGCATAAATCTTTACATATTTACATAAAACAGATAAGAATAATTATTTAATTGATGCATGCTAAAATATAACAAAAATATATCAATAACGTTGAGAATATTGATATGTTACAGTATGGCATGTGACAATGATTGATAATTTTTGCGATCTAAATTCGCAAGTTTTCAGAAATACAAAATGAAATGATCTGAGCAATAATGCGAAAGTAAATACTTACGGCATGCAATGCATCACGTACAAGATCACCCATTTTGCAAGTTTCATATATCTTCGTAGTCTTGCATTTTGTTGCTCTTCATTTTTATATCTTTTTTTTTGCATGCAAAGATTTTGAAATCCAGTGAAATTTCCAGATCTTCAAGCCAAATAAATTTAATTTTTTTTCATATTTTTTTGAGAATACTTAATCGATTAAAACTAATTCTCAGATTTATCGAAACGAAAAAGGATTTTTACTAAACTAAATTTATTCAAACTGGAAACAAGTTTTAAATTATTATTGCTAATCAGAATAGTGATAGCTAGAAATTTCACACTCTTTGTACTTTAGAAAAAAAAAAACTTCAATAAATGGTACAAGGAATATACTAAATTACAAATAAATAAGCAATTAAGCCAAAAAATTTAAAAGAATGAACAGATTAATATGCATACAATAATTTAAGTACATGATAAGGATATATAATAAATGCATGAATGTAAATGAATAAATGTAAAGATAACATACAACAGAAATGAATAAATAAACGAATGGATAATAAATACTAAATAAATAAGCATATACAATTAATTAGCTACGTAAGTGTTGCACAGTGAGAAACGTTAAATCTGTGACAATGACGTTCTGAGAAGCTATTCTGTTTGGTGGTAGGGGGATGTTTTGACGTACGCTTGGAAGGGAGTGGCAAGTGGTAATGTTTTCAACGAGTAAGTATACTTTCAGATGAGTTCAATTGGCACTGGATATGATCTCGCCGCTGCAACCTTCTCCCCGGATGGACGTATTTTCCAGGGTGCTTCACTTTCTGTTATCTACATTTTCATTTTTATTTCTTTTCCAGTAACATTGGTGTTAAATTTATTGTTACGATAAAAATCGTAATTATCACAATTACTTACTTTTAATAATATTAGTCGTGACAAATTATAGAAATAAATTAATCTTGTTGACAATAATCGTAGAAATGTACTGTAACCCAGTAATCTCGTTGACGATAATTATTTCTTCTTAATGAAATAATTTTGCTTTTCGTAATTATAGTGAATTATCGCAGCAGTAATCGATAATCATTATTAGTGGCTTCACTGATTCAAGAAAAATTAAAGTGGATTTTCATATTGCATTAAATTAATGACCTCAATTTAGAGTTTGATTGGTGGAATATTTTAACATTTGGGTTTTTTAATTGATATTTAATATATCCACTGAAAATTCGGCTTCTTTATTTAGCTTTATGTTTAGCATTCTATTTTTCAGTTGAATATGCCCAAAAAGCGGTTGATAATGGTGGCACAATGATTGCTATACGAGGAAAGGATGGTATTGTTACGGCAGCTGATAAATTGATCACCTCAAAATTATATGTTGAGGTATGAGTGTTTTTAATTTTATTTTATTGTGGTTTATTTTAGTTTTCCTTTTTTTAAATTCTTCGATAATTCACTTCTGCAGTATTTCTTAATGACTTACTTTTCCATATGCTCGATAGCAGTTAGCAGCAGTATAAAAAGGTTTATCACGTGAAAATTTGTAATGATATTATATAAATGTGAAAACATTGTAATACTAACCATTATAAGTGTTAGAAATATGGAACAAATTTTTTTAATGAACAAATGGAAGTGAGCATGATTCTTTTAATAAATGATAAACCACTTAATATTAATTTAGAATGCAAATCCAAGGATGGCAAATGTAGGAGAATACATCGGTTGTGCAATGGCAGGCGTATATCCAGATTGTAGAGCACTTCTGGATTATGCAGTAAATGAATCACTCAATTATTTGAAAGAATATCGCACACCAATTCCGGTCAAAAAGTTGGCAAATCAGGTAGATTCTTTTTTTTTTTTTTTTTTTTTTTTTGCTCTTGCCATAAAATTATTTAAATATAAACATGATTAATTTCAACTAAAATGTTTAACAGACGATCTTGCAAGTGTCTACATTCCAAATCTTGTAATATTATTCGATCCACTATCATATGTAGTAGTTTTTATTGAAAGGCTTTTTAGGATATTCTTATTATGCTAATGGCTTATCCACTGAATATTTAATGTATTTAGGATTTTTAACTCTACGCATAGGAATTTGCCGTTCTTTTTGTTTTCTGTTATAAAATTAAAAATCTAACTTTACAGATTGAGTTAAAACACTAGAAAAAAAAAAGTTAGAAATGCTATTCTTTTCTCATTTTATTGTTTTTAGCAGCTTATATTCAGTAGTTCTTAAATTAAAACATTACTTTTATGTTTTTTGTAATCTGAATGGATTTCCAGTTAGCCGAATATGTTCATGTATATACGCTTGGTATCAGTAGACCTTTTGGGGCTTCAATATTCTTGACTGCTTGGGATGAAAAGGCGAGTCTTTGAATTTTTCAATTGGAAAATAAAAGTTTTCTTTCTTGTGCTATTATGCTTAGTCAAAAATACTGGAAAAGTAACAGGACGAAAGATTGCTCTTTAAAGCAAATCATAAACAATTCCGAATATTATAGATATAAAGTAATAGAGAAAATTGAATTTTTTAGAATGATTCGCAGTTGTTCTTGTTGGAACCTTCAGGTTTATGTTATGAGTATAAGGCATGGGCAATTGGCAAACATCGGCAGGCAGCTAAAACAGAAATTGAGAAGTTGAAATTTGAAGATATTCCGATGCGGCAATTAGTTAATGGTATATACGATTTTTTCCATTGAGTTTGCTTATTACAAGTTTAGATCTACCTGTTTCGACAAAGTTTATAAAAATTGATTGAACTAATTTTTCTTTTTTTCTTTCAGAAGCGGCGCGAATAATTTTAATGGTCCGAGATGAAGCGAAAGACAAGAATTTGCAGATAGAAATGGGTTGGGTAGGCAAAACTACGGGGGGAAAACATGAGGTTATTCCGAAAAATGTTAGTTTTTTTATGCTAAATTTTTATGAAAAAAAAAAAACATACTTTTGTCATTAATTTTTTTATCGATTATTTTGCTAGAATTTCAGAACTTGCTTCTGAAGGATTAGATTTTTTCATTTTAATTTGAAGAAATATCAAAAAGGATAAATAGTTAATATAAAGTTTTCTTAAAATTAAATTGTTTTTTGTTTTTATAATTATTTGGACTTGCTTAGAGAAAATGGCGTCATGGATAGTGGACGTTATTCTTTGAGGTCAAGTGTGTTGAAAGGAGATCTTTATCAATATTTAATTGATTCTGTTGATTGTTTCATTCTCATTCAATCATGGTGTGATGTCGCTTTCTGTTAAGAATAATTATACATATATACCTATGCCTTTTTACTGCTGATCATTGTTACTTTTAGATAATAAAAGAAGCGGAAGTTTGGGCTAAAGCGAAGTTAGAAGAAGATGATATGGATGACTGATTTTTTAATTTCTTCTGTTTTATTTTGGTTGTTATTCCATAAATTTAAATAAATATTGACTATAAATTGTCTTAACGAAATCACATGCATGGTTTTGAACAAACTGAATTTTAATGTTTTTCTAATCCTTCAAAGATAAATGTGGATGAAAATATTAAATCAAATGCAGGAAGAGATTAAAGTATGGACGGAAAAACATAGATGTCCATGAAATTAGCATTTTGTCGTTCCAGTAATGGAAATTGATAGTTCCATCGATGAGAGTGGTCGCAGTGTCAGTGTGCGAATTTTTTCAGAAGATGAACAAGAGCTTAGCGAAGCTGCTATCGTGCTGCCTCTTTCCACGACTCATGAACAATTGCAGGTGGTTTTATTTTTCAAAAAAGCTTAAAAACTCTTGAGTGATTCACATCTCTTTGATTTTTATATCAAAAAAGAGACTATGATCTTATTAACGTAGCTCATTTATTATATATATATATATTTTTTTTTTTGATAGATTTTATGCAATCAACTGTTGGGCAGCTCAGATGATCCAATTCCGATAACGTTTCGTACGAGAGATGGCATTTTGATCAAAGATTCTTTGAATGGCTCAATACCGCAACAGAAAATTGATGTAGAAAAGGTGTCTTGTCTTTCATTTTCATTTAGAACTCCACTTAAATATTCTTATGCTTCTAAAAGTGACTTTCCGATTCTGATCAAATCAAAGAAATAAAGCAAGTGGCATTTTATTTGCTGAAGGTAATGTTTGTGTAAATTATAGAGTATTGAATTGCTATATTATCCAGAAGCGATATTTCGTGTGAGGCCAGTGACTCGATGCACTTCCTCAATTCCTGGACATGGTGAACCAGTGATTAGTGTGCAGTTTAGTCCAAATGGAAGGTTCCTATTAAAATAAAAATTTTCGTTTAACTCCGAGTTGCTTAGACGACTGTGATATTGTTGTCGTACATCACTTCTTTGCTTTTTATTTCCAAAAATTCTGTGCAATTGCTGTGAAATTTCTAGGGAACTTGCTAGTGGTTCCGGTGATGCAACTGTACGCTTCTGGGATTTGAATACAGAAACCCCATTGCATACCGCCAAAGGACATACGAATTGGATACTGTGTATTGCTTGGTCACCAGATGGTAAAAAGCTTGCTTCGGCTTGTAAAAATGGGCATGTACGTCTTTCAGAAATATATTTTAATGAATTATGCTATTTGTCTATAAACTTTCAGCATTTCTTACGTATATTATGATATATAACAGACATATGTATGATGGAAATATGATATTAAGATCTGTTTGTGGGATCCGAAATCCGGAACTCAAATCGGCAAGAAAATGACCGGTCATAAACAATGGATAAATCAGCTTGTCTGGGAACCGTACCATAGAAATCCACATTGCAGGTAATCCAAGTGTTACTTGATAGATTTTCTGAGAATAAGGATTTTATTTTTGAGTGATTTCTAATCTCTTATTTAATTTTGATCTTTTTTGCTCAAATATCTTGAGTTTCGTATTATTTTCAAGACTTTTGGCAAGTGCTGCAAAAGATGGCGAGATCAGGATTTGGGATACTGTAAAATGTGAAATGATTCGATGTTTGACAGGACATACTGCATCAGTAACATGTGTGAAATGGGGTGGACAAGGCCTTATTTATACTGGTTCACAAGTGAGTATTAAATGAATAATGTACAAGATTTAATAAAAGTTATAAAATAATTTGCAATAATATAACGAAATATTTCTTTGGTCAGGATTTGTTTTCATTTTATTTTATTATGGCATAAAATCGCATTGATAAATATATAGAATTAGTTTCGTTGAAACAGTGCATTCCAGGATCGCACAATCAAAGTATGGCGGGCAGAGGATGGTATCCTGTGCCGTACTCTAGCTGGTCATGCTCATTGGGTTAATACTTTAGCTTTAAATGTGGAATATGCTATACGTACAAGTTTTTATAGTGCGTTGGAACAGTCTACGATATTGCATAGTGATATGGTTGGTATACAGAAGTTATATCATGCAACAATGAAAAAAGAAATTTGAAAGCTTTAAATTGCAATAAATAATCATTTTTATTGAAAAACAAATCTCTTTTTCTCGGTTATTATGTTTTTGGAATAACGGATATTAATTATCTTCAACTTTCAAAAAAGAGAAGTCACAAAAGTTGACTTACATCTTTTGAAAGTAGTTGATGCTGATATTATAGGTTTGAATTGAGATTAAGCCAAATTAATATGGTGATCGAATAACAGTTATATCAGGAGATCAATGAATTGGAATACTCGAGTAAAAATCATAACTCATTAACTTCTAGATTGTGTGTCAGAAAGAAGCTTTACATCGATATGAGAAAGCTAAGGGTATATATGGTGAGCTATTAGTATCTGGATCTGATGATTTTACGTTGTTTTTCTGGAGACCAGCGGATGAAAAGAAACCGCGCATACGTATGACCGGCCATCAGCAACTGGTGAACCAGGTAAAATATTCTAATAAATTTGGAAAAGGCATAAGAAATCAGAATTGAGGAAAAGGTGAGAGAGAACACCGAGATGCGAGAAAGAAGAATAAAAGAAATGATTCATTCAGATAAAGGAGGTGATTAAAAAAATCACCTCCTAAATAAAAAAAAATCACCTTCTAAATCACCTCCTTTTTCTTGTATTTAGCACAAAAATTTATCAAAGATCAAAAATATTAAAAAATACAACTTAGCACGAAATTTTTTTTATTCTTAAGAATCACTTTAGTGCTTTAAATTGGGAAGGTCTTTTTTCAGGTAATGTTTTCTCCAGATGCTCGGTATGTTGCATCAGCATCATTTGATAAATCAATCAAATTGTGGTGTGGACGAACGGGTGCTTTTCTTGATACATTACGCGGACACATTCAAGCGGTTTATCAAATTGCCTGGTCGGCTGACAGTCGATTGCTAGTTTCCGGTTCTGCAGATTCAACGTTGAAAGTAGGTTAAAAGATTATAAAATAATATATTTTATCAATTTGAATCTTATGTTACACAGCTACTGCTCTGAATATAGAAACAAGCCGTTCCAGTCTATGGAACTTATTATTATTCCGTAGCAATTCAAGTAAATCATTCTCGGTCCAACGATAAATTGTGAAAAATCCATGTCGAGAAGAAGAATTTAAAAAAAGCCAATGGTGATACCATTTCATTAGATTAAAAGTGATAGAGATTGAGATTTTATAGTTTTTGATATACTAAGGAAGGATGTTTTATCATTATTGGATAGGAAAGAGTTCTTTTTCCTATAGTTCTTTTTCTTGGAAAAAGTTTTTTTTTTTTTCCTATAGTTTCTTGAGTTCTGTTTTTCATTTCTTGACAAATTAAATCTAATAAACTGCAAAAACTATAATAAATGGCTAATAATTCATGGCAAATGGTTAATAAAAAGCGAGAACAAAGAAGGATTTAATAATGCAATTATTCAGGTTTGGGATGTGCATAAGCGTGGTCTTTGTATGGATCTTCCAGGACATGGTGATGAAGTTTATGCGGTCGATTGGAGTCCAGATGGTACTCGAGTAGCTAGCGGTGGAAAAGATAAATTGTTAAAATTGTGGCGTCAATAATGGAATAATAAAATGTTGAGATATGCTTGATTTGTTTTATTTGCGCGCTAAAAATATATGTCGTTATCTAGATTTTATTTACGTATTTACATAGAAAGACAACTTTTTAAACTTTAACTTTTTCATGAATGAGAAAAATTCAGAAATTACTGCGCAGAATTATCTCAAATTGAGTTCAGTCAACAAAAGGAAATTCAGTCATTCAATTCTAAAGCAGTTTTGTGTATCTGATACAGGAATAATTGTTCAAAATTTTTCATTCCTTAAATTGGTTGTGGATTAATGGATGGTGAAACATGTACTATAGAGAAAGATTATTTTAAAATTTATTCATTTCAATCTGATTCAGCATAAAAAATATGTTTTGAGGGGTTGTGCAAATATGATTTTTTTAGTCTTCATGTCATACTCGTACAAATTATGCGCATCCAACAAATGATACGTCTTAAATTGTCCCGATGGGAATGGAATACCGGCTCGGAAATTTTCTGGTAGATTTGGGTAATATGTTTCCAAGTCATATATTAGTGACACCGTATTATGTTTCAAATCGTACGTTGCAAATACATTTCCCTGAAAGTATTTTGAAACTTAAAAGTTTGAGAAATATCTTGAATTGAAAATGAGCCATCAATCATTTGGAAATTTTATCGTTCGGAAGATTATGATTTTGCAGTTTATTTTTAAGTTCTGAGTCAAAATAAATTAATGCTGCCTAAATTTTGTTCAATCACATATTAGGATGAGAGTTAAGGTTATTAGACATCTTTTTTTTTTTTTGTTTTTTTCATAATGAGCATATAATTTCATTTCAAAATATTGATTTATAGCTTACCGAAACGAGTATAGAACTTCCGTTTTTGATGGGAAATGCAGCTTGTGGAAAGAATAAGACGCGATGTTGGAGCATTTTAGGCCATTCTTTTCGTAAGCTAAAGAGAGAAGTTTATCTTTTTGGATTGTTTAATTTGATTAAAGTCCTATTATTGTTACAGTGCATATCAGATACTTCTCAAGCAATTAGAGTATTTTTTAAAGGGATTACGTGAAAGTATTTTTATCGTTAGAAAAGGCAAAAACAGTTCGATCCTTAATGAGGTATGTTTGATCCTTTATCGAAACAGATACATTAACATAAGATGGTCCAGCAGGAAATATCTAAAATCAATCAGATAAGATACATTCACAGATGATCTCATGCAAAATCGGAATTTGGCAAGTATACATTAGGTAAACTTTCAGAGTTTCCTTCGATTTCCATAAAATCATACCTTGTCAATACGAGTTACCATTTTGGGTTTTCGATTCTTGAAAATCCATACTTTGTCATCCGAAAATATGTATAATTTACCGGATACTATAAATAAATTAATTTTAATTCTTTCGTATATTTCGGGAAGAAGGAGAAGGAGAAATGGATGACTCATATGTCGATAATTTTTCGATGAAGGTTGGAAAATTGTTTGAAGTTAAATTATCACAGTATTAAAAACATTGTGTTCTTTTCATCAAAGGAATCATCTGTTTAATAAGAATTATTTAGTCATAAATAGATGAGATGATGTTGGTGATGTTGAGATGTATGTCGCATATCATCATCTCTCTTTGAGATTAAAAAAAAATTTTTCTATAGTCATTATTATACTTAGGGAAAAATTAACGCTTTTAATTAGCCTGAAATGGATTATTCTACCTAAACTTCCTTACCTAACCCGCGGTAAATCTTCTCCCGGTAGTTCAAGTTTTTGATTCCCGATATCTTTCTATCACTGTATTTTAACATTGTTCATTATTGCAGTCTTAAATAAACTTTGTTACACTATACTTACAGAAACTAAACAATTCTAATGCAATATTTCCCGAGTTTTCTAATTTACATTGCTTACCTTCAGTAGCAGAATCAATTTTTTTCGGGCACCGATAATTTTGCAATGCAGCTATAGAGACACTTTTCTGATCGTTTTGGCAATCTTTCGAATTGCATCCTTCTTTCAGTTCCGGTTTTGAGGGAATTGGAAACGGCAGGTGAGCTTCTGCTACATAACAAGTGATGGAGATAAATTGTAACAACTGAATTAACATCTGAAAAAGAGCAAAATTTCTTGTGGGAAATGTCACAATCTTCGAAAGGTCATGGCTTTATCTCGTATTAAATTACTATTGTTCAATCCATAATTGATGGATCAGACCGGCATCACAAAGCAATTTATTAATATCAGAGATAATCGTAGTAGATCTATAGATTTTCCTGATCATAACCATCATATAAAGTAACATGAATGCTAATTAGAAATTAGAAATTGATTGAGAAAAAATTGCCATTCAAAGAGTTAATCTTAAAATATTCCAATGACATAAAATCGAATCTGCAAAAAAACAATGTCGAATTTTTTTTTTTTTCTCTTTAAGATCATTCAAAAAAATCAGTGTATTTCTTTTAAATTTATTCGAAAAATCATCATTCTCAGATTGTTATTTTTCTAAGCTATTCATCAAAATTGATATAATATATGGAAAAAATATCTTCTGAACATGATTTGAAATTAAATTTTGCAAAAATTATGTTCATTTGATGTTTTTTAATTAATTGAGAAAAGAGAACAGATATCGATCGTATTTTGTCGAAAATCAATCGAATATGAAGTGCTATCAGACAACGATAGCAAAAAGAAGGGAAGTTTTGTTGATGTTGATGAGTTATTTGTAGAAGAGCCAAGAAAAACTTGTTTCTCCCATTTTTTCAATCTTCACTTTTATACCAATCATATAATTCCATGAAGCTTTTGAAAAGGAAATGAGAAAGTACAAGATTGGCGATATATTGATTGATAAGTGGGATTTGTGTGATGAGATTTTCCTATAATTTTGAAAGTTTCTTGAAAATTTCTTTGTAAGAAAAATGCCTAACTTAGCTTGTTATACAACAGCTTTTCACTGTTGATCATGTTGAGTACCACAAGGAATACAGCAAAATCGATTGATGACAAGGATTTATTACGTCTTTGCAAGCTAAGCTTTTACTACGCAAGATGATCGGTCTTTTAAGTAAGTTGCGAATTCTAATAATTTATAAAATTTCGAAAAATTCTGGGTAATATTTCGAGTGCTTTTTTTCTACAATCTATATTTTCCATTCACATGCATTATTATTTATTTTACTTCAAGAGTTCCCAGACTATATTAGATTCAACCAAATCTAATTTGAAGTGATTTGAATGTTTCAAGTACTTAGTATTCGTTGAAAATATTCCGATAGTCCAGGTTATTCAATTACATTGATTCCAGGTAAAATATTGAATGAGGAAATTTGGAATCAAATTTAAATTATAGTGCATTGTAATCATTTGTTAAAGGACTTTTTCATGTAATAGACAAACTGATATTATTTCAAGTGTTGAAATTTACTGACGAAAAAGTTGTGTTAATGAGAGCTGTAATCATACTAAATCTTCTTTCGTGATATACGTAAATAGTTGTCTGATGTCAATCTTTGATATTTTCTGAAGTTAAATTCCAAAAACTTCATCAGAGATTCTTCTGTGGAGTTATTTTTGAGTTTCAAATTAATACTTAAAATTTTTATAGATTTTAAAATTAACAGAAAAACTTTTGCTGATTTTTTTTTTTGTAGAAGTCAAACATCTTTGGTGATATGCCACAGAACAATTTGGCCTTCATGTGATTGGATTCAAGCGACTTTCATCCCAATTTGGCAATTTGCTGCTACATTTTCCTTGTATAATGTAACAGTTTACTTTCAATAATCAACTTTCACATCAAGTTTCTAAAATACTGGATGAACGGATAGATCTGGATAATTTCCAACTGATCATCATTTTCATCATACAACATTTTTGAAATTCTGAAATTTCGTATAAAAATTTGAATATATAAAACAATTTTTTAAATATTCAAAGTTTCATAAATTAATTATTACTTACAGATTCTTGATAATGCATTGTATAAAAATTCCTGAAGCATACAGCAGAAATTACCTACGCAACGGGTCTCATTCTTTATGATTCGTTGATGATTGATGAAATTATGAAGTGTGTTCATCCATCACTTTTAGCAAAATTATCACTTATCAGTCAAGAGAATCCATCAATGAGAGAATTGCAGCAAAGTAGCGATGTACATGATGATTCGAATCTAAGCATCAGTCCTTTTTGGTGGAAATTTAGCATCGATTTTTGCGAAAACTTTTAAAATTAGGCATCGAAGATGAAAAGGAAAGAAAATAGCAAATAATGATAACAATTATAACACTGATCTTTATTATTTATCATTTTATCATTGCACTTAAATTTTTTTCAATTACCAAAAGTAATATTTTCATATAGCTTCCATAAGCCATCATGAAGCAACAACCAATAGCAGCTAATTCTAGCACAGAATTGTTGCTTTCTGCAATTTGTGCCGCAGGTCATTTTGTGCACGTTGATGGTTCGAAATTAGATCTAAACTACAACATAGTGTTGACGCGCAACATGTTCATAAAGATGTCTGAAGCATTAAATAGAATATGACAAATTGAAATAATACCTTGTTAATATCTGCCAATTCGTCTCTAAATCATCAACAATTTCTGTTTTGTATTTCCATGAATTCTATACATCAACAATTGTTCATTAAGTATTCTTAAAAAAGTTTTATTGGTAGCAGAAAACACATTGTACAGCATGAACCAGTGATGAGTGATAGAGCAATCTATGATTATATAGATCGCTTTGATCGTATTCCATACAAATATTTCAATGATATCGAGATAAGAAGAATCTTAAAGAAGAAAATACCATAAATTTTATCAAAATGAACCGAAATCTCCCTTGTCTGTATATTATGGTGGAGATTTCATGCTCAAATAACCCGTAATTTTCATGCCCAAATTGATAAAATAAATTCCCTGAAGTCAAAAAATATTTTATAATTTATCCATTTATAATTTATTAAATGAATCACAATGCCATATGTCCCTCACTGAATGAAAGAACTGACATATGCTGATAGTGAGAGTCGAATGAAATAATCAATATATGTGACTCAGAATAAATAAAAGTGAGTTTTGGGCTTTGAAGAATTCTTTTAATAGACTTTCTTGCAAATAAAAATCATCCACTTAACATCGGAAAGCATTTGTCTCAAACCATAATCTTCCTTGCAAATAAAATTTAATCACCAATTTAACATCGAAAAGCATTTGTCCCAAGTCATTAGTCTTAATCATGATGGTTTAAGATTAACGCTTTGCTTTGATTTTCTCAATAAATTTTAATCTTGTTAAATTTTTAAACAACCAAGAAATGCATTACGAAATTTCAGATTTCAAAAAGTTCTTAATATTTTACCACTAAAAGGAACTCAGGATATAAAATCTTGGTGTGGAAATATGACTTTGAATTTTGCTTTTGAAATTGCTTTTCCAAACTTAAAGAAATTTAAGGACAATAATCATTCTTGCATCATGTGTTCCCAAAACACACAGGACAAAATCACATTTTAATTTTAAATTTTTAGCAAGTTATTCTTTACAGCCATCCAGGATTCTTGTAATAAATACGATGCAAACACGGTAATAAACGAAAACTTCATAGTCAGAAATCAAAAACAGTTACATCCAGATCTACATCACTTTCTTCATTGCTAATATTTTGCTGTTGTTCCCGATCATTATTCATTGAAACATATTTATCAGTAAAGCACCTAGAAATACTTTAACCTATCTATCTATAATACCAATCTCGTGAAACAAAAAAAAAAAAAAAAAAAAAAAAAAAAAAAAAGA
>KZ269979.1:29712-64795 GCA_002249935.1 Onchocerca flexuosa | reverse complement strand
CCCGAAAAAAAAAAAAAAAAAAAAAAAAAAAAAAAAAAAAACTAGGAGAAAAAGTTATTAAAAAGAAATAACTCGATTTGAATTGGGAACTGAAAACTTGCCTGGTACTATTGATTGGCGATGACACTGCATCTTTGCCATTTGTGACTGAAAAAAAAAAAGCACGGAGCAAAAAAATAATATTAAGTAATAAATCTCATCATAAATGATAAAGATATCATGCTTGAAATAACAAAAACACAGCATTTAATTCAAAATTAATTTAATTGAGTTAAAACAATTAATTTCCACTTCTAAATGAAAAGGAAAAAAATAAAGTTTTTTGTTCCAATGGCGAAAGTTAGTTATTTTGTCCAATTCCTAGAATAACCAAACTAAATAAAAGTCCATAAAAACAGGAAAGAGTATTGGATATTAATTTACCTTCATTTTCTAACAGTGAACGATTCTCACCCGAATCTTCATCATCTGACTCAAACTTAAAAGATGAAAAGCCTGAAAAAAGGAAGCTGTACAATTTTGCTAGAAAAACAATAATTCTAAGACATTTTGCTGTGTCAAAGAACTTTAATGTAGGGAAGCAACATAAAATTAATGTAATTTGAATTCAAGCAGCGAAGTAAATAAATCTTAGTGGCAAGGAATGATGAATTTAACACGAAATTTCCATGGAAATAGAACTCCTTTCTATTGTCTTCCTACTTCTAATAGTCAAAATGTAATGCCCTTTTTGTAAAAGAAACTGTTGCAAGCAATCTATATCATGGCTATTTACTTCTAAATTTTTAATAAAACTACCTAACAATGTAAGCAAATACTTGTATGAATGGATGCAAAGATCAACTTTACAGAAGTTCTAAGATGAAAAGCACTTACAATCGTCTGCAACACTGGATCTATTTCTTGAAGATGTATTCGTAAGCTGTTCTTTACTTATTCTTCTTACTGAATTCAATACAGAAGTTTCAGGAGAGAAAATAGGCTTTCCATCCGATAGATTTCCAACTTGGAATTCATTCTTGTTTTTATCAGTTTCATTTATTCGTTTATGAGAAAATGTTTCACGATCAGCATCTGTAGTTGAAAGTTCCATTTCATGATCAAATTTCAACAATGAAACGACCATATTTTCTTCATTCATTTTTGCTTTCTTGCACAGATTCGTTGCACCGCGCACAATTTCATTAGTTCTACTATAGGAACCAGTACCGATTTGTGATTCTTGCTCTAATAAATCTTTCTTGCTCGAATAACACAGAGAGGAAACATTAATATTCAGAAATTCTAATTGTTGTTCTTTTCTGGATTTGGAGCTATCTAGATCAAAGGATGGCTGTAACCACTGCTTCGTTATTTGATTTTGTCTTTTTCTACTATTCTCTGTTTTTCTTAATTCGGTAATAGCATTTGTTTTTTGTTTGCAACAGGATAGCATATCTTTCTTCTCTGTAGCGACTTCTTTCCTTTGCAGATCTATCGAATTAAAAATATATTTTTGTTCCATAGCTGAAGAAGGTTTAAATGTTTCAGACAATAGCAATGATCGTTCTTGACTCGTTGAAGGTCTGGAAATTAAGTGATTTTAAATTTTGTAAATATGCCAATTTTCGAAGAATAATATACACATTGTAAATTTTCTTTTAATTCATAACACTAATCTATCGTCTTACATCGTATTAAACTCAATTCTCCTTAAGAGTATTTTTTTGGTTTACTTTATCAACACCAATAGCACTTAACAAAAAAAAAAAAAAAATAATCGAACCTACCACCCCAGAAATCAAACCAAAACACAAAGAATAAAAAAACAAAACAGACTCAAAAAAAGAAAAAAAAAAACATAATAAACTAACAAAAAAAAAAAAAAAAAAAACTCAACACCCAACAAAACAAAAATTAAACAATATTTAAAAAACAAAAACAAAAAAGATAAAAAAAACAAAAACAATATATTTGCGTTCTACTTTTCAGTAACATTTCATTAACCAAAATGTCCAAATCTGATATAATAATCAGAAAAAAAAAACATTAATCGTAAGGTAGGAAAGTAAAAGAGAATTTTATCGAATTTTGAAAAGTACAATAAACATTAATATGTGAACTTAAAAAATCCAACATTAAATCAGATCCGCAATACTGACGATCCCATATATATATATATATGTCTTGTGTCTTAAGGCAATTCACAGTATTTGTATTAATAGATCATAATTTCTGACACTTCATTAACACTAGACATTTGCATAAAATCCACAAAACCTTATTTTGCGTAATCATACTTATCTGCAGAAATACAAATCATTCATGAAATTCTTAGATAAATTTGCTTAAAATTTTTAAGTTTCAAAAAAAAATGTATAACTTACTGATCCCAGAAATCTGTTAGTTTCAAAGCATTTTTTTCGAATAGCAAATTATCCAGATCGTTCGAATTATCCGTTTTTTCAGCGCTATTTGCTGCTTTAATATTCTTTTTATTTGTACCCTTCCGAGACTGTCTTTTTCTGACTGGAAGCAATGAGCTTTCAACAATGCTTCCAATAAGCGAAAGCTAAAATAATACAAAATATGACATATGCACTAATTCGAATCATGAAAGTTATACAAAAGGTACAAAGTGATCAAGAAAATCAGAAAATGTTTTATTTGAAAAAAAAAAAAAAATTTACCATGCTTTCATTTCTTCGGAAAAGAAGCGTCAGATCCGAAATGTTGACGACTGAACGCCTCGCGTGCCTATAATAATTTATAACACTTGCATCATTTGCATCTTCAAAGATTTTTCTACCTGGACACTGCGTAAAATAGACGAAATCTTACTTCGCATATTGCAAGAGTTCATTGGGCCAAGTATTACATAGGGTATCAGATATAGCAAAAGCCACTTGCGCGACTACTTCTTTGTCAAATTCCATTTTCTGACCTTTCTTCGCCAATCCTTCGACGACTTCGTCCTCTATAAGCATGCACGAATAATGGATAGCGTCAACGATTTCCTGGTACTAAAAAAAGAGCATACAAACTGAGAATGTTTAAATTCAATTTCTCTAAAGTGACCTATTCAACTGTCACTTTTTAAAAAAAATTTTTGTAACACTGATCAAACTTCTTTTGTTGCATCCATTAATTGAGTATATCCAGGAATTCATTACACGGATCTTACTTTCTAATTTAAGAACTAACTAAAATGAGCCGCATCATGAAAGTATAACTGTATAAACAAAGCAGTCATCCGAATTATAGAAAATGGATTTTATTGTATGAAAATAAAGAAAATGCTTGTCATATATCATAAAGAATATCCATAACTTACTGCTAAACATTTATCTGTAATATAACAATCAATAAAAAGAACCATCTAATCCAAAACACAGTAAAAAAAAAGAGACAAAAATCCATAATACTTTTACAATAAAAAAAAAAAAAAAAATTTGATAATAATCACAATCTTGTGAAATTGCTAATTGTAGGATAGATAGCTAATTTCAATTTTTCGAATATAATAAAAAAGCATATCCATTGTTGTTCTACAATATCAATATAGGGTAAGGTGCTACAGTATGTGTTCCGAAATGCTAGAAAAATTCCCTCTCTGCATGATATGACGTAACGGAATCTCAAAAAATTTATTTCCTTTATTCATAACCGAAAATAAATATATAACCAGAGAAAAAAACCGCGTAATAAATTAAGATAAGTGAAGCAATTATTCACTGATATCGATGGAACATTCAATATAGGAATCATAGCGATAAAATATAACAGGTCAAAATCGGAGCATACAAATTCACTCAGTCCTGTCAAATGGAATTAAATGTGAACAAATAAGCACTGATTTTTATAAAATTAATTCATTTTCTTTAAAATTAGAAACATTGGAATTTCTGGGTGCATATTACAATCCCATATCTTCAACTTAGAATAAATTTCCGCTTCATTTTCGATATGAAAATTGACGCTAACACTTCGCCATCGTTTCCGTTCCTTGTATACAAGATCCAAGAATGCTCGAAAAGTACCACTTCTATCTGGTGCCATAATATATGCAATACCACCAGGCTTCAGATGTTGATAGATGCAATTCAGTAAAGTACAATGCTCTTCCGTGAAAAACAAACAATCAGCACATAGAATAGCATCAAACTGTTTGTTTGGTAAAACGATGTTCCAGAATAGCACAGAGCATGTTACATGATTGCTTAACTTATTCATTTCGATGATTCGACGGATGTTTTCCACGGACTTCTCATTACCATCTGTTAAAACTACTTCTGTTGCACCAAGAGCAGCCGACGTAAGACCACTTAAACCAACCATACCGGATCCAAGTTCCAGGATAGTTTTGCCTCGAACTAGCCATTCATGTTTTAGCAAATAATCAGCCAAACACTCCTCGGATGGCCATATTCTAATATTCCCACTATTATTGAAGCCAGTTAAAACACTGGGTGTTATGGTAACAGCTGAATATATGTGGACATCGAACTCGATATCTTTAACAGGAGATTTCAAATGGTACCAACGACCTGCATTGGAATGTTTTGGGATGAAAAATGCTTCAAAAACAATAAATCCTGCTTCCACATCAATCGTAACATTACTGGCTGATTTTTTATTGTTGGATCGTAGATGATATGAAAGTAAATTCCAACGTTGTCGGGCTTTGGAAACTTCCGCTCTGGACAATAGTTTCTAATAAATAATACCAAAGATATCACAAACAGTAGTAAATAAATTCATTTTTAACATGAAATATATTTAACTCAACTTTTTTTTTTTTTTTCACCAAAAGTTCTTATTATTATTAATTACTGGTACTATAATGACCACTGAATTGCTAGAGTAAAATTCTTGATTTCCTTTACCAGTATAAAATTGTGTCAATCGCTACGAATACAAAAAAATTGTATTCATCCTCGTGATACAAAAAATGTCTTTATTCATTTATGCAGATATAAAATAAAATCTTTCTAGTATCAACAGGCGCATAATAGATTGCGTAATAAACTATGAAGCAAATCTAGGCATTTTAACCTACATTACAGGTCGTCAAATAATAATAATAATACTTCAATCATCATCATTTGAATATCCCAAAATGCTGAAAATGACTTACTTCATGTTTCGAAATCTCACCATTTGGAGATTTCTCTTCCTCTTCTTTTGATCGTTTACTGGATACCACAGTTAAATCCTCTCCACTGACTATAGATTGCTCATCATTCCTATCTTCTTTGCCTAGATCCATGACATCCATTACAAAGACATTTCTAAATAAAAGAACTGATATAAATTAATCGATTGTTTTATTAAGGAATTCGATAAGTTTATACCTTATCCTATCTTGTGTATACTTTCAACAAATTATTCGATATGATGATATTATTACTATTCTGATTTATTGCCATGTATTTTATTTAATAACAAGAGCAAATAATTCCCAGAAAATCAACATTTTGGTACAAAATTTAGTATTTTTTTTTTTTGGAAATTAAATCTCCTCATTATTTTCCAGTGTGGTGTTGTTTGAAATCTGGAGAAAAAAAAACAAAATAGTTATGACGTTATTTTCTTTAACTGATGGAAATTAAACAATAGTAAGTATAAAGCTTAGAAAATAACTGGAAATAACATCTCGAGCAGTAAGGAACTAATAATGAAATAAGTATTTAATTAGAAGGAATAAATCCAATTGAACGAATGTTTATCTCAAATTGATTACAAGTAATAACAAGATTACAAAAAATAGTTAACGAATCCGGATAAAATAAATTACCACCTCTCTTCCTCTCATCACATCACCTGAACTTGCAAGATTTTAAAACACTTTATTTTGCGCGTTGGCCTGTGAAAATCTGACTTCAGATCATTTTGTTGCATCCCATATCCCATCTCATTTATTGAATTTTGACGAATCAAAATTTCATGAGAAATCAGAGTCAGAATTCAGAAAAGAAATCAGAATTTCATGAAGTCTACGATATTATAATATATTTTAGCTATTTTATATGTCCTTATAATTTTATTCCAATCATCCCAGCATAATCTAACTCATATTCCAAAATACATATATTTTAATTCGCCACTATTGTATATTCTCATTCATACATTATATCCTGATTACCGTCAAAAAATCTGAGCAGTTTTTAGCATGATCTTAATTTCAAACTTTTTCTATAATTTTGCAAATTTCACGTTACAACAACTGTTAAAGTTCCCAAAAATCTGCTCTTGGCTCTACTGTTGAATTAAGTGCCTTATGAAAAAGTATGCAATTTAGAATATTTTCTGTAACTAGAATAGCATTAAATGGTTGTTCATTCATAACAGTTCTTTTGGCAATGAGTTGTGACATCGGGTCAGTATCTCTGGACAAGTCATATTCTGACAGTTCTATAACGAATTCATTAAAGGCATATATTGTATTAATCCTTCCGATTTAAAATAAAATTCCTCCTCTTGTCATGTTTAAACCTAACTTTACTGTCCATCTTCGTTCTTCTTATCGTCATGCCTGTCACTCAGTCAAAATTGAATTATTTCATTCTATCAAATTATACCGATACGGATAATTTTATTGTTTTTGCTTTATTACTATGAAATCTGCAGGGTTGGTCAAGTCCATTTCCTCTTTCACCGCATGAACATGATAGCCCTAAAACGGCTATCACAGAAACAGCTGAAATTCTGAAAACAGGAAACAGTGATCGGAACGAAAACTGTGAAACTTTTGCTAGATCCATGGATATTATAAAGGCATCAAATTTCATTTTTCTTAAATCGTGAATTGATGTCACTGATATCTAAGTTTATTTCATTTTTGAGTGCTGTCTGTCAACGAGGAGAGGAATTCAAATCTCTCTCTAACGAAGAAGTCAATATCCCTTCATAAATTACCAATTAAAAATCCAAATTTTATTTATTTATATGAGATATCTTCGGAAATTTGTGATAATAATCTAATAACAGGTAGATCATAACTTGGAAACACCTGAGGAAATGCTTGTTTCATTTCGAAAACAAGTCAATTATGCTACCAAAACTATTGCTAATTCACTATCAGGTTAAAATTTTTTTTCAATAAATTAACAAAATTGTTAATATGTCAAAGATACATGCGATAAAAGTGGTTTCGTTAACATAAACAGTTCATGAATTTTCAAGAGGATAAATCAGCACTGATTACATAAACCTCTTACAGATATCAATACTCAAGCAACTAGACAGCCATCGGTATCATGGATCGAAAAATCAGCAAAAATGGGGTAAATTTTAAGAACTCTTCCCTTTCTTACCGTCAAATATCGATCGAGACGTTTTGAACGAAGTCGTAACAATACTATCACCACTATGTGTAGAATTCATAAAACGAAACAGTTTAAATTTCTGACGTCAGCATGAAAGGATTATCGATGATGGTGAGCATAATAGATCGTTAGGATGCTTATTGATCACGGGAAATCACCATACCTTCAGATAACGGCTGCATTGTTTAATCGGATAATTATACGTTTCATTATTGATGAATTGAAACATAAAACTTAAGGCTCTCAACAAGTCAGACATCTTCGTCAACAACACCAGGAAGAGGAATTTTTGAACGAGATTGTGATTTGCCGGGATGGTTAAATGGTGATCATTTCAAATATTAACTAATCTTCCTCCCTCTCTCTTTCCTCCTTTTGCCTAAATTTAAAATAGGGTCAAAAAGGTTCCCAATATCTCTTTAACGACATCCTTCTGGAACAGTGTATCTCTTTTAAATTATTCAAATTTCATAAAATGCTCGTTCGAAATTTCTACAAAAGTCTAAGGCGGGAAAAATCATAAAAATGTGAAAATTAAATATTAATTTTTTTCAAGCTAATGGAAATCAAACGGATCATTATGATGTTGAAGTGAAGCCATCGATCCAAACGAACAGGAACAGTCCATCTGATATCCTTGTCAAGGTAATCACTTATTCATACATCCATTTATGTTTGTCGAAATGAAAATTAAGCACATGAAATTGAGTAAACTCTTTAGGAATTCCTTCCCAAATATTTATTAAATCGAATTTCAACGCAAATATATTGTCTCAATTTTTCGTTCAATCCAAAGCATTGCTCCTTTCTCTTCTAATTTTTTGCAGTTTAGAGTTGTTATTGTTTCTTCCATCATCATTATTATTGCAAGAAATTCCATGCAATCTCTAATTCTTATCCCAAAGAATCAATATCACATCATATATCGCAGATTTTGTTCAGTCCATATCAAATGCTTATTTTGCAGGCACATGGATGCATCAAGTTGGCATTGCAAGCACCCACACCGATCACATTCAATCTTACGGGTCTGACGGCTTCACGTGAAATACGTGTGAGAAAATTGTTTGTTAATGGACAGGAATACGTTTTCGTGTGAATTTATTATCGAATGATGATGTCTGCATGGAATGTAATTACTCATATTTCAATGTACAATCTAGAACGGTCTCTTGTGCACTGTTTGCATTGTGAAAAAAGGCATTTGCAAAATGATAGATGGAAATATACTGCGACGATATGTCAAACATCCATCGTTACATGGAAATAATCCAATTACACGGAAATAGGGTACATAATGGTGCGAACCTTATAAGATGACAACATATTCAATGTCCACATAATTAATGGCTCAATTCGAAATGTTGTTGGAGAGACATTGTATTACAAATAAACTGAGCGAAAAGTGAGGAGTGTGCAAGACGATCAGTAGTAGAGGAAATAGCATACAATAGGGTCGTAGCGGAGAGATTAAGATGTTGCGAAATACAATTGATTCCTTTTTCAAATTTACTTTTAAAAATTTCTCGCATAGCTTGGTGAGACGGTTTTCCGTTTCGAGTGATTTTAGGAAGCTAATTATTTGAGGATATATATTTTATATGATATAAATTGAAACACACTGCAGATAGGTGACAAAAGAAAAATTGAAATACGTGGAAGGGATGTAGGAGGAGAGATGTGATATGAAATAGAAAGACATTTAGAAGGAAAGAGCTTTTCAGGGCAAATACTGCATCATTCCTTCCCGACAGTCTTTTCTTTTCGGACAATGCTGCATTCTTTCTAAGTTTCTGAAGTGGTCCAGTTTACTTTTCCATTTCGTCACATCATACAAATTTATGTGCCCATCTCGAAACCTATCCACGTATTCGATTGTTCGTCGGTTAATGTAATTGCAGTTTATCTATGTGTACATTTATCTTGTATTTCATCTAAATGTACGCATTATTTGACCATTGTATTTGCAGCTGTTAAAAATTTATTAGAACTTATCAGGGCTTTGAGATAAAAGTTATGAGAGAATTTATTGGAAATATATCTGAACTTATTACAAATGTTTCGAAATTAAGTTTTCTAAATCATTTGAAAGTGTCTTCATTTTTCGGATTATTGGTTTATTTCCCAGCAAATGTTGTTTTTATTTATTACGTTTTAATTTATTGCGAAATGAAATATCTAACGTGCTAATCAATCCAACTTATCTCCATTTAATGAATTTCAGACCTCTTTTTCTTCCCGAGATCATTTTTATTTCTGATTTCAGTATTTAAAAAAATATCGATGAGACATCGTTTTTTACGAAATGTATTAATCTGATGCACGAACATACTATGGCTAACAACTTTCTATCTCTATGTGTTGACAATGTTATTGCGATCGATAATTCACGCTATATTTTCTCCACATCTGTTGCTACCATAATAAAAGATCAGTTGAGGAATTATTTTAAAATAACGAAGTTTGAAAAATAGCTTATTCTATAGTGAAATAGCCGATTTATAAACACGCATTTATGCCTTTTGATTTAATTGTAGTCACGCGTAATTTTTGCCTTTTCCAATGGATATTGCAGAATGGGCAAAGGTCTCTTCCCACGCTTGGGATAATCACAGTGGTATACACGAAAGTGGTGCTTACGCATGATAATACGTTTATGTAGCAACATTCAATGATAATTATGCAAAAACAAATTTTGTCTTTTAACAAATAATTTTCTTGCACGTACTTCACATAAAAATTTAATACCTTAAAAGTGTATGTAATCGATCCGTGTGCTTGCAACACTAAGTTAATATGTTGTACTAAGAAGCTTCACATGTTTATCTGGATGTGCATTATTGATTAATGACGATAGAATCACGATTGCACAGGATTTCGTTTAGCAGATGGTAGAGTTAAATAATTATGGAGTTAAAGATATGGAATTTGAACGAAAAAATAATTGCAAACTGTGAAGTGAAAAAGATAATCTAAGTTTATAATGGTACTTGAGGTAGTTATTACATCATACATGTTTATATTCAAGAAGTATTGATATACCCATTAGAATTCTTTATTCTTGCTTCTTTGGATGGAAATCCCGAAGCATCCGAAAGTTTCGCGATTTTATGAAGATTAGGACAGGGTAGCGTCCATTACTTACGCGGAAGACAGTTGCAACATGCAGCGCAGTCTAGTCAGTGTATCATTGAGGGTTCGTTTGTTGCCTTTGTTGATGAATGATAGCATGTGACGGAGAGAATCGATTATACATTTTATATTGTTAGTGAAATGAGGATAGACAACGCACATATTTTTAAGCCTTCTTGAGATTTTCCCGTGCTTAAATTTTCAATTCGTGTTTTTGGTTGCTTTATACATGTTGGTTATGAAGTTGGATGATTTTTTCTTTAAATTTTCTTAGAGATTATATTTTTTCCCTTGCTATTTCTAAATAATCATTGCGGTTTCTTGATTCATACTCCCTATATGCCATCGTCGAAAGATACGCAGTGCCAAATGATTTGATTGTTTTAGTGACTTTCGCAGAATGATATATCTTGTTTTATCAATTGATTGAATTATTTTAGACTTTTATAAAAATTTGCTAATGCCATCATTTGGCCGGAAACAGTTCAAGCCATCTCCATGTCCAGCTGATTTGAAACCTGACGATAAAGTATTTCATCTTCCACTCACCAATGAGATTTTTACATCGTATGAGTAAGTTTTTTATTCATTTCCCATAAATTTAATCATAAATATGGGTACTTTTCTACACATTCTACATACCGTACCGTACTTTATGATACTTCAGCCTAATTTGACCCGAGTTATGAATAAGTAATGTCAGTTCTCATTCTCTGATTGCTTTTTACATGGAGCTAGAATGTATTTTACTTTCTTTAAATTTGGCTGAAAAGCCGACAGATTTTTTCAATATTTTCGAGCTTTTGGGAATCAACTGAGTTGCATTAAAAGGAGTATTCGTGACGTTTATTATTTTCAGCAACTTTTTTCAACGACAAATTGCTCTCAGTTCAATGGTTTGGACATGTTCAGTAACTGGAAAGACGGGTTTGACATTCGAAGAAGCTCTTGATTCAGAAAAAAATGCACAGGTAAGGCAGAATATCTGAATTGCATCACGAACTGTTAAATTTGATAGTATTAGTAACACAAAGCATTTAATCGTTTTATTGCATGATTTTCTTCCAAATAAAATGTTATAAGGTATTGGTATTTGCATTAGAATTTATTGATCAATTTTCGAAGTAAATCCTTAAGGTAGTAATATAACTTAATAATTTTTAATTGCATAAAATGTGATTTCTTTTCTTTTCAGTAATCGATTATTTTTATCTAACTAATTAGAAGTATTGCAGGAAACGCTGAAAAATTATCCATCCTCTTTTGCAAGACCTATTCTTTACCTTGTATACAAATTATCATGTCGTGGACGAATCGAGGATTTGGTGAACGACATATACTTTTTTGTCAAAGATCACTTTTTGCTGGGTGAAGAAGTTACATACAGCGGTGGACGTGGTCGGAAAGATGTTATAATAAGAAAAGTGACGTATATTGATGTGGAAAATGATGTTGTCACAAATCAACAGAATGATGTGAAGAAACCAGCTGTTTTGTAAGTTTTTTTAGTTAATTTAGCTTGCAGTTTGAATCCTGTTGAAATCTCATTCCTTCTGTTTATTGAAGTTAGCATTATACGCAGCCCACGTATTTCTTATCTATGAAGTCGTCAATATTAAATTTCTTTGACTATAATTTTTCTTTAAGTGTAAAAAGAGGAGAGCTATTAATACCACCAGCGGAACGTTATGTGTATGATGTCCTGATATTAGACAAGCATAATGGGGATGCTGGCAATAAAGTGCTTGAACGAGTCAGTCATCAAGATTTGCTGTAATTTTTTTGATTTTTTTTTTTTAAATGATTGTTTTTCTAAATTTTTCTCAACTTCATTTTTACGAGACGAAATCTAAAATTTCTATTTAATTATCTGTTCCTTTTTTATTATTTAATTTCTTTTTTAATTATTTAATATTTTCCAGTCGAAGCAAATGTCTGTGGGCTCGGAATATGATACGTGTATTCTTGAAAAATTCCTGCACAACAGATCATGAACGTTTAACTGTAAAGGCAAGCTCTTCGAATTTATATTTATTTTGGATGTAGCTAATGATATTTTGCTTATTAATTTTGAATATTTTACTTGTTCTAATTTTAATATCAGCATCTCTACAATATATTTTGGTGTAAAGTAACCTGCACTGAAATAGTTATATTTCTGAAAATGCTAAGTTGTATTTTACATTGAATTATTTTATTCTTCATTTTCTAAATCGTAGGAGGGTCGCGTAAGAAAGTTTTGGAGGCTTTTTATTTGTGTTTGAATTTTGGGATTGACGAATGCGTTGTGTAGTGAAGTCTAATGTGACAAAATTTTTATTTGCCACAATCACGTTACACAAAAGATTAATCTGCATCGATAATTCACCAACAACTAATTAGGAATGTTATCTGAATATTGAATAGAAAATCTGGAGGCGTTGTAATGATAAATCAAAGTAGTGAAAATGGAAATGAATGAATGAATAAGTGAGTGAGTGAATGATCTTTTTTAAAGTGAGATTGTTTACAACATTTGATAACATTTATTATTTCGATGAACAAAAATTAAGTTGAAAAATATTCATAGTTTTCGTGGAGTTTAGTGTCATATTAGAAAATTTTTAAAAAATTAAAAATTAAATTAAAATTTTTTTAAGTATAAACATTTCAATTAATCAGTTAAATATTACAGCTAATCGGTATATATTTATATTGTTTTAACAATTCACACGACAGAATGATTTGTAGTTAGAATTTAATGTAAATATTTATATTATTTTAGACCTTTGTATAACCATAAATTTAACTAATATGGGGATGATTTATTTATCATTGGAACTCATTTTCCTTTTAGAGGGTAATCAAGGAACACCTGAGTGCGTTTTATTTAACGATTCAACTTCACTAGCAATATTATAAGACATATACCTCTCTAAATGATACAAAAATTATCTCTTAATAAAGAGAGATAGGTGTGAACAGCTCCTTTAATTCTAGTGTACAACTATTGGCCTAGAGATGTTTCACATGCTTCTAAAACTTGGTTTGATGATTTACAAACTGAAGCAATTACAACTCACATGCTGAAACCGAGAGATTTAGCAATACAAAAACTTTAGTTATTTTGATATTTTTATATTATAGAATATGTTGGTTATTCCGAAATGGCATACCATTTTGATAGTGTGAACGAGTTATTTTCTTTCTTTCTGGTTTGCAAAAATCATCATGAACTAATTCATGTAGTTTAAAGGCTCAAACTGATTATTCAAAGTACTCCATTGACTCAGCCTCTAATTCAGCATTCTTAGTCCATTGAATTTTAGCTTTTCGCGCTTCATCACTTTTCGATTCAAGTTCAATTTTTCTTTAAGCGCATTTTCTATCATTTTTCATGAATTATATAAGTCTGTCTACCAACTGTAGAATTTATAAGTTTTGAACAATCATACTATTTGTTATTCTGATTGAATTAGATTTTGTTGATTTCGGGATATTTTTTTAATTGCTTCAATGTTCGATATTGTTTCTACCTTGTCCTCTTCTTCAGTGCTTTGTATTCGGCGCCGTTTTAATATCCAAGGTTTCTTCGATCTTAACTGTGTCATAACACCACGCGACTTGCCTCTTTCTATATCATAGGGCGATCAAGTATATTTTAGTATAATTCTAAATTGATTGCTCGGTATCTGCAAAGTGCATGCTATGGTTATACCATTGTTGCCTGACAAAAATTTTTGTCGTGGAATTATGATTGATAATGCATTTGCGGAAATATAATGCGGTGCAGCGATAATAAGTACAGATGGTTTTTTGAAGTAGAGTGCTATTAATGCAGTGGACTGATTTCTATAGCGCAGTTTTGGTAGCTTCAATAAAAGAACTGTTATTTGATTTCGTTCATTATACATGTTCCATATTGGATCTTTGGCATGACGTTTTGCGAGTACATTGACAATCCTGCTTACGATTTTGCTTTGTTGCGGTAATGTCTTTCCCATAGTTATTCATAGCTATTCATCCTAAACTTCAAATCGCTGTTGTATGAGTTCGAAATATGATAGTGTTTTCACTGTCAGTAATTTGAAGCTTCTGACCATTTTGTTCATCTCAACGTTGTTATATAACTATAATAATTAAGATATTTAATTCTCTTTTCTTATGACGATGAATAATTTGTATTCATTCTCGCTTCGCTCTGAGCTAATAAATGCGTTCTTCTCTTCCTTGATCATCCCTTTATACTGTTGGAATTTGTTTCTAGTGAGTTCAAGCTTAAATTCTTGATTTGGATTTTCGTTCTTGATCAGATCATATTCTTTTCGTAGAATTTGAACTCATTCTATGTCTTGGCATCTTTACTTTGCATTGCTACATATTGATCGTTCGTGGAATGTAATCGACATTTTGCATGTCCCAAATCTAATTTACAAGTTATAACTGCCGCTTTCAAATTTGACGTTTCTTCCTCTTGATGTCGGATTTGCGCGTTCAAATTTCGTATCTTAATATTTTGATCATTGCATTCTTTAGTAATTTTCCCCATTCATTAGCTGCGATCAATTTTGTCTTCAGCACATTGTTTTTGGTTTCAACTGTTTTAAATTTAGATCGCATTCACTTTAGTGTTCCATTTTGTATTTCATTTTCAGCTCCTTATCGTGGACGTTCTAAGTCATCCATGAATTTCTGATTTGTATTAATGATTCTTCATGCATTTCATTTAATTCCATTTTTTTTTTTCTTTGCTGGAATTTCCTTTAACTATTGTAAGGATTCTGTGCATATTTTCAACTCATTGCGTAATTCATTAATTTCATTCACGCAAAATTGGATTTGAGTTCTTGCTTGGCGATCTTGCCTTTTTCCAGAATTTTTATTGTTATTGTCCCACAATATTGAATTTGAGTTTTCGGTTTAGTGATCCTGCTTTTTTCAGCATCTTTATTGTTATTTATGGAGAGCTGTTTATCCTTTTTCGCGGGGAATTTGTCCATTTCTTTCGACATTTTCATGTCGATTGCTGAATTATTTAAAATTGCTGAGTTCATTTTTTTTCTTTTTTTTTTTTTTTTTGACTGGATCAGCAATCTGTGAACTCTCCTTATATCTGATGTGACACAAAACGCAGTATCGTCGTTTGAGAGTGAGATAAGTGTGGCGTTTTTATTCCGATGTTCCTTATACAAAATGCTTAAAGCCTTCTTTTCCTATTATTTTTGGTAGTTTCTCTTTGGATTTAGCTCAAGGTCGCTAGATTTTGTTTGGGTTCCTCATATCTAAGGCAGCAAATTTCTCTCTTAGTGGTTTGGCTTCTAATCGCTTTTTCACTCCTTAAATAGCAGACCATATTTCTTACTTCTTTTTTTTGTTGAAATACTCCGTCCAATATCCACAATTTGTTTTTGATAGCATTTTCGATATTGGAATGCTCTAGATTTTTGCATATATCCTCTAGTGGTCGAAGTATTCTCCTCAGTATTTAGCTTCCATTCATTATCATTTCTTTTGATAGATTTTAGCTCATTATTTAGCGACTTCTTACGATGAATGATTTCCGAATTTATCAATGAGAATCGTCCTTATTACTTTATAATTTTTTGGAGCATTGTCATAGTCTTACTGCTAACAAGTATCCCCTTTTAAACATGATATCAAATAATTCAGTTTTTGAATATCTGGTATATTTTGGAAATGCACTGCAGCATCGAAGCTGCTCGGAAATTTTCTCCAGTTTTGGATCGCCATTAGATATTGTAATGACAACTGAGACGGGTTTATTGTTGATACCTCTTTTTTGAAATTGATTCTCTGGTATCTACTTGATTTAAATGTTGAAATATTGCTTCATAATCATCACTGTGTAATTTTAAAGTAACAACAACTCTTGCATTAGTTATTAAATTTAAGATACTTTCTGAGTCGTCGATCGTTTTGGCATATTTCTTTTTCCCTTTCTTTTTTGTTGATGCAATTGCCGTTCTTTGAATGATATCCAACCTTTCTATATGTCTGTTTCGAGCATATCAATATAGAAATCAAGATGTTTGATCTTTTCCTTGATGATCCGTAATTTGATATCATTTTTTTGTTTAAGTTTTCGTAGAAATGTTCGATTCTGCAGAGTTAGATTGAATTCGTCAACTTCACTGCGAAGTTTTCGGACCTTCGGTTTTGGTATTTCGGCTCCTTTAGTCAAACTTTCGGACATACTTCACCTCAGGCACCAAAAATTTGTGGTGAAAAAGAGTTTTGGAAAAAGTTTTGTTTGAGTTTGGATTTTGATGCAGAAAGGAAGTCTGATGTGACGAAATTTTTATTTGCCACAACTGCGTTACATAAATTGTTAATCTATATCGATAATATACTCACAACTGATTAGGGATATTATGAATATTGGAATAGAAAATTTGAAAGCGCTTGTAATAATAAAGTAAATTAGTGAAAAAGAAAGTGAATGAATGAAAAGGTTGAATGGAAGAGTGACTAAATAATTTGATCCGTAACTACCGTTTTTATAGTGAGATTGTTTATAAAATTTGATAACACTTGTGATTTTGATGACCAAAAATTAAATTGAAAAATATTTATAGTTTCTTGGGATTTAGTATCATGTTAGGAAAGGAGTTCAAACAATTAATCAGTTGAATATTACAACTAATTAATATATATTTACATTATTTTAACAATTCATATGATAGAATGATTGGTAGTTAGAAGAAATTTAATGTAAATATTTATATTATTGCAGACTTTATATGATCATAAATTCAATAAGGAGATGATTTATTTGTTATTGAAACTAGAGATTTTCAAATGACTCTGAAACTTGACAGATTGATGATTTATAAATCGAAGCAATTACCTCACATGTTAAAATCGAGACATTTAGTAATACAGAAGTAATTTGGTTATCTTGATATTTTTATATTATAGAATATTTTGGTTATTCTGTTGGAAGAACAGAGGATTTTTTGTATTCGCGATGATAGATAGAAGAAAAATTTTAGGGAAGAACTATTATTGAGAGAAATATGTAAATTTCTATTAGGCCGAATTAATGCCCGATTTGTATGTTTAATAAAAATATGATTGGAATTCAATCTCTTATATAAAAGTCATAAGTGTCAGCTTGCTACAAAATTAATTTTTTCAGAAAGAATTACTGGATAATTTTCAACTAGAAAGCATGTCATGGAATGAGGTGTTTGCTGGACCGATTGCTCAATTTCCACGGACACCGTTAATGCACCGTGGACCAAGTAAAGCAATTTCTCGTCCACCTCGCAATCATCTAAGTACTTTTTCAAAAAATATTATAACTTTCTATTTAGTTAAGCTGTTAACTGTTCTTTGAAATGATGTTCTTTTTTTTAGATTTCTTTGTATTTTAGATGGCCATCCTGCTGATGATCTAGATGCACAATCAACTTCGGATGCCGACTTTGTTGATATTACTGAAAAAGACAAGTTACGTAAACGATCTAAGAAGGCATCGCTAGAAAAGGATAAAAAGGAAAACGGCAAGAAAGGAGGGGATGGCAAGAAGACGAAGAAAAAAAAAGCGGTAATTTGCTTCAGTGATTCAGTTTAGAATTTTTAATTCGTCTCCTAATATAATTTGTAGTTTTTAAGCTTCAGCAGGTAAGATAAGTAAAAATATATTTCAGATTGCTGAGCAGCAGGAAGAATTGGAGAGTCTTTTTGAACAAGCACGAAAAGTAAATATCGAAAATCTCTCCCGGTGGGAACAAGATGAGCGTCTGTTATCTGAAGCTGAAGTTGTTGAATTGAAGCAGTTAATCCGGCAGACCAAAGAAAAGGTTAATTGAAGACAAATTTATTTTTTTTTTTTAAAAAAAAAATTTGGTTTTTAATTATTAACTTATAACGTGATAAAATATTTTACTGAAAGCTTTACATATAGAAGTTTGTAAATTACCTTAAAAATGTTAGCATTTGCAGCCCAATCATTACTCTTCAAACTATACTAGTCTGTCATAAATGGATACTCAAATTTTAGTTTGTGAAGAAATTTGATAAAACTTTGTTCTTTAATTGCCACAAAATAAATTCTCATTGCAAATTTTTTCGTTTATTATTACATAATCGTCCGAATACTGCTTACTTTAGGAACGAGAAGAAAAACGTTTAAATAAACAACGGACAAAAGAAATGTTATTAGAATGGAAGAAACCAAGAGATGATATCCTTTGTGACGATCTTCAAGTAAGATTTAATATTCTTGAAGTCGGAAACTTTCAAAGAAACTAACTTTTGCGATTATAAATCGAAAGTTGATGGATTTATTGTTGTGTATTAGATAATCAAAATTGTTTGCTTGAAAGATTGCACAGCTTATTGCTATGATACAATTTAATAATTTTCTTCGATAATTTTGCAGATTTAAACTCAAAAAATAAAGTTTAACAATTTTCAGCCTTTACCAGAATTGGCACCTCTTCTTCTTCCTTTGTGGATGTCTGACGATGATTTTGGCGACTACTTATTCATTTTTGAATTCTTCCAAAGTTTCGCGGAGTTGTTACCAATCAGAGAAGTATGTTTCACATGCATTATAAATCTCTTATTCTAGTATTTTAGTAATTTACAATCTCCCTGCCACTTTTTCCAATTCAATTTTCTTTTTTTAGATTCGCGGCACTAGTCAGGTCAAATTTAGTGAAATTATATCAGCTGTAAGAAGTCGGACTCCAGAGCAAGATAGTTTATTTGTTCAATTAATGCATATTTTGTTGAAAGCCAAAAGTGAACGAGCTGATGAAGAAGATGGTGATGAAGGTAGATTCTCATTTAATAACTTTTGAATACCTTACACTTGATAAGATTTCCGTACGAAGTTTTCACTTTTGTCAGCGTGATCAAATATCGCAGAACAGTAAGCCTTCTTTATTTGGCTTCATTTAGTAGCGATTTGATTTTCCTTAATATATAATCATTTACTAATCGAGTTATACTCCTGGCTTGCTAATGCAGAGCAAAAAAACTTTTTCTTCTTGGTTTTCTTTGAAACTTTAGAGAGATAAATTTGAATTGTTTCGTATTACCAATTCCTTTGCTTAGGACAGTATCAGTCAGTTTTACAATTTCTCTACGCTAAAAGTTTTATCATTTACTGTAATCCGTCTGCTGATTTGACTGTCTAAAGTTAGTGGCATAATGATAAAAAAAGAAATTATTTCAGAATCTTGCTAAGTTTTGTTATTTTCAGCTGACTTAAGCAATAAAGAAGAAATACCACTGGATGCAAATGATATCGACCATAAGATATATGGTCTGAAAATTCGCGAAGCGACAATTCTGCATGAGAATATTCGACTTACACATGGCAAGTAGTAATAATTATCATTCAGTAAATTTGTTTTTCGAATATTGATAGCATTTTATCTGCCAAAATTGGGAAGTTTTTGGATGAAAAAGTTTTTAGGATTGAGTGCACGGCATTTGCCAATCGATTGGATGACTTTGACAGAGGTACTGCGATTATCCTTGTTGACATCAGGATATTATACGGGAACCCCTACCCATCGATTTCGGTTATTTTCAAGAGGTGCTATACGTTGCTATGAAGATGAAGGATTTTTATTTGCCAAAGATAATCCTCATACTATGAGTATTCTGGAAAAGGTTATTATTAGTTCTTTATATGTCTTATTTCGAATTTGAAAGAAAAATAGAAGCATTTTTTTCAGAAGCATCGGAGGATGAAAAGAACAGTATAATTTACAGTGCTAAGCTATAGAATCCAGGATGCGGTTTTTATGCATTTATTATTAGAAACAACGACTAAATATTTAAAAAAAAAAAAAAAAAAATTAGATATCCTTATTTTTGGTGTTTGCATTAGCTACTTTTTATAAATGCTAAAAAAAAAAAATGTTCCAGAAGTCAGTATTCGACCTTCAACCGTATGAACGCATAGCACTGTTTAAAGTAGTGATACAGCAATTACTTAGTTATCATAAATTCCGTTCCACGTCTGATGAACGTATTATTTCACTGATTGATGTGCGCAAAGAACTGAAAAATCTTCGAAATTTTGATGCAGCACAGGTTTTTTTGCATATTCTCCACATCTTTGTTTGAAAAGTTTTTAAGAATAATGATATCATGATAAATGCAAACATAATGATAAGAGAAATTTCTTGGTGAAGAATTGATGCAAGATGTCTCGGCAAACAATAAAGATTTTTCAGGAAAAGGAAGCACGGGAGGCTTCTTTAATTCGAGAATATGAAGCAGAGCAGTTGGAGGAGCTTGGTGAAGCGGCTAGAGCAGATTTCGTCAAAAAAGAGGAACCCTCTAAGGAAACAATAACCTTAATTAATTTTGTGAAAGGCGGAAGTTTCGTTGGAAGAAGAGAGGAAAGACTGAGGGAAGTCGAACAGGTATTTGTACATTTTCTGGAATTTTGTAGTTCTTTTAAGCTTCCCAAATCAAATTTAAAAGTTTCTGATTGAAAAGCTCAAAGATTTCATGAGTTTTTTCCAGAATTTTCCTTAGCTTCCTATTCCCTTTTTCATTCCCGATTTCCTCTGCATATTTTATATTAAAAGTTTACCAATAGATTTTATGGTAAATTTCACTTTTCAGATACTCATGAACGGTGTTTCATACGCTCAGATGGAAGCCGACGAAATAAAGAAAGTTCGTTCGTTGCAAGTGGAACATACAGTTGCCGCAGAAAATGATTTACTGAAACTGATTTACAAAATACAAAGTAATAAAAAGCTGGATTTATTTACAAATATTATATTTTGTATTGTAGGCAATAATGGAATATAAAATTTAGAAAAAGAAAGTTTTAATCAGCAGCGGCACAGCAATAAATTGTCTCAAAGTTGAGAGTTTAATATCCTTTATAGTAACATTATATATTATTACATTGTAATGATATTCATCTAAAGTTTGTGATATATTTTTGCTCTTATTGATTATTGATATCCTTTTTTTAGGTCGCGTTGGTTGGCATTGTCTTGGCCGTGACCGAGGATTTCGTACTTATTGGTATTTTAATTCACTGCCATTGCTTTTGGTGGAAAATACTAATTCGATGGATGAACGAGGTCCTTGTCTTGGACCAACACCGCTGGATAAAGTGAGCTGTTTAATATTTTCTTAATTTTTCGATTTTCGTTCTGTGAAATTTATAAATAATGTTTAAATTCTGTCGGATTTAGGTTGATGAGAAATATCGTCAGTCATGTGCGAATGATGATGAGCTGCGAAAAGTTCTGTTGAGCTGTACAGCCACTAAAGATTGCCCGGTCCATGGAAAATTCCGCCGTTCTCGGTGGCAATTAATCAAAAGCATGGATGTTCTTAATGAAGTAAATTCTCTTTACATTTTATTTTTTAGAATCTCCTACATTTTCATTAGTTTTTATAACACTGAAATTTCAGATTGAGTCCGCCTGTAATACACGAGGTTTTCGGGAATCTGAACTTTTGGAAAATTTAAAGTTCTTCAGTCCTATATTGAAAACCATAATTGGTCGATGCTCGGACAAAGTAAGATTTCTTAGATGTCGCACTGATTTCGCAAAAAAATTGTTTCTTGGTTTCATAATAAGAAACAAAAAATTGTATGGCTATGATTAATACCACTCCAATATAGGTTTTTTTTTTTTTGATAGAAAAGCTATTGATTGAATTTCAGATCAGTTCCGGTGAAATTTATACTGATCTATTACTAACAGATGTTGACTTGGCGGATAACTCAGTGACATTCGATTGGAATCGTGAATTTATCGATATGCTTTTGGATTTAGAAGAAAAGGTTAATTTTTTGCAAATAATTTTGCATAAATTCGTAGCTTCAATATATTTTAAAGATTTTCAGTTCAGTTCAGTTACAAAGTATATGCACCTTCATAAACACTTTGCATATCCTGATGGCTGACCGTTTTAGGTCTTAAATCACATAAATCCATAACTATATTTAATTTTCAAAAAAATTCGTTTTTTTTGAATTAGGATAAAAAGCATTTCATTATGCTTTCATTGCTTTCCAAACTATCTGCTTGAAAAGCTGATTTGATTCGACATTATTGTACTTTTTCTCAATTAATCAACAAGTTTATTTTGTAATTGTTTTTGCCGAACGAAAGAAACGCTTTTTTTTTTCAGGTTGAACAAGGATGCATTGGTCATTTAGCTATCAGTGATATTCATCGCAGGGAAGAATGGCGCGAATCATTAATCCGGAATCGAAATGTTACTTCTTTCATTGAAAGTAATTTTTCACTTGAAAAATGCTAATTACTGTAAAAGAATAATATTTGATTCTTCTCTTATTCATTTCTTATTCTTGTTTATAGGAGGTTTCTGATTCTTCACCACTGTATAAATTATGATTGCGAATTATGAAATATTATCATTAATCCATAAGTTATTAGTGTAGTAAAGAATAAGAATTTTTATCTTTCCTAGGATAAAAAATTTCTTTTATTTCTAATAGAATCGTTTGTCTTTAAATGTAGATGTTGATAAAATATGACGTTTATATTCGTTTATTCGAAGCTATTTGTATCTTTTATCATTTGCTACATTCACCATCATTTTAATTTGGAATTTTTAACTTATTTTTCTTCATTCTACATTTTATTTTAGGTGATATAGAAGTTTTCGGCGAAACGATGTTCAATGTTGATGAAGTGAAGTCATTAAGTGAATTGGAACATCTGGCTATAGCACTTTTGCAAATTGTACAGGGAATTAACTTGAAGTTTTTACGGCTTCCTTTTGCTACATCTTCTTCGAAAGAAAAAGATTGTGCGAATATTCCCACAACCACTTTTGATCAGTGGCAGAAATCTTTATTAAAATGCTGTTCAATATCGGCTTTGTCACTGTATTACACAACTTTGGAATCATCCATTTTGTGGACAAGGAGTCGGCTTCAGGTATGGCATTTTTTGAGCCTTTTTGAGACATTTGAGAAATCAATTGCTTATTCTGTTTGATAAAGTTCTTTTCTAAAATTTCCAAATTTTCGAATTATTCATCTTGCTTTTTGAGGATGGTGAAAGAATTTTGCAATTGAATGAAATATTTAAGGCAAGATGTCGAAAATGCCGTAAGAGAGGAGAAACTGAAAAATTATGTATGTGCATACGTTGTGATCGATGTTATCACATTGATTGTGCTAAGCCAAAAATCAAGGTATGGTGCTATTGTAATCTAGATTTTTTTAGATTTTAATCTCAATGCAACATAATATTTCAGTTATCCGTGATTAGAGTTAATAAACTTCAGGATCCAAATGGCTGGATGTGTTCTGATTGCAAAGCTCTCGTAAAAGCGCAAGAAGCCGAAGAGAAGTGGAAAAAACAGCAGGCGATGAAAAAGGAAGGTTAAATTAGATACTCATTAAATGATGCAGTAATTATAAGTTAAGCAGATTTTTGGTTTTAATCCAATCAATGTGAATGTAGCAAATTTAAAATTCATCAATGAAATTTAATTTTCTTCTAGAAGAAGAGGAGCAAAGTTATAGCCGAGGAAGCGATGATGCCTATGGTACGTACGCAGATGAATTTGTCGATCAGTCATTTATTGAAGAGTATGTTTTACATTTAGATTCTGCTTATTTATTTCTAAAATTTCCAGCATTATGGCTTAAAATTTTTACCGATTTCTGATTTTTCTTTATTGCTTTTCAGCTTCGAGCTTCCAGCAGATATGCTGAAAACATCAAGTGGGCGTATCGTGAAGAAGGTAAGTACTAACCTTGTACATTTCATGTGGATTATTTATGTATTCTGTTTTTCAAATTTAAATGAGGTTGTTCAGGTAGCTTATGCCGATGAATCATCCGAAGAAATAAATAGAAACGTGCGGAAAAAAAATCTTGTTGATGGTGAAAGTGATGAGGGCGGTAGCACTAGTGAGAGTGAATATTCATATGCAAAACGAAAACGGCCCAGTAAGTTATATTAAGGATTATGGTTTTTGGAACTTCAAGATCTGAATTTTGTAGCATTTTAATCTGAATTCAATGACTAAAATTTTAATAAGCATATTTTTAGATAGAAGTGGTGAACGAGCACTAGGGAATGTGACAATGAGTTTGCGTGAAACGGATAATCGAATACGAAACACATTACGTGCTTTCGAATTATTGATGAGTGAAACAATGCGACAGCAAATTGCTTGGCCTTTTCTAAAGCCAGTAGATGCCAAGGCTGTGCCTGACTACCATCAGGTAATTTAATTTTTTTTTTGCCCATTTAGTAAAATTCTTGCCATAAAATTTTAGTTCTCGAAAGATTAGCAGTCATCAAGACATTCTTTTGTTATTATAAAAATATCTTTTGCAAGACATATTTTCATTTTCCGAAAGCGATTCATATTCTTAATTGCTTTGACCATTTATTTTAATCCATCCTGACGTCAAACTGCTAGTAAAAAAAGCATTGAATCTTTTGGATGAAGATGTTTTGAGTATAGGTGGATTGATTGTTTTTAGTGGATGAAGTTTTCTCAATGCAGTGCATTTTTAGATTATCAAGAGGCCAATGGATTTGCGTACAATAATGAATAAATTAAAGCAACGATTATATGATACGCCAGACCAAGTAATAGCAGATGCACGATTGATTTTTGAAAACTGTCGTATTTACAACGAGAAAGAATCAGAGATATGTAAAGTATGTGAATATTTTAATTCATTATTAATGCTATTTCAACACATTTTTTCCTCGCATTTGGCTTGAAATAATCGTTTAATACATTAAATATACAAATTTATAAATTGGGTGGTTCAGTACGAATATTTCTAAACGTTAGTGTTTAATGTACAACTTAGCTTATAGTTGTGAAACATGAGGATATCTTGGAAAGTTTACACTCGGGAACAAGGTTTCATTGTGATTTGATAACATTATTCTCTTGCTGATGCTTTGTCTGGAAAAGGATTCAGAGCATTTAATCTGGAAAAATGAGAACTAATTATTAAGTTCATCTGACTAAATGTAATATACTATACTCGAGATGTATATTTGCAGTGTGCAATTAAATTGGAAGAGTTTATGGAAGAACGATTTAACAAAGTGCTGGAGGCAAATGCAGTTCATACACGAAGTAGATGTAACGAATGAGCGAACTCTGCAAAAAGTTTTCCTCTGTTTTTGCTAATTTTTTTTTTTTTTTTTTTTTTTTAGTGCCGAAAACTGTTTTAAGCTGCATAAGAAGTTAATCAGTTTTCGAATTGCACTATCGAGTCTTTTAAATCAGGAGAAAGAAAATACTTGTTTTGGTTATATAAATCTTCAGGGACTTTTCTACTGATTGTATGATATTTGTTAACATGCTATTGAATAGAATGGTAGTTTGTTAGATTTACCATAAAAAATGTGAGTTTGTTTAGCGATGCTAAGAAATGCCAATGCTTAAGACTGGATCATCGATTAATTTTGAAATCTTCAAAATAGGATTGTAATTTTACGGACTATTGTAACACTGTTTCAATCGTATTTTAGTCTTACATTGCAATCGTCTCCTTCTTGCTTTAAAAAGCATTTTATTATGTTATTATGTGTCATGTTAATCATTAAATATATTGAAACAATTGTTCCAGTCTTGTAAAATTGTTGGATTGTATGCATTCGGTATCTGATATTTGTGTTGATAACGGAATGGAAGGAATAGTTCATGTTTTTCCTGTGCACTTAGTTAAAGTATAAAATTCGTTTATTGAGCAAATTTTTTTTAGCCGGACAAATAATCGCCCAAAGTAAGTATGTGTATTTACTTTGGCAATGTTTATGATTATTTCAACGTTATAGAAGTCTATGTAAGATATGCTACAAAAACTCTCTGAATATGCTGAATTTTACTGAATGGTCCTTCCAATAAAGATAGGATATTTCTGCATGTAACCATGAAATTGTCATTCGATATATTTGTTTGATGATACCGTACTTAAAATGTTTCCCAGGTTATAAATATTATTTGAAATAAATGTCGTGTTGGTGTGACCTTTTAACGTTGACAATCATTCTGCATTGTTAATTTACATTATTTGAATTTAAAATAAGTGACTGACTAAGTGATCTGATTTGAACTGAGATATTGATTCCTAATTAATTTAATTTGCGCAAGAAGTCTTACTACTGAAAATTATACATCATCAAGAAGTCTTACTACTACGAAAGAAGTCTTACTACTTATTGTTAACATTTGATTTCGTGATATTGATGTTGATTATTAACGAAATCGAGGATTAAAAAAATCCCAAAAAAAATACAACAAAAATAAAGTATTTCATTTTTTTTTTTGTATTTTTCTTTTTTATATAAAGTTGTTCGTGATAGACAGCACGGGGTTGTATTCAAGTTCAATACAACTTTGGATTTCTGGTTATAACATAGGTCGAGTGTTTGATGAAATAAAAAATAATTGCGCTTTAGGTTCTATTTATGTTATAGAGTTCTCCTCTGATCTATTTTTCTGGATATTACTTTTTCCTTCCTACATTGAGTTTTTAATTTAGGGTATAATTGTATGACGTTCTAGTCAGGACAATAATAACGTTTAAAGTAAAGATGAGTGAAGTTTTCAGAATATTTTTCACTGAAGAGTTTATATTAAAATCAAATCAAATTATTACTGGTAAGGAATGAGACAGAGAAGTACCCGTAGAGGAGCAACAAAACCAGCTCCATCTACTGTTTGTTATTGGTAAGCTTTCGATGAAACGTTAGTGCTAAAATATCGTTTAATTTGTTCACGTTTGAGCTTTTTTATTATTATTTGTGTTCCATTTTAATAAATGAGTAAGCAATTCTACACTGTTTTACTGAAAATAATCCGGGAAAAGACTTGTTAAAATGATCTCTGCATTTAAAAACTTATCGATATTTTATTAATATTTAGATAAATTTGAAATTTCATGTAAGAGAAGTAGTGTTGAATAGTCAAAAATAGATCTGTTTTGTTTAATTTAATGAGAAGTAAGGAAATTTTTCAGTGGTGGTAAACGTGAAGTGGGAACATTAGAGTTGTATTGTGCTAGTTGTCGAAAATGGTTCCATGGACGGTGTTTAAAAGATTTAACTGATTTGTAAGTTTTCCAATTTTCTAGAAGTAGGAGTGCTATAAGGCATTCCATCATATTGAATTACTATAACCTAAATTATTTCTTTGTGTTGTAGTTATGGATTACCATTTATGGTATGCTACATGTTCAATTGTGCTGATTGTAGTCCAACGAAGAAGGAAACATGGACACCGAAACAAGCAAGTAAGAATTGTGCTCTGTTTAAAGATTAAGTGCTTCTTATATTCTTGTATAGCTTCACGGCGTTTTATTTTACAAACAGAATCCTTAGTCTTGATCTGAAAAAAATTCTTGGTCTGGAAAATGATTTCTTTATTTTTGAGGCTGTTTATAATCCATTTTTTTTTTTAGATTTTGCCCACATGTGTGTAACTGTTCTTGCAAATCTAACACACAATGCACGAACCAAAAGAGCTGATACGGGAAATGAATCGGATGATAATGATCAAAAATTGATATTTCTGAATTTGGAAAATGAAATTATACCTTATTTCAATGCACAGTGGGAAAATCTGACATCTATGAGTCGTAGGTAATTTTTTTAGAAAATATTTGCAATAAAATCGCCAAATCTGCCACCAGCTTTTTGATTGTAATTATCAAAATATAAAGCTTTGTGAGGATTTATATTGCATTCATCATGTTATTGCATATGTTGCAAAGAATTGAGAAGTTTTTTAACCACAAAGATTGAGTTTTTTTTTATCTTTTTATGATGCTTAGGATGTCTAATGGAAGGATAATTACAAATGAAACATGGATATTCGAAAATCGCAAAATTCGAAGAAATTTCAGTTAAAGTAGTTTTCTCTCACATTAGACCTGTTTTGCTCCGTTTTGCGACAAATCTGTTGAAGGGTAAAAAATACGTGGCATCAAACATTACAAAAGTCCTTGACCAAAGAAACAGATTTATTTGAATCAGGCGATGATGGACGGATATTTGCGTTACGTGAACATGACTTATCATCCATAGGTCCAGGTCATGAAGCATTAAAGCAGGTATTCTTTATGAATTACTTTGTATTTAGTAAAGTTTAACTGAATTATTGTCATTATTGTCAAGTTCTATAGCGGACTTTAACCTATCGTATAGAGTCTCTAACTTTTAAAAAAACTTTAGATCGGTCGAAGTAAACCATCGATATCAAGTTCAGCACGTGATTTGACTAAAGAGAATTTCGACAGGTCTAATGATTTAAACGATGGTCCCAAAACAAGAGGTTCATCCAAAAGACGTAATATTGATCCTCCGAATACTTTCAAAAAGGCGAAATTGTAAATTTTCTTAGATTTGAATTTTCAAGATGTATTTTAATTTCTGAAGAAATTAATCTGACCGAAATGATGGCTGAGATATAATGATGTTAACATTTGAATATTTTCTTGAATCTGGAAGAATAGGATACACATGTGCAAGGCATGTGTCCTTCGTTAATTTTTGTTTTAGAAAGTAGTGTCCATCATTTTATTGTAAGAAAAAATCGAGTTAGTCCTTCGTAGAAGAACGGAAGAAACACAATTTATAAAATTTTTTATCCATCCGTTTTATATTTCAGCACCGCTGATTATGCATCTACACGAATTACTGGAATTCTCGCACCCATCGATTTTCCTTTTAATCGTGAAGGTTATCGATATTATCTTGTCGAGAAAGATCTTATCGTTCCTAACAGGTAATTTTGGACTTGCATAATTAGCTATTGGTCTTGCATTTTTTTCTTCTTTTGATATTTTTCATGAGATTTGGATTATATTTGTGTTGATTTAATTGCGAAATATTGCGTTCCTGTACATACTTCATCTGCATATTTATCTTCTTACGAACTCCTGTGAGCAATGCTGTATTATATCTTCTAACATTTGTACAAACTTTGCAGAAGTTTTTGAATTTCCCGGATTTTAAAACAAGTTGTGATCAGGGTGTTTTTTTCTACTACTTTTTCTGCTGAGGAGCAATTTGAGAAATGTAAAAGTTTGAAACTAAATGTTTTATGTTCCGTTTAAAATGTTCAATAGGGTAAAATTGGTTTCAAACGAATAAAAAATCAGAAGGTATTTTCCCAAATTTTATGTTCTTGAAACTGATATACTTTTCAGAGACATTTTTGAATTGGAAGAAAGCACATACAATAAGCCAATCCCAGCACATATTTATCGTGTTGTTGTCCATCCGGTAGTAACTTTATCTCCGAATGATCGTGCTTATCAGGTGCCAGTCGTTTCATGAAAGTTTTTTTTTTTTTTTTTTATTGAGATTATTAGGATATGAACTGCTAAACTTGATTTTGCGTACTATTGAAAAATTTATCAATACCGTAGCAATATACTGGTAAAATTTTTTTCCCTTACAATAAAAGTTGTAAAAATTATAAATAGTTTAATTAAAGGATGACGACTGCAATCTGTTGTTCATATAATGTTTTAAAAAATCCATATAATTTTTATTTGATTTGATTTTTTCTTTGCATCTCTTTTTAATTTGATTACGATAAATTGCAGATTAGTTTTTTAGTTGAAATTGTCGGAAGATCGATTATCTGTGAGCGGTTTTGAAGGCTACAGTGTCATCCGAGCTACTCATTCGGTATCCCATGGAACTTGGTATTTTGAAGTGATTTTCACGGCGCAGCCACCAGGTTCGCATATAAGGATCGGTTGGAGTCAGGCTGTGGGTAGGTATTTTAAAATCTTTATTCAAGAATACTCAAGGTAGTTGTAATTTATTAAAAATAAAGTGCTTTAATGATTTAGGGTAAATTTTCAGCACCGATACAAGCATGTGTTGGCTATACACAATTGTCTTATGCTTGGAGAAGTCATAAAGGCACAAAATTTCATCAGGCAAAAGTAAGTGATTTAAATGTCAGATCTTAAATTGTTTGTTGTGTTTGAGTAAATAAAAAGATTGGTGAGTTTTCAAATCATTTACATCAAATTTCAGGGTAAACACTATGCAGATGGTGGTTTTAAAGAAGGCGATGTCCTGGGATGTTTGATATCTTTGCCACTTTGCCCGGCCGATAAAGAATATGATTTTACTTCTGTAGAAAGTCTGCCACCTTCATCAACTTATTTGCCTCCTTCTTACAAAAATTTGCCTTTGATCAATTTCAAACACCATTATTTTTACGAGGAAAAGGATGATGTATCTGCGGCACTGAAAAATTTAAGGCCGACATTTGGAAGCTGGGTTGGTATTTCACTAATTTCGTCTAAATTGCTGAGGATATCTAATTTGTAATCTATCGGTTGTTTCGATTATCGTTTAATGTCTATTTCAAGACAATAGAACAAAAATTTTTTTTTTTGACCACAACTACATGAAAATAAATTAGCATTCCTTTCATAAATAAATTTATTGAAATTAAGTCAGCATGGATTCTTTTACTGAAATATCGCATTTTATTGAGAAGTTGAAGCAGTTGAAATTTCCGGTTTGTTGTAATCAGCAGTTTGTCATTCTTGGCTTCAATACACTAAACTGAAATTGGAAGAAATTTGCTTTCAAACTCTTAAGTGAACAATTCTGCAGATTGAATTTTACCGGAATGGCAAGAGTTGTGGAATTGCTTTCAAAGATGTCTATGCTGGTTTCTACTATCCTGCAGTGTCATTGTTCCAAGGTGCTACAGTTCGATGTAATTTCGGTCCTTCATTTCGGTATTCAGTTCCGCCTGGAGCTCGTGGAATGTGTGAAAGAGTTGGAGAAATGTACATCGAACAAACGCTGTCAGATGTTTTGTACTTGGTTGAAAACGAAGATGAATTAGCTGAAGAAGCTGCCAAATGTGTTCGTAATCAGTGATTTTGTTTAATATGTTTTTTGCAGACGCATTTCTCTTATGTATCTTTTATTTATTGAAAATTCGGATATTGTGTTTTTTCTGAATATTGTCAATTTTCTCAAATAAAGCAAATTTATTTTGAATGTACCGAAATTCATTTTTGTTAAAATATGTAATTTGTTTGATTAAATAAAATAAAATAGCGGTATTAGATTTTAATTTGATCTTATTTTTGGTGTTATAAAAGACACCGTCAATATAGCTATTTGGTAGAAGAATAAAAAAAGAAGAGGAAAAAAAGATGGATAAGAAATGAAGATATAAATTGGAAAGAATGTAGCTGAGCTTGATGAACATATCTTTTCGACCCTTATTATGGATTATGTGGCAGTTTTGGCTGACAAACCTTATTTGAAACAAAAGATTCGGTAACAGTTCAATTTTTTTCAGATTTAAACATTCACCTTCAAATAGTATTACAACATGAACAATGGTGATGGTGAACACGACATTCAAATAGCTGAAATGTCTGTTTTGAAGAAATCATCTCCGCTGCCAACTGATTCTATTACAATTAAAGGCTATGATTTTAATGAAGGGATCAATTACGACAATTTGTTAGACTGCTATATGTATACTGGTTTTCAAGCATCACATTTTGCTCAGGCTGTACAGGTTAGTATGTAACTGAAGTGTTTATGATAAGGGAAGAAAAATTGTGTCGATATGACAAAAACTTATATTTACCAATATCGCATGACTTATATGGTCCGTACTTGTTATGTTGTGCCTCACTGCATTGCTCTATACTATATAATGTCGTCTTCATAGATATTCCATGCATTGATATATATATATATATATATCAATGCATGGAATATATTTTTGTAAATAATGTGATACAAAATTTATATATATATATATATATATATATATATATAACATTATATACAAAAATATATTATATATATAAATTGTAAATATCACTCAGAAAAAAATTCTTTTTTCTAAACAGGCTTGAAATTTCTAGTGAAATTGATTTTTCAGCAAATAAATACAATGTTAACGGTGCGCGAAGAGCAATTCGAAGGTGACCATACGTTACCGTATCCGGAAGGGAAGCAAAAAAGGGCATGCACAATATTTCTTGGTTATACAAGTAATCTGGTCACATCTGGTGTTCGGGAAGTATGTTTTAATGCTTTTTTTTGATTTCATAATTTTCCTAAACTTTAGTTTGTAGTACATTCAGCATTATGTGCTTTTGAAAAAGTCAGATAAAGTTGAAAGTTGAAAGTTTCAAATGTGTTGAATAAGTGAAAGGCGATCTTTTCTCCAGAATTTTGAATACTTGCTTCGGAAATCCTTCATAGAAAGATAATTATGCAATGATTATAAAAGTTTATCTTTTATGTCTATGTAACACAGTGTTTTTGATCTGAAACTGGACATATTATCACAACTACTCTGATTCATATAAATATACATTCTCAGTAATGTGTGCCATCCTAATTTTAACTTTTTTTTTAAGAGTGTCCGATATTTAGTTGAGCATGATTTGGTAGACTGCATTGTAACAAGTGCTGGTGGTGTTGAGGAAGATTTGATCAAATGTCTGGCACCCTCTTATCTGGGGGCATTTGATCTTGATGGCAAAATTTTACGCCATAATGGATTGAACAGGTTATTTAGACTCAATTTATTTTGAATAATAATATGATAACTCTCAGATTTCTCGTATGTCTTCCTCTCTGCTTTTTTGAAAAGAGAATAATTTATTAAATAACAGAAAAAATTAATCATTTTATATAGATTTCTTAATAAAATTGTTCTTTAAAGAAAGAAAGAAAGATATTAGAGTTATTGAAAGCTTGTTCTGATGTAGCTTGCTCTTTGGTTATCCATGAAGATGCTGCTCGAAAAGGTTTTTGGGTACCGGGTGGTGATCATCTTACTTTGCAAAAAGTAATAGTTCTTCCTAATGTTCATTATGATTTCAGAGCCGGTAATATTATCATACCGAATAACAACTACTGTGCGTTCGAGGAATGGCTAATGCCTATCCTAGATAATTGTGAACTGGAACAGAAGAATAACAACTTCTCATGGACTCCATCGAAACTCATTGATAGGCTGGGTGCTGAAATCAACGACAAACGATCAATTTGCTATTGGGCCCACCGAAATCGGATCCCTATTTTCAGTCCTGCATTAACTGATGGTTCAATTGGTGACATGCTGTATTTTCATTCATTCAGAAATGGTGGAATTAAACTGGATATTGTAGAGGTTTGTTCACTTTTTAATACTTGATTTTTTCCATTCTTTTCTTTCCTTAACTTAGGCGATTCTTGAAGTTTAAAAAAAAAATCCCAGAAAGAGAATAAGTTTTCAAGTTATGATATTTTTTAGCTGGCTTTATCTCCTTTCCTTTTTCCTATCCATCACTGAAATTCATCAATCTTTTTCACGGTTTGTAAAATGATTGCGTGTTTGCAAGCTGAGATCGAGTTTTCATTTAATAGATTTTTTGTAGCGGCAGTCTTAGTAAAGTAATTATGTATTATATTCTTGTGATTAAAATTAGATGCTGGAATTATTAATGAAATAGTGGATGAAAGGGACTTGGAGAATTTGCTATGCATATACATATATAGCAAATTGTACAGGAATACAAATAATGTAATAAAATAGGTTTTAAGAGAGTAGAAAAAATGCATGGAGATGATGGACTAAATAACATACCGAGCAGAAGCTGGAAATTTTTTGTTTTACTTGAAGAAATTTTCGGTAATTGTGATGTATGTACTTATCGTTTGGACTTTTCAGATTTCGTAGAGACATGAGGATATTAATATTAAGTATTTTAGTAATGGAAATATTTAGCAAATAATTAATAAAAAAAAAAAGCACATATGCCAGTAAATTTATCTCGACTGAATTCCAAGTTCTGTTTTTTCCATCAGGATTTGCGTCATATCAACACGATGGCTGTACGATCAAACCGTACTGGTGTAATAATTCTTGGTGGTGGCGTAATGAAACATCATATCAATAATGCTAATCTTATGCGAAATGGTTCTGATTATACTGTATATGTGAATACTGGCCAGGTTTTTTGAATTTTTGGATTTTATTCTAGAAGTTGAAATAAGTTTTCAGAGACTTTATTGTAAGTCTTTCTCATCTTATTGCAAGAGGTGTCTTTATTATGCAAAACATTTTCGGATCTGATTTTATTTGGTTCGAAATTTTTTTTCTTTAAATTTTGTTCGACATTTTATTTCATCGGATTTAGTGGTCTCGTTTTTATTTAGGAATTTGATGGCAGTGATTCGGGCGCTCGTCCGGATGAAGCTGTAAGTTGGGGTAAAATCAAATCTGAGTGTAAACCGGTGAAGATATATGCTGATGCAACACTTGTTTTTCCGCTGTTGGTCGCAAAAACATTCGCTCGACACGTTCAAAAGAAGCAGTCGAAACTGCACAAAATATGAATTATTGCTTGGATACATTGAGTTTTTGCTTGATTACAAAAGCAATAGGTGATTTTATTTCTATAAGTGGTGTGTTTCACTTCAGTTGTTTATTTCACATAATATATGATTTATTTTACTCAAATATTAGAAAGTTTTTTCGAAAATACTCTCTTATTTTGACGGATCAATTTGATTATGTTTACTTGACAACTGCAATAGTTTATATGGTTTCTAATTTTTGCTGTTTTTTTGGTTTTTTTTTTTTTTTTTTTTTTTTTTTTTTTTTTTTTTAGATCGAAAAATTAAAAATTT
>KZ269979.1:0-29427 GCA_002249935.1 Onchocerca flexuosa | reverse complement strand
GAAAAGAAAAAAAAGAAAAAATTTAGTGATATCTAGTTTTACTTTTACAAATAGCAGAATATGCCGGGAAAGAAAGCTCCAAGATTTTTTATCTTATTTTGTATTTGAAATTGTTATGACAGGTTTTTAGAATGGAAACATTAAAAAAAGTTTTTTTTTCCAGTATGAGAAGCAATGTATGAAATGGAAAATATGTTGTGCAGAACTGGGGAGAAAAACATAAGTAATTTAGTATTGCTCTGGAACTCTTTTTTTCATATTTTGATATCATCCGTATTCTTTATCATAAAATATACGAAAATGCAGTCTGAATCATTTTCAAATGAGATGGGAAAGATGGAAAATGTCATCTTATTTCATCTTTTTAGGCATATGGTATAGTGAATTTTTGAATTTGTCCATTCTGAAAAATATTTGAGGCAAATTCTTTTTTGTTTTTGTGCCGTTCTGTTTTGGTAATGTTTTATCGATAAAACGTTTGGATTTTATTGTAAATAATGGTCATATGTCATTATTATAATATATTAAAACTGTTTTTTATTGTTTATATTACTGTTTTTGTTTTTGTCTTAATATTTTCCCGTTGTTAAAATAAAAATTTTGTTCTAATCTTCTGGATGACAGTAAATGAAAAAGCTCTCTTGAATATTTGAAATGAGCAAAACATGGTTATGGAGTACAGATTATCGACCTTCTGAAATAAACTTAGATATTCTTGACATGCAGTCAATATTGGTGCAACAGTCTTATGCAAAAAAAAGAGAGATAAGAATATCTGACAAGAGTGAGGCCATTAGAGGAAACATAAAAGCAAAAATTAAACATAATTGATAAATTGATAGCAAAGAATTATCACCAAGAAATGATATTGTTAACTTCACAGCTTCTCCATAAAATTAATCCTACCATAAAGAATAGATTCCGAACAATCAAATTTCTTTCTTCACTCTTAGATTTTTAAGCATGCGTAGTTAACCGTTATTTAAGCATTACTTGAAAAAAAATTTGATTTTCACTGAATATGTATAATAAATTAAATATTTGTAACGTTTAGAAATTCATTTGATGGATGCATTCCAGGCAAGAAAGTTTCTTTTGGTAGAATTAATTTTATGGAAGAGCTATAAGACTACGGGATTAATTTCTGATGATAATTCTTTCTATCAACTATGTTTAATCATTACATCTGCTTTTATCACATTCGCTATTTCTGTGATAACCTCATCTTTACCAAGAATTCTTATCTCTTTCTTTTCTTGCATAAAATAATTGTGCCACCACTGGCTGGATATCATGAATAATTAAGTTCACTAAAGGTCATCGATAATTTTTTTGTGTAGTGCAATCACATTTGGAGTCGTTTGTTCATTCCAGAATTTCGGAAGAACTTTTTCACCCATTGTCTTCCATAATTGGTGATGTGGTAGCAAGATAATCAAAATCATCACGAAAAAAGCGATAGTAAAAAACAAAGTTCCTTTGTTTATTTATTGACACCACAGGAAGTTATCCAGTTTTGTAGCCCATTATGGTACCCTTTTTTTGATTTTTGAATTTATTTATTTGAAAATTTCTTCAATTCTAATAATGCAAGTTCTGTTCAATTTAAATAATCCCACAATAAAGATTGACAACTCATTGTCAAAAATCCCTTGCAATGTTCGCGGCAAATTAATCATGGAACTAAATTCGGTCGGATTTCAGTTTATTCATATCACTGTTCTCTTCACATTGATTCATTTAATTTCCATTGTACCATATATTTTTCTAAATTTTCAAAACTGACAGTTAAATTTAATGCTGTTTTTCAATTTGAATGAATCATACTTCGTCATTGGGATGAATTTTTTTTTTTTTTTCACAATCAATATAATGTCATAATGTTGGATATCTTTTTGTAAACTTTTTAGAAGGATAAGCAGAATCAGGATTTTTTCTTTTTTTTTTTTGTTTTGTGAAGAAAATTATGATTCAAATAAGTCGTAAAGGAAATTTGTAGTATTCAGAGGAATCGCATCCTTTTTGAAGAGACGGATGCATTTGAACAATTTAAGATATCAAGTAATCATGAAAGAATGATCAATGACTAATTGTTTTATATCAAATATCAAAACTTTGAATAGAAAGAATCCGAATCTTCTAATTAACAGCTGAATTAAGATTTGACTTATTTAATTACATGGTAGAAATATAAGCAAAGGTAAATATCGATTAATGAAAAATATGAAATATTTTAAGATACTAAATCTCACCCTACATTTCACTACATGATAATACTGATTCAAGATTTGAAGATCCTATTTTTGGTCGTTAATAATTATTGTAATATGATACAACAGACATGTCTATACGAACAGCAACATTTTTTACAGCCATTGATTGATTAATTTAAGAATTTTGAAAAAAGAATTGTTATAGAAAACAAGTTCCTAAAGAAATGAAACAACAATAAAACAAACTTTCTGGCAACGATTAGCACAAATATGACACGAAAAGAAAGTGTCGGAAACGAAATAGTAAAGAAATGTATGCATAATTAATTCAAAACTAAACGATTTAATTAATCAAAAAAAAAAAAAACTGAACTGAATTTCATTATTTTTTTTTCTTCATTTTGATCTACACGAAGAATCATACCCAATTGTCAATTAGAAATTTATTTCTTTCGATGATCAAGTCTTTCAGGTATCGGAAAAATGGCGAAGAGCAACAGGATGAGCGGTGCCCGAAGTTTTGACATGAAAAATTAATTGTCTGTGAAAAGAAATTCTTTTGAAGCCTTATAGCTTTTTTCACTTTTTTTTTAAATACCTATTTTCTGTCCAGATTTCAAGTAATACCAAAAACGATATTATTAAGAATATAAAAACAATTCAGGGTTAATGAATGAAATAATATTTAAAATAATGATTTTACTCGTATGGTTGTTTAACTATACGTACATATATGTTTACTTATTTATTTATCACGAATGTTTGCAAATGAATGGAAAAATTACCTGAAAAAAAGCACAGAAATTGAATAAAAATAAACAAATATTTATAAATATGCAGAACTCCAAAAAGTTATGAGCATCTTGCCAACTTTTCTCATTCAAAAATTCTGCTACTCAGACTATTTAAATAAACATTCATTTTTTTCTCCTTATATCATCAAGTATTACATCATCTCTGGTAGGTGGAGTAATCATGATTTTGAATCATTAAACTAACAGAATGAATGAATGAATGAATCATAGGACGATCATGTTTCTTCAAGTTTTTGCAAACAACGGCAATGAAACTTCTAGCAATAGGAACGAACGATAAAGTAGCTATGTAAGTAGGATGAAGAGAACGCCAGATGGTTTTTTAAGTTTTTTGAAATCTGAAGATATTTAACAAATACATCAAGTACTAACAAATTCATACAATTTCGACTGCAGAAGAAACTTTTTGTAAACTTCAAATTGTCATATGCTTTTTTCGCATCCATCTGCTTGTTAGCAAAAGCTATTCCCGAATATACTCTTCCTAACAACATCCATCATTGATAATCCATCATCGATACGAACATGAACTGAACAGTGGACGTTTTACCGTTTCGTTCTCATTTCTGTCTATTTTCTTATTTCTGAGAGAAGCATTTATTCAGGTGACAGCAGGTTATTCAAGCGGTTTCGATAACAACAGATGATGCCACATAAAGTTACCAACAAACGAATTTTTAATGCAAAGGTATTTCGACTTTCAAAAACTTTTCGTCTTAATAATTCCATTATTTAATTCCATTTTTATTATTTCCTATTTTTTATCTCCTATTTTTCAAATTACATATCAAATGACCGCATGTTGATGATAAATGATGTTTGCTTTCTGGTCATTCCATTCATCCATGTTCAATTTTATTATTATAACATTATTTCATTAATTTCTACCAATCAAGTACTTTTTAATCAAACATAAATTAATTCGATTTAGTAATTTACTCAAATGGATTCTGCTATTATGATAATTTAATCAATAATTATTGATTATATGATCTATTTCAACTATTTTGTCTGCATTTCAGCATATTTAACACATGTATCATTTCTAACCAAATATTTATGTTTAAAAAAGAGAAAAAACCACTTTGTCGTCATTTTCTTCTTTTTTCTAAACTCATTTCTTCCTGACACTTTATAGTCTTTTTTTTTTTAAATTTTCCACACAACGTCCGCTGTTTTATTTATAGCCATTTCAGCATTTATTAATGCGATTTTCGTTTCTATTTTACACAATGATTGAAATGTGTTCATTATCTTATTAGTCATTCTATTCTCATCGTTAAGTTTATCAAAATATCAGATAAGAAATGAAATTATCGAGCAATTAAAAAAAACAACTTTAGTCATCATATTTTAATCATTTTCTTTCCTGTTTATATGCTCTCTTTCAAAACGAACACAACTGTTCAAAAGAGTTGTCATAAATTTAAAATAATGACTTATATGAGGATTTCAATTAATTATTTTATCAATCTTCTCATAACATTCATATTTTCGATTGGTTATTCTTTCTTTTCCAAATTAACCAGATTTTCTGATTGATCATAAGATGATATTGATTTATCGATTAGTTTTCCTTTGATACCAAAATATGTTCAGGAATATTTGGTACGATATACTCATATTTTTTTTTTTTAGAATTCAAAATATGAATGTATTCCTGTCGATGTAAATGATGAACCAACACTGATCAATTACACTGGACGATATAAGAAGGTGCTGACAGCGTGTTACTTTCAATTAGAATGAATTCATTAATGTCTTAAAAAATAGGTATTATTAAATTATAGGTTAATTTTTAATCTTCTAATTTCTCATTCGATATTTAATTATGTCCGGATTTCAAAGAAATAATTAATGAAGATAATTAATATGTTATGTTCAAAGAATAGGTTATAAGTGAAAAAAAATAGTTTATCTCATTTATAAATAAAATTAATATTAATTATATTTCAAATTATTTCAAAAAGCGCTTTGAAAATATGACAAAGAAATTTGAAAATGGTTAGTTTAAAAAAAAGAGAGTTTGAGTTATTCTTCAAATTTCAGAATGAAGCTCGTTCAAGACATAGCTCCGGTGAAAGTCAAACAGCGATTTCACATCCTGCAAATCAGGATAAAATAGATCGGCCCAATCCGAGTTCTAACAGGTATATGCATTTCATTAATTAAGCAGTGTGTTTAGATGGCTCTTTCTCTTTTCGTTTCTCATTTTTCATTTATTCTTCTCTTACCACAGCATCATGGCCTTTTCCGAAATTCCAAAGAAAATAGATAGTTTGACAGGGAAAGGAAATGATCCGTGAAAAAGTGATATCATTTTGGCATTGAATCTGATAATCCTGATAAGCTACATGTTTGTATCATGGGAACCGGGTTAAATTAACTTTATTAGAAAAAGAAATAATCGATGTCATTTTTGCTATCAATCAACTGATAATTGAAAAATAGTAAATCATAAATAATTTAACAGAGTTTCCATGATTACGAAAGCGATACAGTGGAAAAGAGTAACTGAAAGAGTTTTAAAAATAAGAAATAATAAATTATTCAGACAATTAATTAAAATTTTCGAAAAAAAATTTGACAATTTTGAAAGGATAGGAAAGAGGAATAAAGGAAATCGGTTTTTATTATACGTTTTAGGAAAATTTCTTTTTCAATGAAAAACCAAGAAACTGTCAAAAGAAAAATTCTTTGGCAAATTTTGCATTGAATAGCAATTTTAATGTTTAATTTTAGCTGTAATTGTCTATTCGTATCATAAGGAAGCTGACAACTGCATTGATTTTAAAACAAAAATCCAATTTTAATTAAATGATGGGTTGCTATTTGATGAAAAGTATAATGAGTAAGATGACCAATGTTTTTCCTGCTTGTATCTACCAATGAAAAATAACCAAAAAATGATCAGATATATTGACTGAAACGGTTTTTTTTTTCCATTCTATTGATCGGAAAAAAGAACTTAGCAAAAAAATAATAGAAATAATTGAATCTGATTGCCAATACATGAGAAACACGTACAAATATGCTACTCTATGCTCATAGAATATATTAATGAATAATCATTTCTAAAAATAATTAAAGAAAGTGCAACACACATTTTTTTGGATTTATAAAAAATAATCTCAGAATGGTTAATTTCAAAAACTTTTGGATCTCATTTTCCCAAACATTCGGATGCAAGACTATTGACGATTCTTTTACTTTGATAATAATTTAGTATGGCGCCGGATTTTTTAATTAACGAATTTAATTAATTTTCTCGTAAAGATCGATGTATATCACCGATTTGTCGAAATTTGACATCTGAGTAGAATATTATGAATATTAAGATCGTAAATAGAACTATATTCGAGCAAATCGTGATATGAGTGATGATGTACTAAGAAGAAGGATTGTTGCATTGATAAGAATGATTGCGATACTTGAAATTTATCAAAAGTTGCATCATTTTTTTGCGAAAATTTAGCGATAATAATTTGACATTGATAGTTGCAACATAGATAATGATAATAACAATTAATACAAATAAGTTATTTTCATATTCACTAAAAGTCATATTGTACAAAAATTTTGATAATCAGTTGATAAGCAAAGGATAAATAATCATTTTGGTTATCCACTCAAAGATTTTACGAATGTCTCACAATGAGTATCAGTTTTCATTATTTATCGCGAAACAATACTAATTTAATTTACGTTCTTTGATTTCCATTTTAAACTGCCTGTTTAAGTCCTGAAACAGTTCTTAAATTGAAGAGGGAGATAATAAGTGGAATTTAAATGAAATATTTGCTGCACTTATAGTTTAGGTTTCCAAATGTTGCAAATTGTTTTCGCCATTTCAGCGAACTTTTACTTATCCATTCATTCATTCATTTATTTTTCTTTGTTAAAATTTGATAAATGGATCATCCTTCTCTCTTGTTTCTTTACATCCTCTTCGAAACATGATTATCATCATTTCATCATTATCATCAACAAATAACAAACATCCGGCAAAAATAAATCTGGGCTGAACCTACTTTGATTAGATTTCTTTTATTTTGTTTTCCAGTTCAAATTCAAATTTCTCGTTATACTTTTGTCTCGATGATTCAAACTATGAACAAGTTTGTCAAATTACAATAATACATAATCATTGGGAGAAAAAGTGAGAAAAATGGATGAAAGGGAAGGGAGGGATAAAAGAAAAGAAAGAATTTGTATTCTGAATTAAAATTGGAAGAATAATGATAGAAACTGATCAACTCCTCCTCTTCCTACTACATTTACTAGTTTCTTTTTAAAAGGATATATCTTGAAAGGAAACTGTCATTGATAAGTCTGTCATTGTCACATGTACAGATGGAGTGACCTGTTATCATGATAACAAGAACTTATCCTGTTCCTTACGTGTTACTGTAACAATAACAACAACTACTACTGCTACTGTTGTTCCCATTCCTAGAACAATAACTAATATTACAATTATAGTATTCATTTATTGTTGTTTCGAATATTTCTCATCTCTCTTTATATCTAATGAAATTTAGAATTCCCAGGTAGATAGCACCGATGATTGTTTGATGATTTGTTTTCAGAGGAATCAAATTGATTTATAACAAAATATCGACAATAAATAATTCTCTTCAATTTACGCTCTATTTAAAAAATAAATAAAATAATTACTTTGCACGATAAATAGAGATGTGATGCTGAATACTTGAAACACGTGAATCAATTAATCTGTCGAGTGTTACACACTCACTTCATAATTATCAAAATTTCATTTGAGATGGATAAGCCAGAAAGTTATATTACTGATGCAAATCATATCTTACCACCACCTGCTACTTGCGATAATCTTAATCATTCGAATAGGTATGAGCGATTTCCATCATCCATAATCCTAAGTGATTCGTATCCATCCAGTAAACAATCTACTGGCACTAAAAATTCCAAAATGGAGAATTTTTCGTAAGTTCCAAAATTTGATTCTGTTGAAGTTTTAAAGTTTAATTTTAAAAATGTTTAAAATTTGATAATATTTGTCATTTTTAGCTGGACAGCGACGTCACGAGGATGGGATGTTTTCCGTTTATTACCACCGCCACCAGATAATTTGAATCGAGGTAAATTGCAACTAGTAATCAATAAAATTAACTAAAAATTACTAATAACACAGATCTGATAAAGTACTTCTAATTGAATTAAATATTGCAATGAAATGCAAAAATAGAAATTTGATTCTTTCTTTTGTTTGTCCAGATATTATCCTTATTCTTTCTGTATAGAAAAATATTAATATGATCAAAAAGGTAAGAATTGATAAAACTGATATATAATTATTAAAATCGGTAATTAGTTACTTCTGAAATTTCATTTAATTGATTAATTAAGAAATTGATTAATTAAGAAATTTTTATTTGAAAACCACAATTCATCATCTGTGAGATATCTGTGAAAGTTAATTAACAAGTATGCAATGAAAATAATTCGAAAAGATAAGGAATTTTGAAATTTTGTTGCTGATCTCGATTTATGCAATTAATAATATATTTGGTGTAAATTATCATATTTTGCTGTAATTCTCGGAAAGTTCATTTCATTGGAACCTTAATGGATTTATAAAAGTAATTAGAGGGTGTTCTGAAACAATGATCTTAATTAATGACCAAAAACAAATATGGACTTAAAATTTAGTTGATGAGAAGTCGAAACAATTGAAATTTAATTCTTTTCGTAGAATGGAACGATTAAAATCATAATAGTCACTTTAATCTGCAAACAGTTTGCTGAAAGAAATGCAACACTGAAACTGTTTAGAACGCTAATTAATTTAAACGAAGTAATTGAATGTTTTCAACCAAGTTGCTCATTTATTCGGCAGCCAAAAGAAGATTTAGCTTAAATCGAGAAATTTGTCGATTTCAGCATACTGAATTTGTTCAAATGAAAAATTGATTCTTTTTAAAACATTTCAAAATTTTTCAAAAAAAATTTTTTTCTCATTTAATTACTTCAATTCAAAATAATTCCTTGAAACTTAACAAAACAATTAATAATTTGATTTGCTTACTTAATTGATTGCCAAAGGAACATTTATTAGCCTGATCTCTAATGTGAATACTTTTTCAGGTTTCTGGTACGATGTAAGCTTGCAAGTATTAAAAATAACTTGTTTTTTTGTCCTCTTCTTTGTAACACTCGTAAGTTCAATTACTGCGAAAGCAACATTTTTACTGATGACCTCAGCAGTTGGTACCATCAAGATAAATCTGACCATTTGTAATGACAAGATCCCTGGTATGTTTTATTTTTTATCAATAAAATTTATTTCATTTTTTTTCGAACCATTCAATTATCATTGATGTTCATGATGAAGATTTCAACGAAATGACAAGATGTGAAAAATCAAGTTGCTGTTAGAAGATAAGAGTACAAGATTATAGTATCACCATTTATATTTTCATTTTTGTAAAATTTTCATTTTTGTTATTATTATCAGGGATTTATGAGTAAACAATAAACGAATGATATAGTTATTTAGCATATATCATTGATTAAAAAGTTTAAATTCGAAATAAATGATGCTTTAGGAATGATAAAACAATCATACTTAAGCGAAATTTAAAAAAGTGATATATTGAGAATGATAGAGAATCTTTGTATTACCACTGTAAAATACAATGTGACAATTTTTTGATATTCTCCTACCATCACTGATTCATATTTTAGTCTCTTTCGATTCATTATCTATAATTAATCAATTAAATGTTTTAAAGAATTTCGAATACTTTGAGAAAGAAAATACCAAGAATTTGTAATTTAATCAGTTAATTAATTTAATAAACTAGTTTCTCTCTTTTCGTTTAACTCATTATTGTTCAAGTAATTTGAAATGACTTTCTTTTTCTTTTTTATTGTTCAATTTATGACTAATCATATTTACCGACCAGATAGTTACTCTTTTATTCCAAACCGTTTTCAAAACACGTCTTGCTTGTCGTTTGCTTAACAGGTTACTTAACAGGTAATTTAAGTATAGGATTTAATTTTCCATCATAATTTGTAATGAATCTCTTATTTAGATTATTTTCCAGATTATATTTTGTAAAGTTTCAAAGTTGACTAAAAAAAATAGAATTTGAAATTTCAATCCAATATGCATTAAAAAATTAGCGATTAATTTCGCTTTCACAAGCTTTTGTTGTAGATACCTTCAAGTTAAGTTTTACTACTCGTATTCTAAGTATCTAGAAAATGAGTTACTTATGATCTAATATCTAGTTGTCTGTGATGTAATATCTAGAAATTGAATTATTTCTAATGTGATTTCTAGAAAATGAGCCATTTGTGATCTAATATATAGAAAATGAGTTACTTATTATCTCTTGTCAGAAAAGTGAATCATTTATAATCAAGAATCTAGAAAATGAGTTCTAATTCGGTATCTTCAAGAGATCAACTTTTTCAAGACTACTGCTTAAATTCAATAATCATCATTTCCTCTTGGATGGAATTCTTGAAATCGACGAATTATCAAAATTTGAATCATCACTAGTGAAATGAATCTGTAATACAACATCTCGAATAGCTAAAAAAAACAATACAATAGTTGTACGTTTTAATTTTTGATGAATTATTTTAAAAAAAGGAAAATTCAGAAAGTCCTACTAATCAAATAGAAATATTACCAATACATGTCGTCAAATGGGTTTGGGCTATATATATTTCGTTATGTATTCCGGAACTGCAATGTTTCATCGGTTGCATTTATCGAGTTTTCTTCCGGAATGTCAAAAAGCCGACATTCGCGCAGTTCATTACTGTAAGCATTTTTCAAGATTTAACTTTCAATAAATAAGAAAAAAAATTATTATTAGCGAATTTTGAAGATTGAAAATAGAATGATCTATTTTTTTTTCAGCAAAGTTCGTTGATATCACTAAAAATGTCATATATCATTCAATTTTGAATCGAAATGTTGTCAAACATATCGATCCTTACAATGATCATTTGCACTACTTATCACTCTATAAACTTCATTTATATCTTATCATTACAGGTTTTTATTGTCGAAACTTTGAGTGCTATTGGTATTGGTATATTAGCGTTTAAAATATTGCCTAATTTGGATGCAATCACCGGTTAGTTTGCTTCGACAATTTTTTATTATTACTGAACGTGAAATGTTAAAAAAAAGTGAAGGATTAATTAAACTTTTTTTAAAATCATTGTACCAATAAAGTTATCTGAATATTATTATTGAAATCAATCTATCAGTGAAATCGTTTTCAGGAGCAATGCTCACTAATTTTACCTGTTTTGTACCCAGTATTTTGTTATTATTAAATCGTCGATCAAATCGTTGGGCTATATTGCTTATGGTTGCTGATATTCTTTGCATAATTGTACAAATTATCGTATTATGGATGCTACCGGTGAGAATTGTTATTTTTTATATCTAATAAAAAAAAAGTTGGAATTTAAGTCTATTTCATCAAAACTTTGCATTAATTCATCAATTTTTAAGAAATTTGCTATTGTCCATGTCAAAGTAATAATATAATGACAAATACTATTGCGATAATTTCTCTGTCAGCTAGATACCTTTTCTACTTGAGATTTATATGGCGGTAAATACTGATAAAATAATGGTCAATGTCGAAAGAATCCGAAAAATGTAATTAATGTAAATAAAGAGTGTAAAGATCAAAAAGCGCGTTTCCTTTTCCGCCGAAACGATAAGTATCTTTATCCCTTGGTTTATTGTTTTAGCGGTAAACATGTTTATTGATTCGTTGAGCCATTTGAAATTACTTGCTTTTTGACTTTACCACTTCTTGTTTACATTAATTATATCTTTCGGATTTTTCCGACAGTAAATTAATTTAGCAATCTTAAAGAATGGAAGAAAGAAAAGTGAAAGAGGAAATTCGTTACAATAGCATTTAAAATTAGAAGTATTTTTATATATTTGAATTCCAATTTTGAAAATTGCGTTAATGAAACTCAATCATTTTTCTGACTATTCTAATAGATTAATGAAGAATGGACAGATCGTTTCGAATAATTTCATTTATGCTAAAATTATACTGATGGTATTTATTCCATATCTCTTCCCGTTAAAAAAATTTTACTTTTTTTTTCCGTAAGATTTGAATGCATTAAAATTACTTCACTTTGTTGTGCCACATTTGTCATCAAGCGATAGAAGAAAAGGTGATTTTGGTTTGCAATGGTTCTGAAATTATTGTTCATTTCTAAATGTTTTTAAACACAACATTATCTTAACTTCAATGTCACTTCACCAAATTTTATCAAATTTCACTAAATGGCGCATGACTGACATCATTATTGTTATATTTTCTTTCTCTCTTTTGATCATAGCGATGATTGCAGTGCACAACAAAGCAAATATCATTTAAGAAAGCAAAATTTCTGGGAAATTAACGAAATATTAGGGAATACATAATTAATTAAACGATTTAATTTTGTAGAACTTAAATGCATCTTTTCGAAACTTTACATTTACTCTGCCTCTGTGTTTGATATTAATATCGCTTGGTTGGTGGCAAAATTTTGCGCACGTTGAAAGTGTCTTAGCACCAATTCGAGCACTCGCACGATTTGCTGTACAGTTAAATGAACGACGATCAAAAACTTACGTTTTTATTTCTGTTTGGAAGTGTATTGTTTATTTACTTACGGTACTCTTCGTACTTACCAATAAGTAAGCCAATCTTTTCCTTATATATGTGAACTTATTAAACTATTCCCATACTTTCTGATGTCACCCGAAAATATGCATAAATTCGTTCTTACTTTTGTCATTAGTCGGCATATTTTTATTTAATACCGTAATCAGACTGATTTCAAAAAAGTAGGAAAGTAGAATTTGACGAACAGTTCATCTCGAATTAGAAATAGCTATCTCCTCATACGACTAGCCATATGTAAGCTGCGTAAAATGGATTTGTAATTCCAGCAATTAAATCTTCCGATTAATCTATACATTTAATTAAACCATCGTTTGTTTAAGATTTAGTCATCGAATAATATCCTTTTGGATTTGCTTAAAGCTTCTAAAAACTCTCGTGTTTTAATATCATTCAATCACACTTGCTTTCTATCCTTCAATCCGTTAAATCATTAATTTTTATCAAAATTTCTCAAGATAACTCCAAAATTTCAAAAATTATTCCAGTATAACGTCAAAAGATCTCTTCAAGAAGGATCCATTTGGAGAAAAATTGCTAGTGATAACTGCTCGAAATATGAGTCAAACTCAAATCAACAAATTTTATAATCGTCTGGAAATGGAAATGGCTAATAATGGTAGGTGATGCAGTAAATTATGATTTCTTCAATTCTGTTTGATTATTCTGAATATTTGGGAATTGAAATATCGAACAAAAAGTCATCATATTGAACTTCTAATTCTAAATTCGTGTATATGGAAACGTAATTTGCTTGGATTCATGGATATCAAAGCAAAAAAGTATTCGGATATGAAACTTTATGTAAAGTACAGCATTAAATAGTGTAACATTGGATTTTAAATCTGACCGAAAATGCCACCTTTTATCACTAAGTTCTGCTTTCTCTCTCGTCACATTGCCTTCGTTAGAAAGCTAATTAATTATAACGATAAAGAACAAAACTAAAATTATAAACAGTAAATCTCTTTACACAATAGTAAAATTCTAACTTCTAATGTTTTGAATTTCATAGGAATGCAAATCAAGAATGCACCTCCTGTGCTGAAAAATCATGGTGGTCGTGACAATCATGATTCCCGATTCTTTCCTGATAAAAGTCAATCGATAAATCGAAAACCATCACCTAAATTGTTACCGGAAACACAGCTCTTTCAAAAAATTAACGAGCAGGATAATCGTAACACAATAACCTCTTCACCAGTAATCAAGCCGAAAGAATTACTTGAGAATACTGTCAGAGAAGAATCTGAAAAATCTTCTAGAAATCGAAAGAAGAGAAGGATAGATGATGATGAATATGAAATACCACCAAATACTTATAATGTAATTACAATTAAAATTTTGAATCATTCTTGATGTCTCTTCAAAGTGGTGATAATTGCCTATTAAATGCAAATTAAATCCACAAAGGTCACTAAAGAATTAATTCATAAAAGATTTGCGTGCATAATGAAAAAGCGATAAATTAAATGAAACTATTTAATAATTTCTTTTAATATGCCAATATATGAACAGCTTTATACAGTATTCAGCCATGCTATTATCGGAAAACAAAATCGCAGTAATTAACAGGATAGATTTAATTCTTGCTGTTTAGTCAAAAATTATCGAGAATTTCAATTTTTTTTCTGATAATTGCGACATTTTAGATATACGACGATTATGTGGAATTGAACCAGTATACAGTTCCATTCGATGCTCTTTGGATTGTACTCATCCAAGCTATTGCTGTGATACTTACTTATCATACTTCTAAATTTGCTTGTAAGGTAAAACTTGTAGTTTTTTTTTTTTTTTTTCATTTTCTATTAACCTAAATTATAGACTTTTTGACCAATGAAAGAGAATTTCTCGGACTGAACTAAGGTTTTCAAAAATTTCCAAATGTTTCAGATAGTTTAGTTAGGGGTTAATTTTCTGAGTTTTATGGGATTAAATTGCAATTTATTTCACTATATTGTGTTTTATTTTATTGTGTTCAGTGTTATCTACTACCTACGAAAGGATCTTTGATTGGGAAGTTAATGTTAATCAGCCTAGATTTATTAAAATTTTAATCGTGATGAAAATCATCAAATGATATTTTTCCACAAACTTAATTAATTTATTGATTAAATTTCAGGTAATGCTGCAACGATCATGTTTTGCATTACCGGTAGTGCTTAGTGTTCCAGCAACCGTTGTATTATTATTCACGATGTGTATAAAACGACATACCGATGCTTGTTATTCAATTGATCTTCTTCCTAAGGTAAGTTTTCCGAAAGTTTTTACATGAATTTATTGATTTTTAGAGAGATTTTTCTTTGCTATCAGAATTCTTCGATAACTAAATAAACAAAAGTCTAAAATTAGTTTCTTTTTTCTTCAAAGAATTGAAATATGATATTATTTGGAGAATGTTTGCGAAGATTTCTTTAGCTTTCTTTTGAATTCTTTACAGTAAATCGTGAAATTTCAATTTCTATAACAGCTTAATTTTTATATTTTATAATTTAAATTATATTAGAATTGAATTTTTGAAATATTTCAGAAGTGGTTTAAGTCATGTAATCTTTCCAATAATATTTTTAAGGAATTGTTCTGGCGATGTAACACAGCGAAAAGTTTGTCAGAATTTTTCCTTTCACCAATGACACAAATCTGGCTTGTTATTTTGATGGTGCAATTATGGACAACATTACATCTTTGGAGGCCACGTCAAGAAAGACTTGCTAAGACAGCCAAGTATGAATTCTGATTAAATTAAAATTATTATGATAAAATATTAGGATCATGAAACACTTAGAATTGAGAAATGCAAGACTAAGTTTCTTCTCATGACAAATTAATTTAAGAGAAATTGGATCTCTTAAAGGAAATTTTGAACGGAAAAAATATTGTTTCAAAAATTTGAATTTCAAACTCTTAGAAATTTTATTTAATCACTACTTTTGAAGACTGTTTATTCTACCCTACAATAGCGCTCTATTCACGGATCAATGCTTGGCATTGAATCGAAGATGCGATGATAAAACAAAAATCCGAACTGAGGTTAATAAAACACTATACTTTTTTTTTTTAAATATATTATTAGTCAGTTAGAAGAAGCAGTGATAGAAACTTAGAGAATCTGTTTTAGAAGTTTGAGTTTTATTTTCGACGCTTCAGGATCTAGATTTCGACACAGAGAACTTTTCGACACGTGATATAAGTGGTGGATTGACGTATGCAAAGCCTACTACATCGATCACGGGTAAAATAGTTGAAACAGCTATGATAAAGTTAGCTTTGCCATTGAAGAAAAGAGATTATATAAAAGACTGATTATTGATTACTTCAGAAACTCGTCATTGATTAGTCAAGAGATAGTTTGAACTAACTGCTCATTAGTCAAGCTGATTAGCCAAGATTATCCAACAGATGGACATGGACAGAAATTGAAGAAAGAGAAAGGAATTGCATTTGAAAATTCGTCGGTAGTTAAGTAATTCATGAAATGTCTTCCTTTCTCTTTCACGACACCCCTTTGATTTTTAGTTGTGCGAGATTCTTGAAAGCTTAATTTTGATAACTATTGAAGAAGAAATTAAACAATTTTGCACTGTTTTGCATTGGAATTTTTGAATTGGAATTCCTCATTATTCACGTAACTTACGTGTTTTCATCGCGTGATTCTGTTATTGTTATTTGATTTCCACCCGACTTTTCAAATATATTTGCTTTCTTAAGAGAAATGGCATCATCGGCAGATGCGGTAACGAAGATTTATGTTTGTGCGACAATGTGGCATGAGACAGCGATAGAGATGACTTGCATGTTGAAAAGTATCTTTCGTCTTGACGAGGATCAATGTGCCAGAAGAAATGCTCAGAAATATCTTAAAGTAATGAATTCATATAAAAAATTTTTCGATGCGGAGAAGCAAGTTTCAGTTTTATTCGTATCACATGATTTCGCCTCAGATTTCAATTTCTACTTAAAAATATTTAAAAAACAATTTTTATTTAAAAAACAATTTTTTCAAAGATCATAGACCCAGATTATTACGAATTCGAAGCACACATATTCTTTGATGATGCTTTTGACGTAAACGAATGTGGTGAATCTGTGATCAATAAATATGTCCGACAACTGGTTGATAAAGTTGACGAGGCAGCAAGGTACTCCTAATTAATTCTTGTTATTACTTAATCCTAAAATGTGCTTGTTTTTCATGAAAATTAAATCAAGTTTTGAAATTTGAAATAAAACCTATTTTTGATGAATATATGAAAAATGGAACTTTTAACAAATTAAATTTCAGTGCTTTGCATCAAACTCAATTAAGACTAAGGCCACCAAAAAAGATTTCAACTCCATATGGTGGACGATTGAGCTTTATTATGCCTGGCAAAAATAAACTAATGATACATCTGAAAGATAAACAAAAGATTCGTGTTCGAAAGCGTTGGAGTCAGGTATCCATTTTTATTTTTCAATTTTTGTATGATTTAAAGTTTACAATTCTTATATTCAGCTGAAGTTTCTCAAATTTTCTCATTCAGAGTTCAGGTTCTGAAGCAAAGACTCTTGAAAAAGGTTCGTAATGTGAACCGATTATTATCTTTTCGGTTTGTTGAAATTTTCAGAAATGTGTTTCATATTTTGCCCTTAGCTTGATTATTATTGTTTACTGCATACGAATTCAAATTTTTTTTTAATTGTTTGATTTTCTCCAAATATCAGGTGATGTACTTGTACTATTTGCTGGGTTATCAGTTAATGATGAAAGTGGACGATGAAATAAGAAAGGAAATAATCTCAGAGAATACCTTTATTCTAACCTTAGATGGTGATGTGGACTTCTCACCGCAATGTGTTCATCTACTTGTCGATCTCATGAAGAAAGATCGACGTCTTGGAGCAGCTTGTGGCCGAATACATCCACGTGGATCTGGTAATGGTTGCAGATGAAGATCTTGAAAATTCTGAGATTTCCAAATAATTGAAAAATTCAATATTTTTTACTATGGAAATGAACTTGAAGGGAACGATTTAAAAGAATTTGAAAACATTTTTTTTTTTGATTCATTTCTTTCTCAAAATTTTGGATTTTAGAATAGATTTCAGGTTTAATGATATGGTACCAAAAATTTGAATATGCAATCGGTCATTGGCTACAGAAAGCAACCGAACATATGATCGGTTGTGTACTTTGCTCACCTGGATGTTTCTCATTATTTCGGTCATTGGCCCTTATGGATGATAATGTTACCAGACGATATGCATCCAAGGTTGTATTATTTGTTCGATTTTTTCAGTTTCGCGAAAAGATAGTGGCTAGCTATGATGACTTTTATTTTTGAATTTGTCTCTGATTATTTTGCAAATTTCAGTCGCCATTTCTCATATCTTATCATTTCAGGCCGAAAATCCGATTGATTTTATTCAATATGATCAAGGAGAAGATCGTTGGCTATGTACGTTACTTCTACAACGAGGATATCGGTAATAATTATAATTCATTGTAATTTGCTGCACGTACTTCTCTTTTTCATAATTATCTGATAAAATGATAAAACTAGAAATGCTGAATTTCGGCTTTTTATTATGCACTTTGTCTTTGTACCTGTAATGAGTCTTTATCTATCGAATTATATTGGCTGTTTATGTCATTCCTCTAAAATTTGAATCAGTAAAATTGGAAATTTGAATATTAAGAAGAACCCGAGAAAAAAACTAAATATTTTTTGAAACATTCTTCTGCAGAGTTGAATATTGTGCAGCATCAGATGCTTTAACTTATGCACCAGAAAATTTTAACGAATTTTTCAACCAACGTCGTCGTTGGATACCTTCGACATTGGCAAATATTATTGATCTTCTGCGGAATTACAAAAATATTATCAACATAAATGAATCGATTTCTATTTGGTACTTAATAAGAATAAACTTTAATTTACAGAGTTGAAAATCCTTGAAATTTCAGCTTTTTCAAAAATTTCGTCTATCCAACAAAAGATATGCTTCTCTTTTTGCAATTAAATGTGTGTCAAATTATACTTATTGTTAGCCATGAGATAAGTTGCTATGAAAAGGAATTTTTATTCCTGATTGTGTCTGATAAGATTTATCCCACTGCTTAGTATTTTATTTAAATCTTGACCGGTTCCAGAATATATTCCATTTCAGAATATCATTCCATCATATTTCTTCCTTCTCTTCTCCTTCAAAATCTTATCCTTTTTCTGGGTTGCAAAAGTAGTTCCTTACTTATTATCTCATCCTTACTATGTAGCAAAAATGTTTGGTAATTCTTTTCAGACAATTTTTCTTGATAGCATCATTTTAGGTACATATTATATCAATGCATAATGCTAGTTTCATCGATTCTTGGGCCAGGAACAATTTTCCTGATGGTTGTCGGTGCCTTATCCATATCATTTAACATTGATACTTCCTTATCATTGTTTATCGTCACTTTACCAGTTGCATTATTTTGCTTTATGTGTTTCGTAAGTGATTCGGAAAAACAGGTACAATTATTGAATTTGCACAATCCTTGAATTTAAGTTTCTTAAATTTCTCAGAAAGAAAAACCAGTGTTTTGTTGATGATTTTTTAAATTAAAAAAAATCAAAAAGACTCTAAATTATTCAGCGATTTGCCATTTCATTAATCTCTTTACTATCAAAAAGATAATCAAAATAATCATCTCTATTACTGATTATTTTTGACTAAAGAAAAAAGGTAGTTGGTGGTGAATTTCTTTTCGCATTTAAAATTTCATGCGATTAACTCAATTATTTTTTTAGTTAATTAATCTAACAATTTAATTTGTATTCTACTTTCTTATTTATGTTATATTACTTGTATTAATTAAATTTATTCCATTTCTTCAGCTATTGGCAGCGCAAATTATTGGTGCGCTATTTGCCATGTTAATGACAGCTGTGATTGTTGGGACGATAATACAAATGAAAAAAGATGGCATTATGTCACCACATTCGATATTCTTATTCGTTGTTCTCGGGGGGTATTTTGATTTTATTAATTTTCAAATTCCTCAAAGTCAAATCAAAATTATAGTAATTTATTCATAAATTTGTTTAAATTAGAGAAATCTGGAAGAATATTAGGTCTTTACATAAAGAACATTTTTTATTCCAGTTTCTTCATCGCTGCTATTTTACATCCATTGGAATTCACCTGCATAACTCCGGGAGTTCTGTATTTTCTAGCAATACCATGCATGTACATGTTACTTCCAATCTATAGCTTGTGCAACTTAAATAATGTTGCTTGGGGAACCCGGGAAAATCAGAAAGGTGAAATTCAAATTTTCAATTCCAATAATTTATGCAAAAAACTAATGACATCTTTAATTAAATTTCCGTGCAAATAATTGAAATGAGGAAAAAAAAATTAGTTAATTTCTCTAAAAATAAATAAAAAAAAAGAAAAAACATTGTAGTGGAAGCAGAAGATACTGCAGAACAGAAGCGTGGCAAATATGTTGATCTAATCAGCGATGATGTTATCAGTGAGGTGAACTTTTTAAAATCGATAGAAGAAAACGATCAGTTTTAAATACAATATTCGATATTTTGTGTCCATAATGAATTCGAATTTTACAATTATAACAAATTCAATTGCATAAACTGTTTTATAATGTGCCATTTTTTTCTATACTAATTTTAGTTGGAATTTGAGTAAAAACGAGAATCAGTCAGCAAATGTATAATTTCAGTTTTCTCATTGTTAAAGTTTTTTATTACTAATTGATTATTATTCATTTATTTGTTATTATTATTTTAGAGATCTAAATTGTTCGTATTTGTTATATTATTAATCAGTTGTTGGATAATAATATTCAATCTATATTTAATTGATTGATACTAACTCTTACTTTTTGCTAAAATCATTCAACGGAATTATTTACAATTTCCATTCCAAATATGTCAAAAACTTATTCAGCTTTTCTGCAGGTAGATGGTGAAATATCGGTTGGTTGTGGATCAGCATGTCGTCTGATGTGTTGTTTGAGGGATAAATCAGCGAAAATGGCAGAGGTAGGCCCGAATAAGCAAAATTAGGAAAAAGTATATTGATAGAATTCTGTTGTTTTATTCAATTGAGAAAAAGTAGGATATTGAAATTGAAAGTTCAAAACTAATTTTAATTTCTAAAATTTACTATAGATTTGGCAATTGGATGAGAAAATAAATGAAATGATGGATAAATTGGATCGAATTGAATGGCAACCAGCAGGGATTCCAACTCGAACAAGAGCATCAAAAGACAATTTAGGATCATCTAAATGGGAAAATAATTCAGTGAAGAAAGATCAGGTGAAATTTTTATGTAAAATTTATATATTTTCAGTAAATTTCGATTGCCTTCAATTCAAGAATAAATTGCACAGATTACCAGGCCACTGAATAAGCATTAGAAATGATTGTACTTGATTATTGGCTAGAAATGATTGTACTTGGTTGGTAATTTTTCAAGCTTTATTTTCAAAATTTTCAGATTTTTCAAACAATTTTTCGTATTTTCAGACAGAAATAGATAGTTGCGATATAACTGATCAGTCGCCTGTCGCAATGCGCAATCGTAAATGGAATTCCAAAATAAGTGAAGTATGGATGAATGATAAATATCTTCGAAGAGCCGAGAAAGATTCTTTGGATTCTGATGAGGAAGCTTTCTGGAATGATGTTATCAATAAGTATCTATCACCAATCATACATGATCAATTAGAGCAGAAACATATTAAAAATGGTCTTCTGCTACTAAGAAATAAGGTTAGAATAAATAAAAAGAAATCACGGGATAATTCGATAAATCCTGAAGAAAAGAAGGATAATTTAGTTGGATTTTAATTTGTTTTGGAAATGATTTATTACTGAATTGATTTTACTGTTTCCTTTCAATTGGAATAGACATTGAATGTGTGTATCGCATCCATTGGGCCATTTTCGGTAAGCAACCGTAGGAATGGAATATTTTGAATTTTTCGAAAAGAATTGAAGAAGTTGGAAGTAACGTTATGAAATGAACCAAATGTTGAGTTGAAATATAAGTTTTGTTCTCGTTTTGAACTGTCTCTTTGCTGATGCTTGCATAGCTTATGTCACCATTTGCAGACCAATGAATGTCACTTCTTGTTGGCTCAGCCTAGCAAGTTGATTACAGCCATAAGATTTTTATTAGTTCATAAATATATCTTTTAAGCAAAAATATTTGTAATTATGTTCAGGATTTTCCTTGATTATTGAATCACTGATAATAAAATACTGATAATTGAAGTTTGAAGTTTTTAAATTTCCAAATTTTAGCTATTCCTCGTGTCTTTTTTTTTTTCAGATTTGTTCAGCTTTTTTCATGGCAAATACCGTATTCATCATCACTGTGCTCCTGCTACAACTACAAAAAGATTGCATCCATATCGAATGGCCATTAGGCCCACAGTACAACCACACCATCATCTCGTGCGGCAAGAATGGTCGGGAACCAGTCTGGGTGGTTACACGACTACAGCTCGAGCCAATTGGACTGGTCTTCCTACTTTTCTTTATATCCATTCTTGTTATTCAGGTTTGAGTTTTTCTTTCCTTTACTTTGGCATATCATGTTTTACTTATTTAGTCTCTCTCTGACTGATTTACTGTTTTCATTCATTTTGCTCTACAATTTCATCCTTTTTTATGCAGTACTTTTTTTTGTTTCATTTTATTTCAGTATGATATTTTTTTTATTTAAAGTTCTTTATTTCTTCATGCTTCTCCTTCATCCTTTATATTTTATCAGTTTTTTTTTTTTTTTTGAAAATAAACTTTTTTATGTAGCAAAATTTTTAAATTCATTGTTTCATGTCAACTTTATGAAGCGAAGCGATGAACGAATTTTTTTTTTTTTTTCTGCATAATTTCAGTTCATAGCAATGTTACTACATCGCTTTGGTACTATGGCTCATATCATTGCATCAACGCAGTTATTTTGTTGGCGGAAGCGTGCGGATCATTTGACGGAAGATGAATTGGTTGTTCAGAATGCGGTTGAAATAGCACGTGAGCTACAAGCTATCCGCGGAGTTGACGAATCTGACGAAAATTCTCCATCAGTAAACTTACTTTGAAATTTATCATCGTGAAACAGTCGCTTTTGATTTGAAAATACATTTTATAAAATTAAATGATTGTTTTTCACTTCTGAAATTTCACCATATTTTAGAATGATATCGGCAGTTGACAGAAGACTCTTTTCTTACCTTTAAGAAATGATTTCAGGAAGAGCAAGCTATCTTGCGTCGAAATATTGTTCGAAATCTGGAATCTTCCAAGCGTTCAATGTATCGACCAAAGACGGAAACGCTTGATGCCGCATTCAGAAAACGTTTCTTCGCGTTGTCAAGTAATAAAGCAGTTGATCGTTCGAATAGTGAAAGACATTTGACATTACGTCGAAATACCATTCGTGCCATTGAACGGCGTAGGAATTCGATTTTTGGAAACCAACAACTAATTCAGGTAATTTTGTCGATAAGTTGATAAAAAACTCTTAAAAAGTTTATAGCAAGATTCATACATATTTCACTTTTTTTTATAAAATATATGGTTAATGTACTGTCGATTTCACCATTTCTCATTCGAATTTTCATTTGAATTGAGAGAGAAATCACTAAATCATTGAAATAGCTTTACCCGCTGCAAGATTTTCAATTTTGGCTATTTATAACTTATTTTTGCTAAGGATGGAGCAACATTATTGGTGGAAGATCAACAGTCTTCACCAAAAAATGAAAACCGTAATGCAACTCGACGAAACAATCTCATACATTTATTCGATAATCCGTTAAACGATTCCGGAAACAAAGAATAATTTGCCAATAAAATCTTTTATGTTTTTACTATCTTTTATCTTTTTCGTTCATTTTTCTATTGTTTATATGTTTGTCTTGTTTTCTTTTTATTGTGATGATTTTATAGCATAGAAAAGTATCGTGATAGAATTTCGTTTCCTTCAAGTTATATTAGGCGTAATTTCAATCGATAAGTGAATGAAATTGAGCATTTTAATTCTTGTTGTCAGCTAACAGATGTTCTATATTGGCCCATAAATAAGTGTAAAAAATAACTGTGCGGTCAATTTCCAAAAAAAAAAAAAAATTGGATGCTAGTGAAATGATAAAAACAGAACATCGATAAAAGATAGAAATGAACAATTAAAGAGAGATGAAATTATTATAACTAAGTTTGGCATAAAGTCAGTTCTCGACTGCTTAACATTTTAAAATGCTTTTGGTGATAAGACTTCTTACACTATCTTCTTTCTTTTCGTTTTTCATAAATTGGACGCTTAAATATCTATCTCTGAGAACTGTCAGATTTATTGATTTATTCAGGAATCAGGTAAAAGTAAAGGATTTCGAAAACTGAAAATTTTATATGTTTTACAGATATTTCTGAAAAAATGCTTGAAAATAATACAAAATGCTCAAAAAAAAAAGAAGCAAAATGTTTGGATGAATTGATAAATGATTCGAATTGAGTGTGAAACGACCAATTTGAAAACTAAATCATACTGCGATACATTTATATCAATTTGGTGCATTACTGTAATATTATACTGCACTACAGTATATTATGCCATAACTATGGTTGTAAAATGTTATAGTATGTTGCGCCTACTGTATGATATATTATATTTTTAATATGTAAAAAATTAATATTATTATTTTTTGTACGATAAAATATGGAGCCAAAGAATACTCATGCACATAACAACGTCAATTTTTTCCTGGAATCTTTTCGAGATATTTCAGAATAAATGCAATTAAATTGGTAGGGAAAAAAAAACGGCATGAAAGAATTTTACTTTGCCGGTGATTTTTATCAATTTTTTATCATTAAACATGGCATGCGAATATCTTCACTTTGATCGCTATGATGGAAAAGATCGTATTATCATTTAATAATTATTATTATCTTATTTTAAACAATACTTCGTATCACTTCTCATTGTTCATGTCACGCTTTTCATAACAATTACTTGATATCAACGTTAACGGACAATGGTTCATGATTTCCTTCTTATGTCCATTTTCATTATTCATATCTAATATAATGTCCGTTGTGTTGCGATTCTATAACATACAGCATAAACGTCAAAGTTTGTCCCATCTAATTGTTTTTTTCTTTCATAATAAGATCACTAGATATGGTCTATTGATTGTTTTCAAGTTAGTTTGAAAATTACTGTGAAATTTGCTAAATTTTCAATATGCTCTTCATAAATATCAACTTATTTCATCACTGAATGAAAAAAATTTGTTTAAGAATTAGGAGAGTGCATGGTGGATGTAAAACGAATAAAACGAGAACTTGTAATTGTGAATGATCGATTTTAATTCAAGCTGCATGGAATTGCGATATATTGGAAATTAGATTTATTATTTTTGATTTCTTGTCACTGTTTTTGACTAAAATTTTCGGCGAAAAAGTCAATGTATCATCGAGGATTTTCGTGAATTGCTATTTCATTTTAGTTTGCACCATACTTCTTACTGTTTATTTTATTTGCTGTAAGTTCATGAAAACATCGCATATATTATTAGTCGCTTTGAGAATGAGTAATGCAAAGGAAATTAAGATATATTCTTTGTGATAATTTATGTGTTTTATTTGTTCTTTTATTATTCTCATTTTCATGCAAAAAAAAAAAATTAATTAACGAAAAGTTAATTAGTGAATCAACACACTACATTCTATGCAACTATTATAAAAATGATGGTGACAATTAACATTAATCTCATTTGATTGAATCGCAATGTTATTTCGTCAAGCAATTTTAATAAATTCAATAATGCGCCAAAGAAGCAATATTTCATTACAGTGAAACTGCAGCAAAATTTTTTGGTTTCAAAAATGATTCCTACAATTGCTTTCCTTTACAATGTGATGATCATCCGAAGACTAACAATTTCAGTATAAATCTTTCTTCATTTAAAGCTTCTTTGACACTATTACAAAGCCCTCATTCAAGGCTTTATGATATGACATGCAGTTTTTAATGAAAATTTATCAAGAATGTGGTAGGAATAGATGAAAGATCACAAGTATAAGTTTTTATAAGATGTAAGGAAATAGTTCAACAAATCTCATATTGCTCATTTCATTACTTAATTCAAATAATTTCAGACTTGAGGAATTAGTCGCAACACATTTCTGAATATTTAAATTGAGTCGATTATAGGAATTGCTGGAGAATTGTAATACAACTAGCAAAATGCATATGATGTCTTTAAGCTGAGAATATTTTAATAGGAGTTTAATTGACTTTAAATGTCAACTTGATCAACAGAAACCAAAAATTTATATTGGTATGAACTAGTGATATTAACATTTGTTGTTTGTGTGATTTTGCAGTAATGGGGTTGACATTTCAGAATTGAGTTAATTCTATTGCATTACTTGCATTGACTCGATCTTAACTAGGAAGTTGAAAATAAAAGAAATCTGATGAGTTTCGGAAGCATGAAATGCAGAGAATTCATTCAGAAATCTTTCTAATTCATTTCTGTGATACGTTACTCAGTCAGTGATAATGAATAATAAATTAAGAAATTAATACAAAATTAATACATGTCCTAACTAATATTTGGAAAAATAATAAATGGACCAGGAACTTTTGAGACTTATGGAAACTTTAATTCATTTGTCTTTTTACATTTTCTGTTCCAAGCCAAGTTCGAGAACGAGAAATTTCTTGTGCACAGTAAAAATCGCCAACTGTGATCACTGAAATTTTAATCTTCTCACAAATTATCGCTAGAAGTTCGGTAAAGGTTATTGAAATTCCTAAATGTATCAAATATTAGCAACTGATAAGCAATAAGAAATTTAAGCAAAAACTGACTTATTTTGACGAAATCCGATTTTCAGATTTATTGCGATTAGAAACAAAAAATAAAATAAGAAAAAAAATGTATGATAATGAAGGTTGAGAATGTGCAGTTAAATTTTGAAGTCAAATATTATAAAAATTTTATTTCAAATTTTTGAAATATTGGTATTTTATGCAACACAGAAATCGGGTTTATTGACAATTAATACGATAGGAAAGTTTCAGTTTTTTTGGAAACTGTTGGTTATAGCAAAACAATATTGAAGTATTTTATAAGTCTGACTTAGAAATGGAACACATTAACACAAAAATGATATTGCAAGGAATGAAGAGGTAGTTGTCAATAAGAACAGATCTTCTTGTTGACAATAATCCCTTCATTCCTTGTAATATTATTTTAAAAGAATTAATTAAAGCAATCTAGCTAAATGAGCGTGTGATGCCAGCGTAAATATAGCTATGGGATGTGAATCAAACAACTTACTGTATGGAATGTTTTCAATTTGTAATATTTCAGGCAGTGCAAAAATTGTTTGTGGGAGAAAAGCCATCAAATTACAGATTATCAGCTGCGACACAATAAAAATGAATACAAGACTGTAAAAATAATCTATTCTCCACAGAGTAATACAGTAGTCATCTCAATACGAATGCGAATAATACCGTACAGCAGGACAATGACAAAGAGTAGACCTATCGTATATTTTGTACCCTTGTGATGCTTGTCTTTTAATTCGAACTCATTTGTCATATTACCATCTTGGAGAGTTCGAGATAACATTAGATATAAGAGAAAAATATAGAAATGAGCCACCATTTTGTTAATCAATAATCATTGTGAAATTTCATACGAAAAAAAGATTTTCAGTTGGCATGAAGTTTCAATGTTTGAAACACAAACTGAAAGAATTGCGATTCGAAATCCAAACATAGTAAATGCGACCGATGATGAAAGTGTATCAGTATTTAAGAAGCAACAATAATTGTCTGCGAAGTGCGATTTTTTTTCCATTTGCAATTGTCACAGGAACGGCTAATAGCATTATTTTCGCTGTTATCATTGTTTTCATCCCAGGGTCAAATGTTTAATTACATGTTTCATGAGCTCATTTCGCAAATTGTGAATTGGCTTCAATTTTAAAATAATTCATCGTAATATGATAATGTCATTCCTTTGTCATGCAAGTCTCCCATTAATGAAAAACAATCAGCCAGTTACGGAATAAAAGAAAATATGTCACTTAACAATGCATATTTTCATAATAAATGGAATTAAATAGTTCAGTATGACTGCTGATAACGGTTCGAATTTTCTGACAAGCTTTTATCACTGATTACAAAGTTTTGATATTTTCAATTTTAATTATAAAATAAAATGATTTTTCTAATTTTCTATTAACAAATTTTAATCAATAAAACTGGTGCATGCAAAACTAAAGAATATAATAACTTCTTTTCATGGCTATCAACGGAATAATTTTTTGCTCATTTATGGGTTCTTTAAGTTCATAAAATCAAGCTCAAAATGACTGATGTTTATTATGTTCAAAGCTCCCAAAAATGCATCAATATTGGAAAGAATTCTACTGATTCATCTGAACCTATTTCATATGACGTTTTTCATAGTTCCAATATTTTCTTTAATTATTCGAAATTCTCAAAGTAAGTTTTTTAAATTCTTTACGTTATTGAAGTTTAAGTTATTTCGCTGGACTGAATTCATTTCTAGCGCAAAAAATGTAATGCTTTAATTTTTAAAATGCAAAACATTAATGTTAAAAGATAATGTCATTCGCGTAATATCGTTAAGAAATATCATCTTTTCTGGAAAATAGAGTAGCTGAAGAAGCCCATTCTTAAAAAGCATAAATCAATAATTATTGTTTATTTGAAAAGATGGTATCATTTATGTTCGATTACACTTTTTTCTTTTTTTTTTTACAGGAGCACAAAAAAAAAGGGTACAATATTAGTCTTTAATTACGATTATCAAGAGATATGATAATTCGATTAATTTTTTAAATTTATGAAAACGTAATGATCAAAAATATGATAACCTTTATCTCTATTCTAGTAAAAGTTGATTAAGAAACTGTTTTCTATAAAGTGAAGTGATACAATGTCAACTATTATTACGGATTTATCGCAAATGACGATGATAGGAATAACGATGTGTTTATCATTAGGCTTGTTTACATGTCAATTGGAAGGAAAATCATTAGTTTTAAGAATCGTTTGTACAATTAAAGTTTGGATATACTATATTTTCTTTGATTATGTATTTAGCAAAGTGGTAATTATTTTATGACTGGTAAATATGTTAAAAATATTAAAATATAAAGAAAAGATTTTATGCTTGTATTTAATTTTCATTTAATAAGGGTTAATGCGAATTACTTTTTCAGACAGCTATTGCAAAATCGCGATTTATTAAATATTATTTGCATATTCTAGGAAATGGTGAAGGAATCCTTTCCGATATTGTTGATGAAAAGCAATGACTGAAGCTGTTACTGTTACTAGATCACATTGAGATAATGCTTCAAAGATTTTAAGATCCAAACTATGACCTTATTGTCGCCATACTGCTGTGACTGTAATAATCTGCTGTTTGATTAAGTTAAACATGTTAAAATTGTCTTATTTCAAATTCATAATATTGGAAAGTGCTTTTATCCGAAGTTCTTTATACCAGATACTATGATCTGGCTTATATTTTAGGTTTGTAACAGCAAATAGTATTATTTTCAATTCTATAGTTTCCTTCATCAATCGTAAATCATCAGAAAAATGAGAAATATGTGTTATCTTTCTGCA
>KZ269978.1:2995083-3024037 GCA_002249935.1 Onchocerca flexuosa | reverse complement strand
AAAAAAAAAAAAAAAAAAAAAAAAAAAAAAAACCTTTTTTTAAAAAAAAAAAAAAAAAAAAAAAAAAAAAAAAACTAAAAATAAGTAATACTATCAGTCTATCTATCTATCTATTAAAAAAAAAAAAAAAAAAAAAGAGAGGGGGATTATTTTTTTTTTTTTTTGAAGGTTTTTTTTTTTTTTTAACTTTTTTTTTGGGTTTTGGCTCTTTTACTTTTACTATAAACCGGAATATACTAACTGCCGTATATATATATATATATATATATACAGCAGTTAGTATATTTTGATATGGTATTGTCTATTAAATAAGTTAGATGTTTTTAGTTTATGGATAATTCAATGATTTAAGATAAGTCATCCATAAATTACTAATTAGCAAAATAAAATTATAAAATCCCTCTGGTTGCAGATGATTTAATTAATGAAGTACTTCGGAAATTAATCCAGCAGTATGATTGCGGTTTTACATTATAAGTTAAGCATATATATAATCCAGTTGCTTTTCCATTACCCCTTTTCTTCTGCCATATATTTTTATAACAAAATTTGCAATATTTTTTAGCAATGGCAAGCTATAATTGGTATAACTCCGAATAGACGAGGTCGCCCACGACCGATGGTTGATCCTAGTTGTATTACACCAACCGAAATAGCTGAAATTAAGACAGTTGTTCGTGGAGATTTACCAGAGTCCTGTCAAAAGTACTTTGTTTTAACCAGAATTCAAAGTTAAAAATATTTCGTGAAGAAAACCAAAGTCAAAATTGATTAAGTAGAAGTTTTCAAGAATGGAATTGATTTAGGAGATTTCATTAATCCTAATGAATAAATCAAGTTCAGAATTTTGTGAAATCAAATCTGTTTTTTCTATTGGGTCTCAATCATTTTTCTACTCATTATTACTTAAAAAAATTAACGGAAGGACACCAACAGAAGTGTTATCTGCTGCTTAATTTGGCATTTCACGACTAACTTGCTCTGAACATCGCAAAGATTGAAAGATTGAGAGGTTTCATTGAATACTAAGCAGGAAAATTGAGAGGTTTTATTGAATACTAAGTAGAAAAACAAAAAAATAAATCAAATCGAATGATTAATTTTTTTGTTTTTCTACTTAGCAGTTTTTCGTTTTTTTGTTTTTTTTCTTTTAAGACCCCGACTTCAATATGTTTTATTAAAACATCAACAAAACTACCTCGCTCTCTAAAAAAATTTAACCTAAATCTAAAAAGAAACCAAGTAGTTGAAATCCAATCGAAAAAAAAAAACAAATTTGACTCCATAAAATTTGTGATTTGATATATATATATATGGTTTTGAAAAATACATGATTTCAAAAGTTTGTTTTATCTGTCTAATTATAATTGCGTAAAAAAATTATGCAGTGATTTTGTTTTAGAGAAATAAATTTCGATAATGTATCAATGAGTTATAATATGCGAAAAAATCATGCTGAACTGCAAAATGGTGCGCAGAATGATTTTACACGAGCTGTACGCACTTCAGAAGTATGGACACACCTTCCCCAATCGTATGCTTTCGTTTTCGGATCAGTTTGAAATTTTTTAATTCGGCAATTTATTGCGTATTGTTGAACAACATGATATATGGACATCAAAGCAAAATGAAATAAAATGCAAAAAAGATTTAGTTTTATTTTTTACTTGACTATTCTTTGGTTAATGTCAACCTCCCAAATAATCAAATTTTATAGAAAACTATTGAGATTTGGACATAAGATTTCAGAAATTGTAGCCATCCAAATTATCAATTTTGAAATATATTGTTACATTCATTTTGCTCTCCAATTTTTACATTCAGATCATTATGTACATCTCTCTGTGGTACGCAACCAAAGCGTCACGTCCAGCAGCATTCATCTCTCAAATTTCAAAGACCTAATCTAGTAGAAATGAACTTGCCACGAACCTTAACATGGCAAAATGGTAAGAAGTTAGAGCAAGAATTTAAGATTTCAGATGTTAATTAGTAAAAGAAGAAAAGAACTGAATTTTTAACAAATAACAATATAAGCATTTTCAGATAGAAAAATTTTTGTTATATTTATTTATTTTTTCATCAATCTTTTGCATTATTTTTTTATTTAAGGCATACTACAGCCTATGCATTTACAACAGAATTCTTCTTATTCTGCACAATGTGGGCTAGCAAATGCTGTCGAAGTGTATCCGGAGAGTTATACTGTATTGCAACAATCAAATTTTCTCTTTAGTAGTGGAGTAGGTTGCCTTATAGAGCATATTTTTCATGATTTCCAAACAATTATTGAAATCACTCTAAACAGAAATATACTAAGATGTGGATAATAATCTCTTTTTAATATTTCTATAGAGGTACTAATCATAATTAGCTTTCGAATAGTATAATAATAATATTTTTTTTTTTTTGAATTTCGGGATAACTTTTGGTGTTCATATATTGATTCTGTTGAAGGAACGCTTTCCTTATCCTCTTTTTTTTTGCACACTTCTTATATTTCATATTATTTCAACTTTTTATTTTGAAAATGCTCCGAAATTTCCATGCTTCCAGTTAATCTATCACCATATGGCATGTATAGTCTTATAAGCTGTACGATATCGGGATTTGGCGCTATATCTCTTGTTTTGGTTTTTGCTTTGCTTAGTGCAAAGTTTCTAAGAACATGGTCCTAAAATATGCAAAATACTAGTGTCGTTTTTTTGTATATCATATTTCATTTTTTTTAAATTTTTAGCTACAAGTTGAGATGAATCCTGCGCCATCAATATTTCCGCATAATGAAGCATCAGCATATAGGCCCAGTAATTCAACGACGCTTAAAAGTATACGGCAGAAACGAGAAGAGCCTCATAATCGGTTGTCTCAGGAGGAGGTTTTCTGGAATTTACATTTCATTCTCTTTTCTTTTTTTTTTTTTTTAATAATTAATCGAGATTTTTTTGATTTGATTTATTGAAAATTTCTTTTTTAATAATTAATCGAGATTTTGATTTGATTTATTGATTTGATTTATTGCATCGTTTTACTAATCAAACAAACGGCTTCTTTTATTTCTTCGAGAATTTTGTACAGCAAAAAAAATTTTTTTTAGTAGAAAATCCTTGCTGTTTCTAATTTATGCATAACATACAACTCGGAATGGAAGGAATCAATTAAAGCAAAGATGTGAATATAATTGCGAATAAATATCGTTTAATTTTTCTTTGAAAAAAAAAAATACGAAGAAAAATAAAAAAAAAAAACCAAAATGATTCCTTAATTTTAGTTCCGTGCAGCATTGAAAATGGTTGTATTAACAGGGGATCCTCGAGCGGATTTGACCAATTATGCACAAATTGGTGAAGGTTCCACTGGCACTGTTGTAACTGCAAATCAGGTAAATAAATGAATAAATTCCTTTATCTTTCTTATTCCTTTATTTTCCTTTTTATTTCATAAATAAATGAATTCTTTGAATAAATGTTTTTATTCTTTTTATTATGTTTTCATTCTTTATTTTCACTCTTTTCCTTTATATTTGTTTGCGTTTAATTTGGTTGTTGTTAATTGTTTTATTTCATTTCATATTTATTATCGCTTTTTGCACTTTTTTCATAGCATAATTTCTCTTTATGTGAAATGATTCATTATGATGAAAACAAGCATTATCTTATATTTCACTATGTTACATTTTATTATCTTCTCTTCCTTGCAACGATTAATCATTGGCATTGTTCTTAAGTACAAATCATTTTATTTAATTACGACAAGATAGTTATTGCGTTTTAGATTTCAACTGGGAGGAAAATTGCTGTAAAAAAGATGAATATTTTAAAACAACAGCGAAGAGAGTTGTTATTTAATGAGGTAAAAGACTTGAAATATTTATTTTAAACTTCCATATGTTTTTTTTTTTTTCATGATTCATCAATTTTTTTCCAATGATTTTTCTGCTTTTCTTCCTTAAAAACGGACTTTTTAAGGTTCTTATTATGCGTGATTACGAGCATCCTAATATTGTTGAAATGTATGGATCCTATTTGGTAGGCGATGAATTGTGGGTATTGATGGAATATATGGAAGGCGGAGCACTGACTGATATTATCACCCAGATGAGGTTTTGCAAAAATCATGTTGCAGCGAAATTTCAAGAAATTACTAAAATTTATTTCCAGATTTAGTAAAATTAATTTTTCTATAGATATTCATTAGAAAAATTGATTTAATGTCTCATGATTTTCTTTAACTAGTAGAATAGAATATCCTTTGTACCCTACCTATTTTTATTCCATATCAGGATTGATGAATCGATAATAGCAACCATTTGTGCTCAGTGCTTGAAGGCACTAACATATTTGCATTCCAAAGGCGTCGTACATCGTGATATTAAAAGTGATTCAATATTACTCACAAAAGACGGTGTGGCAAAAATTTCTGATTTTGGTTTCTGTGGGCAGTTATCGATTGATATACCACAGAGGCGTAGCCTTGTTGGAACACCATATTGGATGTCACCTGAGGTTCACTTTGTTTGTTTATTCACCACTTTTTGATTTTTATTTCAGTTTTGCTTTGCAAATAAAAATTAATCAAATTTGCATCACAAAGATATTCAAATAATAATTAAGAAAGCTTCATCTGTTCCAAATTGCAGAAATATTTTCATAGTTTAAAAGAAATTTTTTCGTTTAGGTAATAAGTAGGTTACCGTATGGTACTGAAGCTGATATTTGGTCATTGGGCATAATGGTCATCGAAATGGTACAAGGAGAACCGCCACTTTTTAATGTACAACCTTTACAAGCGATGAAAATTATTCGTGATAATGGACCACCAAAATTAAATGAAACTGTTAATGTAAGTATTACGTCTTTTTGCATTTTAATTCAAAATTTGATTAGAAAAATAGTTCCTAGGTTTTATACAAAAAATAAGGAATTAATGATATTTCGATCTTATTTGTACGATTCATTCTCCACTTCAAATTTTCTAATAGGTTTCACCTGAATTAGCTGCGTTTATTTCACAAATGTTGGTCCGCGATGTAAAGCAACGTGCTACAGCATCTCGACTATTAAATCATGAATTTCTGAAGAAAGCTTGCGATCCATCAGTAATATGTTCAGTGATGAATATCAGTAGAAATGCTTGAAACTATAGCAGCAAGTTATTGCAAAAGTAAAAAAAAAAAAAAAAAAAAAAAAAAAAAAAAGAAGAAAAAAATGGCAGAACTTTTATGTTTTATTTTAGTCACAAAGAGAAATTTTATGTCGTAATATCTAGTCGATTGACGATTTTTGCGAATTTCAGATCTTAAGAATCAGTATTGTGTAATTATTTAACTGTGATTAAGTTCGAAAAATTTTGGTGCAGAACTTCATTCTTTTAGTAACAGCATTTTCAAAAGTATTTAAATTTAAAAAAAAAAAAAAAAAAAAAAAACGAAACTTTAAGTAATTTTCGCCTTGAAGATTCATTTGTATTAATCAGATAAATATATCTATATTTATTGGTATTTTAAACTGTTGAGGATATATTTACGAAGGAAAACTGATGAGGTGAAGGAATAGAAATTCTCTAGATTTTGTGCAGCTTTGCAAGTTTTGAATACGCAATTTATCTGAATTAATTTTCCATATTAATTGTTTGGAACATTATTTATAGGCGAAAAAGTTGATCTTTATTCTGTGGTATTTATGTTTATAATTTATAAATTAATCTACTGCCTAAGCATTGTATTTCTCGTCTTTCTGCGAATTACATAATCCAGCTTTCCTTTATTACCAGCATTTATAATGCTTATTTTCTTTTTTTATTCGTGAAATTTACATTAAATGTTGGTATTCAGTTTTTATTATTGCATCTCATATATTTCATTTTGATTTCTATCTCTTTTTCATCATATCATATTTTACGCATATATTTCTAGTACAATTCTTCCTCATTTCCTTCTTTCAAGTGCTCTGATTTGTTTTTTTTACCTTTTTTGCTGTTCTTATTATCATGACGAAGTGCACTTAACTGCCTGACAAAGTGCATTTAATGTTTATAGACTTTTAAATAAATTTTTTGTTCTCATGTGCAAATTCTTTTGTGTAACCGTGGACGACACATTTATCCATCATATGTTTATAAATCATATACTGTTTTAATTCCTGGAAATTTTAAAATTAAATTTTTTTCAAATTTACCATTTTCAACCATGATCTGCAAGAGGAATATGTAGGTGTATGAGAACTTCCTAATAACTTAAGCAATGAAATTAGTAATAAATTAGATACTTATTATTTTCGTAAAGGTATTCATGTCTATAATAAAGTAAGAAGAGTATTAATTGTTAATTAAAAATGAGTCAGTAATTTGTATCTTTCAGTGCTGCATTGTATGCTTATCTTTTTTTATAATAGCTAAACAGTTTTTCAGCTATAATAAATGAGCAGTTGTAAATGTATGAAAAATGATTTTTTAAACTGATTTTGTCTCAGTGAATTGTTTCAAACATCAAGCACAATGTTGCATCAGATGTAGGATATGACATATAGCAAGCAACAGTATCCTTACTAGTGCCAACAAACAGGGCAACAATAATGAAGGAAATAAAAGATGAAAGATTTGCAGCACAATTATTTCATCCAAAAGCGTCTTTCAGTCCTTTGATGTTATTGATATGATGGATCTTGATGTAAGCTTACTTTATATTTGGTTTAATAGTTATAAAAATTAAGTTCGAAAGGATTTTTCTTTAAAAAAATAAGATGGTTTTTGCTAAGGTAATATGTTTTGTTTAGATTACATGCACAAATACTAAGGTAATATATTTGGTTAGATATGTACACAAAATATGTTTCAATTATTTTAACTAGATTTTCATGTTGATTTGACTGAAATTCATTGAAGAAATTTTGAAAATATCCAGTTTTTTGATGAAATAATTTCCGAAATTAATTTTTTGGATTTATTAGCAATAACTTATTGCTTTTCTTTTTTTTTTTTTTTATGATGTTTATTTCTTATATTCATCTGAATTAGGGGCAATTAAATATTTTGGAAAATGATCTTATGAAATTTGAAATTTGATAGAGAAGAATTGTTCGAATCATACATTTGATGATGAATTTTATGAATAAAATTAATTCACGCTCATTTTATTCAATAATGATTGATGATTAGTTGAAGTTAATTTCACATTCAAAACTGAATGATATATACGAATAATGGTGCTTGTTCAGATATTTTAATTCGTCATAAAAATTAACGAAAAAGACGAAATTGTCGGATACTTTCAATGTAATGTAATCATCAAGCAATTAAACCTAACTATAGATATAAAAATAGTTGAAAAAAATAATGAATGTAATATTTATAACAATATTAGTAAATTAATTTTAGTACAAATCAATGCAGTTGAAAGAAAAAGTTGCACTGTTATGGTACACATACATAGCACTAATTTTTTCTTCCAAACAATATGATAAAAAGAGTAGTCAAATTATTAAGTAATTTAGCAATTCAATTCAGCCGTTAGATTAAAAGTACGTAAAAAATTACCGTGTATGCAAAGTTCAATTAAACCAATTTTCGAAAAAATAAGGAAATAACAACCTCCCCCCCCCCCCAAAAAAAAAAAAAAAAAAAAAAAAAAAAAAAAAAAAAACGCATTTATGATATACATATTTTGGCTGAAGAAAAAATAAATAAGAAAGTAACAAGTTTGAGAAAAAAGAATACATCACAGAAATATTATATTTAAGAAATAATTATTTTGGCAAGTAAAATCAAAAACGGAACCCGTTACTAATTAAAATCGAAAAAGAAATCCGTTCTTAATTAAAATCGAAACAGATTACTAATTAATTCAATGAAATGGTATAAATTGTCCTTCGGTTTCTTTTTCAGTTATAAATTCTATCACTTGTTTAAAATGCAATAATTTTTTTTAAAATTTATGTCTAAAATTTAATTTTCTTGCTAAAAATGACTTCAAGATTTCCGAACTTGAGTTTTTCTAGTCATAGTTATGTGTCTTAGCATTTACATTAATGCAAATGAATCCGAAAAAATAAATGTCAGTAAATTAAGGCATGAAGTGGATTTTCAAACATGATTGTCAGATAGCAGTATTACTATTTCCGTAATAAAAATCGGAATTGTTCAAAAGCAGGATTTCCCCCAATCATCTCATAATTCTGCAACAAAAATATGAAATTATAAGCCATAATGTGATAAAACATTCATATCATTTAAAAAAAAAAATCTCATCATTCAAGCGTCATTTTCTAGAGGAATAAATGCATGTATACTCCGACAGCAGAATTAATTGGTATACAATACGGATCTAGTAAGCTGTAATGCTAAAGAATAACAATATTGATCGTTTTTTACAATTGCAGTTAGGAAACTTCTTTTTTTACTTTAAGTGACGATCTTCGAGTGATGATTATTATATTTAGAAAAAAGTCTACAAAAATAGAGATTCTCAAATAATTAGTTACCTGCTTATTGCTGGCAAAATGTTTGACAGTTTGCGGATTTTTTTGACAGATATATGGTGCAGATTTTCGACAGCAACTTTGAAACCATTCACCATTCGTGACATTCATTTTGGTGCATGGTTCAGTTAATTTAGTCACCGGTGCTCGACCTATAAATTTTAACAATAATTTTATGCAAATTTTCAATATTTTCATTGCTTATATTCAAAAAAAGCTACAAATTTTAATCAAAATTATTTTGTTAATTAATTATGAATCATTATCAGAAATGACAAGACCATTATAAAACTGTACCGGCTGCTTAATGATGGTTAAAGCAAAATTATTAAATACTATAGAATATTGGCTCATAAGTAAATAAATGTAATTGGATTTTTGGTTGGAAGATAGGAAAGAAAAAAGTATTATGCTGTAATAATTTCAATAAAGTTTATTAATAAATTTCTAAATTCGTCATTTTTATCAATTATAGTCAATAATAAGATAAAAAGAATAAATAAATAAAAATAAACCATTTTTCCAGCCCTTAAAATTATAAGATGTTTTGTCAGACCATTCGTATCCAGTCAATACGCTAAATTTTGCAATACCAAGCCAAATTTCAGATACATCACGAGCTATTTCTGAAATAATACAAAAGTTGAAGAACTAGTAATTACATAAAATTAATAATTTGATCTCCTTACCAAATTTTAGCATAAGATTATATAGTAAGATGAAAAAATATTACATTTGTTCATTGATAACAATGTTAACTTTAGTTTAAAAAGTTTGAACCTGAATTAATTAATTAATTTTTCTTTTCAAAATCTTCACCAATATTAATTCATATTGCAATGTTTAAATTTTTAATTTTGAAAGAAATTCAGCAAGTTTTTTTAAGCAAATTTCTGCAATATTATAAAGTTTTTGGTGAAAATGATGTGTTTCTCTGAATTTTCTTAACGAAATGCCGTTTTTATCTGCAGAGAGCTTTTTAAATAGAAGTAAATTAAAGTGGAGAAATGGATAAGTTAGGTAATACTGATAAAAAAAATGAGTAATAATATGAAATTGCTAGTGTTGCACTTTTGATAATAGCACAATACTGATAACATTGATATGCTAGAGATACTCATCGAAGAGATAATATTACATTGCTAATAATTATAGTAATGGCATTAAAAATAAGCTTCAACTTTTTTTTTGCAATTTTCTGTAAGAGCGAAATTTTTTTGTTATCACAAATAATCTGGAACTAATTTCTGATAAAATTTTGACAAGATAGTAGCTTTAGAAAAATAACTTTTAATAAGCTTACCTAACAATTTTTCCGAAAATTTTTTTGTTTGCAATATTATTTCTAAGTAATTTCACTTATGAATGAAAAAATAAAGGGAGTTTTATTTATAAAAAAAAAAAAAACAAAGGAAACTTTTAATATTTCATTTCAAATTTGTTAATAAAATTATATCATCAATATTACAAATAAAAAAGAAAAAAATATGGTGGTACCTTTAAAAAATCTATTCTCTCTCGAATTATGTATCGACAACTGATTGGCTCTTTGCATTCGACAGTGAAATTCAGCTTCAGTCCAAGTCATTGGTTTGGTGAAAAGTCTGTAACATTTTCGAGAATGTGGTGAATAACGCCATTCTTCGTCACATATACGACATAATGCAGCTGCAAATAATTTGCAATTCAGGAATTTTTTTAAACTTTTTTTCTGACTTTTTTCTTTTGATTTTTCCCCTCAATAATTTTTACGATTAATTATTGAAAAATAAAATAAAGGAATTAAATATCCATTTTATGTAAATGCGCCGATGTTTGCTGTAAAATTTGGGTATTATTTTGAAAATGACGTTTTAATATTCTTAATATTATTCAATTTCAGTAGCATCGATCAATTTAGCAATTGATAACTTCAATCAATGGATACATTGAATGACCATGAAGCATCTCTTCATTTGAGACATCAGCCAAATTTATTGAACACAAACTTGAAATTTAATTCATGTCAAAAGTATATGTCACAATTTCACTTCCACCTAAGTTTAAATGCCAACTTCAGATATTTCTTTCCTTTTAAAGATTAGAAATGGAATGAAAAAATGTTGTACAATAAAATTGGACATAATGAATTAAAATACATTTTTAAATTTAATCAAAAAGGAATATGATTGAAAGAGTTCTATGGAATATCTCGCAAAACTTTTTATACTTTTTTACTAATTGAAGTATTTTATTAAAATACGAACAAAATTTCCTATCTGAAAAAAATTGACAAAATGACTTTCTTATTCTTTTTTATTCATTGTTCAAAAAGATAGCAAAAAATGAAACTTTTATTGAGAACCTTAAAATTTTTAATGCTTTTATCAACAATTTTTCATTTAAAAATTAAAAAAAAAAAAAAAAAAAGGAAAAAAGGATCATATAAAAAAAATAAAAAACGTTTTTTCATCATTTATAATTGATAAATTTAAGCAATTTTGTTTGAAAAGATGAATTACTTATGCGTTTTGCAATTAATCACTGTGCAAACTTGAATCAATCAAATTTGATTAATTTAAATTTAACTTCTTTACTAAAACTAAAGGAGCAATTTGATCACTAAACCATGTTGAAATCGATTTGATAATTGATCTCATTGACAAAATCGTAACAGTTTCTCGCAGGAGATTTTTAAATTATCAATTATTTAAAAAAAGAAAGAAAAAAGAAAGAGTCTTACCAGTGAAACATACTATAAATGTGAGAGTACTACAATTATTCATCGTTTGTTAAGTTATAAATGCTTGCCAATTTCACTGAAATTAAATTTTAATATGATTTATTATTTTCAATTACATGCTTCGCTAACATACGACTGTTTCCTTTTTGGAAAGTGATGAATAAACTGGTAAACATAATATAAGTTTGATTATGCAGATATTACATAATGAAATCATATAATACATATAAATTACAATCAAATTATATAATACATATAAATTCTGATATCGAATAGTTTATAGTGATTGAAAAAGTATATAAACATACTAATTAGACTAAACAAAAATTCTTTTAACAAATATATTTAACTGATAAGTATGCTACTAATATTTAATAAATGTAATTAAGCAAAACTGTGATAATTTGAAAATTTAAAAATTTAATCAAATATTTAGTTAAAAATGACCATTCATTGGAATGAAGTGACTGCGTCAATTTTCTCTGCTATTTATGGCTTCGCTTTTTTCCTTTTTTTTTTTTTCCTTTTTTATATCGCCGGTAGACATTACGCAATAGATTTGACAAGAAAGGAGGAGGAGAAGTGATAGAGCGGAAATAATTCCTTTCGCCAATTCTGTCATTCATTTATTTACGATCAACTTTTATGATCGATTTCATTTTGATGAAATTCGTTGAAAACCAGTTCATCTTTCTACCACAATTTTTTTACTTCCTTCATCCTTCCGTTTCTTTCGCCATTTAGTGATTTCTATCGCCATGATAACCTTTAGCCGAGAATTATGAAATTTCAAGTTTTTTCATGCATTCTAATTACTGCATTCATTATCATTATTTTTATCATCATCATCATTCTCATTATTATCCCCACCTATTTCTATAATCCACTTCCTCACTTCCTATTGTTGAAATTGTCTTTTTTTCACGCAGAAATAATGGATATTTTTATTTCAACAAATAGACATTTTTTTTTCTTCCGCCTATCTTTTTTTCATTTTTCCTTTCTTTCTTATCTCATCAATTCTTTAATATACCTGATGTCCAATCATTTCTTTTCATACGAAAAAAATGTGTACTGTTCGTAATAAGTGCCAAAAATTTATCATCAATTTCTGTAAAATAATACCGTATACTGAGGAAAATCAGTGAATTGAAATAATTTACCAACTTTAAAGATTTTGGTTATGCCAGAATGAAAAATGATGTAAGAGAATCATATAAGTAACGACGGTATCACTAGCTCGATTCATCTTTCTTTGAGGATTATGAATTTATTAAATTGATTAAATTTAATTTATTAATTTAGTTCCATTTTGATAAATCGTTATTTCGCATTCTTTTAAATTTTCTTTTTTTATATTTTTAGAACTTATTTCTCAATGAAATATTAATTATTCTAATGCAAATATTAATAGTGAATAAATAATTGATCTGGGGAATAATTTGCATATTTGATTAGTTGAATAGTTTGCTACGCAAATAAGAATTGATAATTCTTTTTTTTTTCTTGGTCACTTCCATTACTTTCTTAAAGAAGAAACAATGCAATGTATGAAGAAAAAAGAATGAAACAAATTTTTAAGTGAAATTGAATCATATCCAAGCAAAGATACTTAGTATTTAAGAAAAAGGAAAGCCGAGTTTGTTACTCTTTTTTATTTCCTTAGTGAAGTGCAAAATTACTCGAATCTTTCCTTTCATAAATTCTATGGGTCAATGATTGTTGAAACTGTTAAATAAAGAAATATTTTGGTTCAGGATATTTTTTAATATTTTAATATAATTTAGTTTTGAAATTAATCTAATTTAATATTTTAATATTTTAACGTATATTTTCAATTATGTTCTGACACAATATGATACGCTTTTGTTTAAAGTATACGTTAAAGATTATTTAAATGAAAATGTAGATGAAATCAAACTTACTAATATTTAATCATATTCAATTCGATTTCTATATACATATATATACAAAAATCGAATTGATATATATATATATATATATATATTACTGAAATTGAATAACTAATTGATTAACGAATATATATATTTGATCAATCAATTAGTTAATCAGTTTCAGTAATATGATTTGATGTGAGAATTAATAATCAAAATAAATTTACCGATATTCCATCTGAGCATCTTTCCCAAAAATTTATGCAGCAATAATGATGATAGCAATATTTGAAATATTGTATTTCATTTTGATGTGCGAATTTCATATTTAGCTTCAAAATGACTTTGTTTCATTTGGACATTTCAGTCTCAACTCTAGCCCTATTTTATCTTGGAATTCAGGTTTCATATTTAATTTCAAATCTGGCCTTATTTGATTTCTATATTCCAATTTCAACTATACCTGTACCTCATTTTGATGTCCGAATTCCAAATTTAGTTTCAATTTTGACTTTTTATTATATTATCGCATGGATATGGTTTGCATATTCAAATTATAAAATTGTTGGGAAAAATTTTTATACTTTCCTCAAACAAAAACTAATAATTAATATTTATAATTTTGTGTTAGTGTTTCTCATTTTTTCCTTTTTTTTTTTTTTTTAATTTTTTCTTTCATCCAGATGATAATGATTTAACAATGATGAAACAAATTAATTTGTAAGAAAAGTTGCGAATTTTTAATCTTAACTTTAAAAATGAACTTTGCATTTCTTTTGATTAAATAAAAACATTTGATTTTGATTTTTGTAGTAATTATTAATTCTTGTTTCAACCATCTTTTGACATCCATTAATTACATTAATCTTTTATTTAGTCTTTTTTTTTAATTTCTTCTTTAAAAATAAAGAATTTGATTAGATGATTTAAAGAATCTATTTCTTTTATCATCCATTAGTTTGGGCTAATAATAAAACTACGAAAGATGCAGTTAATAAAACAAAAATTTCCAAATTTTTGAATAAAATAATGTGAAATGGATGTTATTTGTTAAATAATAATTGTGATTAAGGCTGGAATATTGCTATTATTTTTCTCAACACCGATTATGATTAGTCCTCTTTGTGATTAGTCTGATTAGTGTTTAATTATGATTAGTCGTAATTGTTATAAGTTGCAACATCATTTTGAAATAAGACTATTTCTGCTTAAAATTTAACCATTTGTGCCCATATAATGCCATTTTATATAAAACATAAAATTAATCATTGCGATTAGATTTAAATTGAGTATTTTTTTAAATGATGATTTCAAATAACACTGTTAAGTTATTATCATTTGTTGCAGCCTGATAGACAAAAATTACAGAAATTAGAATTATATCTTCATATGTATTTCATGTAGAAATTAATATTAAATATGTAAAATTATGCTTTAGAATAAATTTGATGAGTCGTTCTCTTTTTTTTTTTTCATTTTTGCTTTTTAAATAATAATAATTTTTTGTAGTTTGCTATAAGTGACGCCTAAATTTTCATAGAGGCTACACAAGGATGTTATCATCATTATCATCAAAAAAATTGCTTTTAAAAACAATTGCAGTTATTGCTGAAATACTTTACTTCTTGTACAATTCTTTTAATCATAGTGATGACGAAGTATTGCTTATACTAAATTTTTTAGTAATTTATTACAAGAAAAAGATAGATCATTTCCACTTTTTGAAATGATAATTTCACGATTTTCTTTAAAAAATGTATAATATTTACGAATGCTGAATTATAATGTTAAATTTCCATTTTACTTTAAATCTAAAAATATTATTCATATAATCCAAAAGCAATATCGTATTTCTATTTCGTTATCTTATTAAGGATGCAAAAAACGAATCAATTAAACTGAAATTTTATTAGCAAAAATTTTAAATAAAGTGATCATGAAAGTTCAAAAGTCACTCTTTTCTAAAACTCTTATTTTTATGATAATAAATTTATAAAGACGTTCTATTACCAAATTTTAATTAAACGATAGCTTTACTACAGTTGCTTTATGTTTCAACCAGTAATTAAATTCATTTTCTTGTAAATGAAAATTTAGCGTAAATTGAAACGATAAAATGTGTCATTTCCGTCTTCTGATTACCGTAACTAGCCAAATTGTTTGTGACATTAACAGTTCTTCATTTTTTATTTTAGACGGAAATGATCAAAAAAGTTTAAAATGTTAAATTACATTTCGATCCATGCATCATTTGATGCATTTATCGATTATTCATTTTATTGCTGTTGAATAATAATATTGGTTTAAGATGTACTATGAAGAATGGGTCAAATTCAATTTCCGACAGCAAAAATTTTAAATGTAAAATTAATTGGATAAAGTTCAATAAAAACAACGAAAAAACAAAAAGAAATCGAGAAATTATTTATTGCCTATCTTTAATCAATACACTTAAAAAGATTTTGATTTTTTTATCCCAATTTTTTTTTTTTTTTTTGTTACTTCCTTCCATTTATCCAGTTTTCCATCGATCAAGATTCAACTGTTGTTTAAAATATGACGAAATTGCCACAAAATAATATTTAACAAGTTTTGCAAGTTGGAAGGGCAAAAAAAAAAAGCAAAAAAGGAAGCAAATTTGAACCAAACTAGAAATTTTTCTGTTCTAAAAAAATTAAAAAACTAATAATGAAACTTAGGATTCATTGGAAATCAGTAATAAATTATTTGTCCAACCATATTTCGGTTTTTTTTTTTTTCCATTCGCTCTCTCTAAAAGTATTGCATTATTTATACTTAAAAAAAAAAAACCTTCAGAAATAAAGTTAATCCTTTATTTTTCACCAATAAATAAATAAAAAGTAAAAAATGAACTAATTTGAAAAAATTACCGTTATTATTCATTTTCTCATTTGTCATTTTTTTTGTTCGATCTAAGAAATGAACAGAAAATGCCAATTACTTTGCAAAGTATCTGCAGTTACCAATTTAAATTTCATTTGTACAATAAATTTAATTCAAATTGCAAGTAATTTAGTTAGAACAGTTTATTCAACGCCTATTTTGGGTTTGTATCGTATAAATATTTTAAACTTCAAACTAAAATTACATGTTATTTTTTGTGCGAGATTAAATCAATATATTATTTCATTACAGATATACTATTCTGATTTAGAGAGTCATAAACATTAAGTTCGAAAAATATTCAATGTTTGCTTAATAATTACATATATATATTGCCAAAAATATGTTGATATGGTCATTTGAAAATTTTTCAAACTTTAAATTTAATAATTTAATATGACACCATAATTAAAAAATTTGAGTTGAATTTAATTATCTAAAAATATATCTCCAACGACTCATAAACTTTTTGTCACCATATTGTACTAATATCATAATATACATCACATACATAGCATGATATATCAATTTTTTGAAAAAGCTATTAACAAATTTTGATAATTGTTGATATTCCAACAAATTAATAATTAAACAAAAGTTTCTGACAATTAATTGTTTCATAATGGGAAGATTTATTGTTTGTTTTCTTTTTTTCATGGATTTAAACCTATAAATTTTTTCTAGCTCTTGCTGCTGCTTATTATTCATACTTGAATTTAGAAAACTTGCGCAACAATTTTCTAAAATTTTTAAAATCTAAATTTATTTTGTGAAAATTTAGAAAAAAAATGCGAGCTAAATAAAAGAGATTTCGCAAAAACCAGAATTTAAATTTCTTTCTTTCCATTTTTGTTAAGAAAATTGATAGTGGATGAATCTATTCTTTTTCCATTTCTATGAAAAATCGATAAATCTTTTTTCCGTTTTCTTTATATTTTTCCCCAATACATGTAAATAAATAATTGCAAAGAAACATTTCGATAATTCGATCAAGGCGAATCAATTAATTACTTTTCGGTATTTTAGAAGAATGAGAAACGGAAAAAACATTAAGACGAAAGAAATTGATTTAAAAAAATACAGAACAAAAATTCATGCAGAATAAGCAATAAAAAAGGTTCCATACCAAGTTTAATATAATAAAATCGATGATTTTAATTTTTTCATTAGTAAAAGAATTAAAATTAACGATTGCTTTCGAAGCAAAACTGAGAAAGTAATGAGTTTTTATACGTCATAAAAGTTCAACTAAGCCAATATATCAATTAAATCCTATCTATAATTTTATAATTATTTTGAATAGAACCAGGAAATGCTATAATTTTGAATTAATTGCATAAGTTTTTTAATTAGTCCCAATTAAATTAATTTGAAATAGTAATTTTTGGTAAAATTGAAATCATGCTTCATTATAACCGTTAAATGGAAGTTGTAAAATTTATCTTGCGTAGTATTCAATAAAATTAAAACAATAATTTAAAATTTAGTTCTAAAGAAAAAAAAAATGCATGGGAAGAAGTGTTTTAGATTTAATATTCTGCAATTTAAATTCAAATAAAAAATTGTTTCAATGCAAAATTCTTCATTTCTCTCTTTTTTCCAATAATTTTGTAAATTAATTCAAAATTATAAATCTCTTTTAAGTAAAATGTAAATTTTGCAGATAAAATGACCAAATTTGCACTTTTTAAAATTATGTGAGAAATGCTTCGTTTCTCTCAATCAACTTCAAATTTTGTTTTAAAATATATGGCACTTCCGTTTACCATTTTCCTTCAATTATTTCATTTTACAAAAAAAAAAAAAAGACAAAAAGACAAAAAAAATTCTTATGCTCTGTATTTTTGTTAATTTTTCTTTTTCAGATTGAAATTCATTTTCTATTTATTTATTTATTAAATATATGTTTGACCTTTGACGTGATTAATAATTTACATCATATTCATTTCAGTATTTCGATAGACCCTTTCAGTTTGTTCGGTAAATTTATGACATTTTTCTTACAGTAATTTTTTTCACATGTTATTTATTGAATATAATATTGATCTGAGGGGATGATCAGCCGCATTTCCTGCTCGTTTTTGAGCACTTTCTTTACCTAATCCAACTCTTTCTATTAAGCTTTGTTGATATTCTTTTCCAGTTTCGCTCATTATATGAACACCAAACAACGAGTCAGATTTTTCGAGGAAGCTCCGATCAAAGCTTCCATGGTGTAACCCAAAATAACAAAAGCTATCATAACAGCAATATTAGGTGCATGCTTAGAGAAATACCCGTGGATGTATGAAAGTAACTTTTAAAAGTAATGTATGAAAAATTCTGATCAATAATTTCATAATTCATGATTCAAATCTGATTAAATTTATGAATTTAGCTTACTTTTTACTTTCTTTTATTAGTGATAAAACTACCAACAATTGATTCATATTATTACAGATACTTTTAAAAATTAATACCAATGCTTTTGGATCGCAAATTTATGTTTGATATTCAATTTAAATGCTATGAAATTTTGAAATATGGTTAAATTTTCTTGTAGATTATATTACACATTTTCTTATAGGTTATATTACTCAGTTTTATCTTCCTCCTACAAGATTAACTAAATTGAATTGGTGTGGTTACTAATTTATAACTTTTCAAATAATTACATAATTTATAATTAGCCAAATAATGTAAATGTTAAATTCATTCCATATATATATATGAAACGATTAATCTAATTCAAGATGTTAATTTAAGAATCTCACATAAACTGCTTTTTCTTAATTAAATTTAATATTGATTTCGCCATTCCTTCTTTTTTTTTCTGAGTATATGTTTTAAAGTATGCAAATCAAATATAAGTTTAAAATGAATTGAAAGGTTCAGCAAACAAAATAACAACTTTGTATCTGTATTGTTTTCATCGAAGAAACAAATTTGTTTCATTAATTATCACAATCACTTTGATTAATGTTACATCATGAGTAATAAAATTCAAAAACTCTTTTAAGGAAAAAATGAAAATGAAATAGCATCTAGATCAAATTAATACACAATTACTATTTTCAAATAAAAATTCACCGTATGTTTTAAAAAGGTTAATAACCGATCCTATGCAATTCTATATTTAAATAAATACGAACTCAGAAAGGATGTGAGAAAATAAAGAATAAATACTTGGCTTTTCGATACTTTTTGATTATTTATTACCTAATCTTATATACTTCATTATCTGGATTCTGTGTTTCGAATAAAATTAAGCGATTAATGTTAATAATAATTTTGGACTTGAATGATAAGATTAGCTGGAAGATATGTGATTATCAAACATTATGTGAATTTTAGGAAATTAGTAAAATTAATTAGTTCCAATTAGTTTTAGTAGATTATTGTAGAAAGTTGCTCATTTTTTACCAAATGATATAAATAATTTCTAGTTTAATTTATCAGTTTATTCCAACACCTAATTTATTAATTTATTTTGGTAGCTAATATTTATTTACTTAAATTTCAAATAACAGATGAAAAAGAAAAACAAATAAAAAAAAAAAAGAATAACACATTTGCAGCAGTTACAGTCAATGCAACTGTATCGATTTTCTTAATTAAATTCTATTTTTAATTTAAAACAAATCAAAAGAACAAAAGTGAATATGAAATGATAGAAATATATTAGTTGCAAAACTATTTCCTATCAAATATTTTTTACAAAATGAAGAAATTTTCGTAGCTATATATTATTATTTCATTTGATAAATAGTACTGAATTTTTCAAACATCGTCACGAAAAAAAATCACTATTAATAAAGTGCTTAAAATATTTTAAAATTTTTTGAAGTACTACGCATACTTTTACAAACATGTCCATTTAATTAGTCTGGAAAATAATTGTCCAAATAGCTCAGAATATTGAATTGAAAATATCGAATTGAAATTATTCTTTAAATTTTAGAATAATATCATCCAACATTTGTCTGTTACTGCCATTTTTATTGTTTGTTACTTCGTTTTACCGGAAATCAATTGGATATCTGATCGCATGAATAACAAACAATAAAAATTAATTAATGAAATTCGATCAATAAAATTTGAAAGAATTTGAAAATTCAAAATTAGGAGGAAATATTTGCGTAATCAAATAAATATATGTTAATATTTCATAGTAATTATAATGATTAATTTTTGAATAAATGCTTCAATATTTTAATTCTAAAGTAAAATTACTATGAGAAGGCGAAAAATGATAATAAGATTTGCTTATCAAATTTTTAGATCACTTAAAATTGTCGTCCTTCATGTATTTGCTTAGGAATTAATAAACCAAGTTATTAATACACAAATTATTAAAAATTATGAAAATATATTATGTGAAAAAAAACATTAAATTGCATTAAAAAAATGATCATTTCATTCGAATAAAATGATAGAAAAAAAATCTTGTTTATATTTTGAGCATCTTTTTTCCTCCTCCTTTTTGCCTTTTCAACTGTCAGATTGACACATTTCAGCATTAGTTTTTTCTTTCGCATTTCCTTCCTTTTTATTTTATATAAAGAATCTTTTTTATCGAAAAAAAAGCTTCTTTTATGAAATAAAAATTTTTATGACTAAAATTAATTCAAAATTGAAAAAAAAAGGCATACTGGAAACGATATCAACATTTATTGCTGTATAAACAACTTGAAATTTAAGATAATAAAAAAAAAGGCCATTAACAAAATACTCCATCTATTAAAATTTCCGCATTTGGCTCTTCAATTAGTTTGTTAATTTTATAGAATAACTTAGGCGACAAACTAAGTTTTGAAAAAAAAAGAAACATTACCAAATGCATCAAGAAAAATTAATGAAATTATAAAAATTTTACAAATCTTCCGAAATTGACAAATTTTTTGCCTGAAATGAAAAATTAAATTATCCTATAAATTAACAAACTAAACTTTACAAAACTCTTGAAAAGGAAATTTTGAATAAGTAAGAAACGACGAATGCATCAAGAAAATATGATGAAATCGTAAAATTTTTAAGTCTTTCGAAATTAACAAACTTACTCTATGCAATGATAAAGCTTATAAAAATTCTGAAAGTGCAAATTTTGATGAGTTAATATTAAATTAAATATAAAATGCATCAGGAAAATTTAATAAAACTGTACAAGTTGTGGATTTTCTGAAACTAACAAATTTGCTCCATAAATTAATTAACTTTGCACAATTCCTGAAAATATGAATGTAAAGAATTTATGAGGAATAATAATTGCTAAAGCAATTAAAAAATTAAATAATAACATTTGTTGAGTCTGATTTCTTTAAATAATTGCTAAAGCAATTATTATTCCTCATAAATTCTTTAAAATTCATATTTTTGAAAAAGAGTGCTGCTTGTTTATGTAATTTAAAAAAATCTGAATATTGTGATAATTTAGTTGTGCTGATTAGTTCTATTCACGATTAATTATGATTTTAAAATAATTTTCTATTACATTCGTTAATATTAATACAAATTTTCTCGTCCATTCATATCTTTCATTAATAATTTTAGTTTTTCTATAATTTACTTCGATCATCAAAATCTCACTATTATCTTATACAGTATAATTCTTGAATTATAAATTTTTTTAAAATTTAAATTGCAGAACCTGAACTATACCAAACGAAAAAAAAAATCTGTTTTCACCTAGGATTAAATATGATTTAACACTTCGTGAAATATTTTTTAATAGCATGTGCAAATTATATGAAAAAATATTTTGATAAAAAAACAAACTATAAACTTGAATTATTGAAAAACTATTTTTTTGTTTGTCTTCTGGACTTCTCTGGAAAAAAAAATTTACTCAGTATAGAAAACAATTTTTTGTTACTTAAATCTTGAAAATGAAAAAAGAATAAAAATTTGAGAAAAAAGATAATAATAATATTTGTTATGATATAACACTGGTAATGATAAACTGTAACATAATGATCTAATTATATTGAATGTGAATTACCAAAGACTTACTTAACTGATTTCATTAAACATAACCTAATTTATATATATATATATCCTAATTTATATATATATATATATATATATATATATATATATATATGGTTACACTTCATTTTACAAAAGAATAGAAAAAGAAATTTGATTTTAATAGTTTCATAAATAACCTTTCTTTTGTTAAATATAGTTTTATTTGCTAATTACCTTATGTATATATAATTAACAAATTATTACCATTTTCTTTCAATGTATAACAATTTTTTAAAAGATTATTAACTTACATGCAAATATAAAATAAAACATACGACAATTATTTGTATGGAAATGAGCTGATACTGAGCTGATGTTGAGCTGATACTGCAAACAATTTTATAACTACTTGAATACTGTTTATTGAACAGAAAAAAAAAGTTGCATTAAATTTTCAACAAATGTTGAATAAGCAAAGCAACACCGGAAACACTAATGCTATTACCAAGTGCATGATACATTTGTTTCGTTGAAATATTAGGTGGTTTCTCAAAAGTTCTAGGAAATCCCAATAAATTAGCTATTTCACGCCAGGAAAAATAGCGGATTTGACAGTGCATCAAATTCTTGCAATTATCATGCAATGCAAAATTTCTTAATTGTTCACTGCTTAATTCTCGATCCTGAAATGATGACAATATATATTTGTAATATGTAATATATGAAAAAAACGCACTAAATAAGAATGATACTATATGTTTTAATTAATAATTTTTGTATAATACTTCATGTAAATATTTATCCCATAAATAAAGCCTACTTATAACAATAGATATTGAAATTTTTGATATCATTACGTATAAAATTGCACTATAAAATTAGCATATTATTTAAAAACCTACAACTGCCTTAGAGGAAGTCAACATCTTATCAGTACGACTTAAAGACTTAACTTTACATGGCAGATATTCACTCTTATTCACCAATGGTAATTTTCATAACTTGCTATTACAACGAGTATGTGATGTTATAAAAAATAGAATATCTCCGAAACTGTTCAACTGTTTTACACACAATAATCAATGAAATATTTTCATCAGAAGCTTTTAACTGTATATTAGTTTAAAGCGTTTTACGACAACTACTTTAAACAATTCTATATTGCAATTTTTTTTTAATGGTTCGCTATCATGATATTTCGAAGAATTGTTATAAAATAGCTATGAAAAATTGGCATGCTTAGATAACATTTCATAAAAACTGCTAAAAAGATCTCAACATAGAAGATCCGCTTTATGAAATTCAAAATTTAGATTTCAAAAAAGCAAAAATTTGTAGGTGTAAGCACCTGAATTATGTTGGAAAACTGTAATAGAATCGGTCCGGTGCCAGCAATGTAACGGTAATAAGATTTGGTGAAACAAGACGAATGAAGACTATCTGGTATTACAAATGACATAACATTTCCGAACCGTTCAACTTTTTCTGGTAAAATGGCCAAAGAAATATCTTCATTAGCCTTGTCGCACAAATATTCACCTTTAAAAATTATGCATTAACATTTTCGAATAATCTGCAACTATTTAGAAGAAAAGTTATGTGTCGATTTGCTAATATATAATATATTCTAAATTCCTACGTCGAAAAAAAAAAAAAAAAAAGAGGATATCAAACTTAACGAAATGAAGAGATAGATGTCTTTAAATATTCTCCATTTCAACTATTTTTATAATTATTTGATAAAAATTATTACCGATAGCTTTTCGGCGAAAAATCGTCCCATTATCTGTCGGCCAGATTTCTATAATTTTGCTAGTCGCTGGAACAGTAATGCAATGACTTGTAAGATTAGCTAAAAGATAGTATCGAGGCCTTGAATTCGGAATCCCTATTTCGGTTGGTGAAATAATATATTCCTGGAAAAGAAATCTAGCATAAAACTATAAAAATCAAAAAACTCGTCAATAAATTTTGTTTTGCTATTCAACTAAAACAGATAATATTATCATAAAGTCCAAATCTTACATCAACTACGAACCTCGAAACTATAACATAAATTCATCAATGTGTCTTTGAGCATTTGATGGGCTTCAGACGTTTCAAAACCACAAACATTTTCCACAATTATATAACGAGGCCGATGTTTCATAGTCTTTAGAACATTGCAAATACTTTTGAGTGCAATACAACGACGATCCGCCAGATCTTTTCTCAATCCTTTCCTGAATAACACTTACATGGTTTGATTTTCAGCAAATATGTATCTACTTGTTATGGAATTTTTAATTTTTGTGGAATTCCGTGGTGAAATATGTACAATAAATTTCTGAAGATGAAACAAAAATCGAAAAAACAAGCACCCAAACTCTTCATCTTCTGAAAAATAGATTAGAAGAAGTGTTCTGTAACTGAGCAAAATTTATGATTTGAAAAAATATTAGTCTTTTATATTATCTCTATATTCTTCATATTATCTTTAAATATTAGCTTTTCCACCTTGGAATTTTATCTCTCGTATCAATTAACCATTGAAAATAATGAGCATTCATGAACTTCAGTTCACTGATTGCATCAGTCAAACTGTGACTGGAAAAATTAAACACAAATAAATTTACAATATGTCTAATAAATTTCCTTTAATTATATGAAAACTGACAAATAAGATAAAGCATACTTTGTGAATGGTTGACAAGGTGGTGACAGCGTCCATATATCAGCATTGTAGTCATCGTAATAATCGGTCCTAAGCTTCTATAAACTAATTAACTATAAGAAAGTAATTTAAATATTATGCATTTAATCACAACGAAACTTGACAAAGAATTTTAATTTAATATTACTTCAATCCAAAACGATATACCGCAACATATTTGAAAGCAGCATGAGAATGGTTAATCAGTACGGAAATTTAATAATGAAATAAAGAGATCTCACTCATTATTTCATTATTAACAAAAGTGAATCAATAAAACATTAAGTTTTAAATGATAATGACTGGTATAACAGATGCAGCACTTTAACAACTATTAGTTAATTACCACTCATTATATCATTCATTATTATTTAAAAATTTACAATATTTAATCAATATTTTTTTATCACGGAAAATTTTACTCTTTTAATTTACAGTAAACAAAAGATCATCGAGCAGCTTATCATGAAATCTCACAAGTAAAAACAAAATAAATAACGAATGATTATAAACTGAACTCTCTCAAATTACTTAATCCTTTGAAATGATGTTCATTTCGAATCTTAATTTTATACCAACCGTCCATTCTATGTTAGAAAACTTTCTACCTTATAATAAAAGTTTTTACGGATGGTTTTACTTTAAAAAAATAAAAAAACTTGACCAACCTCAATATTACATTGTTGAATTTCAGTATTTGGAAAATTATGCTTATAAATAGCATTTGTAACTGTATTTATATCAAGTGCACGTATAATTACTTGTAATCCGATTTCTGAAATCTGTTTCGAATACAATTTGTTCACAGTTGGCCTAAACATCAAATTCTCTGACTAATTGATTGGTCAGAAAAGTCTTAGAGACATACAGTATAAATACCTGATAGTCTTCATATTATAATATTAAACTGTACTGATTATTTACTATTCATTTTATGTGATATCATTGCTTACCTTTCAAGGCATAATGAAAACCTCCAATTCCAGCAAAAAATTCCAAACATTTCATCGGCTTATCATTTGAATCAATTTTTGCACATAAAAATGAAGTGCTTTGCTGCTTTCCGAACATTACAACAAAATTTGCAAACTATTCTAGAGCTAATTTGTTCGATGCATAACTTAACAAATTAAAATTACGGTAGGATTCTTGACAATACAATCATTTCGTATCCTTTTTTTGGTATTTGTTTAGCAATCAAATGATTTGATGAAACAACTATTTATTTTATTCTTGAAATATTTTTAATTTACCCATTTTTGAGTTTAGAAAATTTTTATTTGATCCATGCTGACTTCGGATCTTTGATGGAAAGCTTCGCATATAATTATTGTATACAAATGCGAATCACACCATGCTTAATTAGAAATCACGAACATGCCCTTATAAAATTTATCTATTAATTTAATCAACTGTATTAACAATGAAAATTATTGGATGTAAACAAATTATCATCTACCATCAATAATGAAACAACTACAAAAGTTGTTTTAAAAAAAAGTGATAAAAAGTGATGCAGTGATAAAAGGAAAGAAGTTATAAACTGGAAGAAATTTTAAGTGAGGAACCAAATAAATCGACTTAAATGCAGAAATGAATTTATAATGCAAATAAAAATCACAAAATCATATATATATCAGTGGAATTTCTTTAGATCTATGTACCTCATCACGACTAATTAAGAAAATATATGGATGTCTTAGCATGTCATGATAATTTGCAAATTTGAAATAGGCTCACTATAATACATCGATTCCAAAAAATTAAGTAAACAGCCTCCTACGAGAAAACTTGAGTAATTAGTTTTCTCATCTGAGACTGACGTTTAAATAAGATATTAGTTCTTTAGAAATTAAATTAGTCGAAAAAGAGCATTTGACAAGCAATTATGCGGCACTAATATATTATAATGTATATTTGACCGGCAACAATCTACAATTTTTTTAATATATTTTTCTGTTAAAAGAAAGAAAAAAAATATCTGAATAAAATCATTGTTCACAATTCCGATAATGATTTAGTGATGATATCAAGTGCTATTTCTAGATGTTCATCACCAAAAATAAGCGCTGGTCTAAATCGAACTGTGACTTTCCCACAACCTCCAATAAACAAACCTGAAAATAATATATACCGCATTAGATTTCAGAATAGAAAGATTTAAGTCATTCCAACTTTAATTTTTACTTTCCCGCTGCAGCATCTCATTTCTATCTTAGCTAATAGTTTGAAGTCACACAGAAACATTGATATAAGGACAATACAAAGAAAGTTCTTTAATGAGCGTTACATATACACTATAAAATTGTAACACTGAAGAGAACCTCACTAAATGCATAATACATATGAATTCAAAATATTGTATCATGTCAGTAAATTTTCCATAAAATAAAAGAATTAATCAATGAAAAAATTTATAAAAAAAATAAAAAACGTAAAACTTCAAACAAATGTATATACCGTTGTTCCCAGCTATTTCTAGAAATTTATTTCGAGTAGCAGTATCAGGCATATCGAATGCACAAAATGTTCCAAGACCTCTTACATTTCGTATCTTCGAATTGTTGACGCTCTGAAATTCAAATGGTCATTTATTGGTATTCATGAAAATCAATCACTTTGACAATTCCTTTTCCCATTCCTATACCTCCTTCTTTTGATTAAATGATATAATTAAAAGATAACTTTTTGAAGATATCATCATCAAAAAAACCAATGAATTTCCCAATGAATTTCATAAAAACATCCCATTCACCATAAAGTTCATTACCTACCGTACTCTTTACTGATTCACTAGCAATATAGCCCGACTAATCATCAGTACTGCTCCAAATATTTAAAATAATTACTTCGATTTGTCGTAATTTACTTTGCAAAGCTTTCCCAACTCTTTGCGTCTGTTCCAATAAGTTATCTCTTTTTATGACTTGTAATGCTTTTTCCAATAGAATTACCTTTGTTGGATCACCTAACCATGTATTATAAATTCTATAAGGCTGAAAGCTGCTTAAATTATATATATATATTTGAAATCATGGATGGATAAGACAATGGGAAATCCTGAAGAATTGAAAACGCTCTTTAAATGATAAAATCTGCGGTTTCCAATACCAAATCAGTAGTCAAATTAAACAAACAAAATTAGGCGATGAGCAAGTAGCTTGCAAAGAATTAAAGTCGATGACTTCACTAAAAGTTTTATAATTCATGAGATAATGAAAATTCGGAAGAAGTTTTAAACACCCTCGATAGCAAATATTTAGCAAAGAAAGGAACAAACAGTAAGAAAAATAAGACTCACCTCTTTCATCTGAAGGTGTTCTGCATAAAAATAACCAGAAACCATTAATTTTTTCGCAAAAACAACAATATCTGGTGAACTGCTTAGGTTCCAAGAATCATGTGCCCAAAAGGTTCCTGTCCCGCCTCCACCAGTTTGAACCTTAAGAATAGTATCTTACTTCTCCTTTGATCTTTTTTCTTTTTTTTTGTGATCTTTTTTAAGAAATATACAAAAGAATAATTGAATTAGCTAAATTAATACAAATTATAATACTGTTTTCTTTTAGTGCAGTTTCAGAAGATTAGTCTATCGTCATGACATTACAGTTATTGTCAGCGACTCAACAGTGGCAGGATCAAACTCTGATCTTTTTTGTCAAAATAATCTGCGCCGCTCCATTTTGCTATAGCATATTATTTTAAAACATATAATAGAAGTTTATAAAATGAGATACCTCATCAACAATAAAAACAACGCCATACTTTGCCGTTATATCGCGAAGACCTTGAAAAAATTCCGGAGAACCATGATTATCTCCACCTTCGCCTTGAATTGGTTCGACAATCACAGCAGCTACATCATGCTTCATTTCCTTCCATTTTTTTATCAACTGTTCTACCTGCAAGAAATATTTAATTTGGATCACCTGTTCCTTCGCAATGAACTCCTCAAATTCTTCACCGATTTTTTTTTGAATTTTGACATAACTTTGCATTCGAATAAGTGAGTGCTCTTTTATATAGACATACTTATTTTGCTTCAGGTATTACGTGTGTGACAACTAAAAGTACGTGAGAGGGCGGAGTTTATTGACTCCGCCTTCCTTTTTTCTCCTATCTCTCTAATAGTAATTAATTAATTAATTAATAATAGTAACGATAATAATAATTAATAATTAATAATAATAATAATAACAATAACAATAACAATAATAATAAATAATAATAATAGTAGTAATAATAATAATAATAACAATAATAATAACAATAATAATAATAGTAGTAATAATAATAATAATAACAATAATAATAACAATAA